>CM031373.1:33970212-34454007 GCA_018208015.1 Medicago ruthenica | reverse complement strand
AATGTGATTTTCCACCATTTTTGTCCATTCAATGAAACCCAAGCTTCCTAAACATGATAAAATGATTTTCCTTCATAAATTAACAGTTATAAACACTCATGAGCAAGGATCAAAGAAGCAAGGAAATTAGGGTAAACTTGAAAACTTTCTATAACTTGCAAAACCTATCAAAAACACTCTAGATTGGTTCTAGAATCTGAAAAGAGCTCACCTAAACCTTATTTGGTGCTGGTTATGCTTGTTCTTGCAAACCCTAGCTTGTTCCTTCCTTATTTCTTCCTCTATTTGTTCTAATCTCCTCAAAATCTACTTGCTAGCAACTCCACAAGGATTATTGATGAAAGCTTGAAGGATTGGAGTGAGAGGGAGTGGCGTGAGAGGGAGAGGAATGAGGGGGAGAGGCTGATTCACGAAGAGAAAGAAGGAGAAGAAAACCATAAATGAAAAATATCTTCCTTCTCCTATTTCTTATAATCCTCTTTTTTGAAATAATCACAATTTTGCCATTGCCACAAATTACTAATTTGCCACGCTTATTAATTGTTTCTAACACTGATAACTGATACTAATAAGCGGGATATTACAATCTACCCCCTTAAAGAAATTTCGTCCTCGAAATTTAGAAATTACCTGAAAATAGATGGGGATAGTTCTCTTGCATCTCTGACTCTAGCTCCCACGTTGCTTCGCCGTCGGGAGAACCTTTCCATACCACTTTAACAATAGGGATTTCTTTGTTTCGCAAGGTCTTAACATCGCGATCAATTATCTGGTCTGGCTCAGGTTGAAAAGTCAAGTCTGATCTCAAATCAATACTATCCAATTCCACTGGTTGAAAAGGATCAGGGATGAACTTCCTCAGCAGGGAGACGTGGAATACATCATGCAATCCTGACATGGCTGGGGGCAGCGCTAACTGATAAGCTGCCGGACCAACACGTCGAAGTATCTGAAATGGTCCAACATATCTTGGACAAAGTTTCTTGGTTCGGAAAGTTCCTCTTAATCCCAACTTGGGTGTAACCTTAAGAAATACATGATCTCCTTCTTCAAACTCTAAGGGTCTTCGCCTCCTATCAGCATAACTTTTCTGGCAACTCTGTGCTGTTCTCATTTTATCCTGAATGGATTTAATTTTTAGAGTCGTCTCCTGAATGATCTCGGGTCCCAAAATGCTCTTATCTCCAACCTCAGCCCAACAAAGCGGGGTTCTACATTTCCTACCATACAGGGCTTCATAAGGTGCCATTCCAATGCTAGAATGGTAACTGTTATTGTAAGAAAATTCAATCAACGGTAGGTGATCATTCCAACTTCCTCCATCTTCCAGAATACATGCACGTAACATATTCTCTAACGTCTGAATAGTTCTCTCTGATTGTCCATCTGTTTGAGGATGATGGGACGTGCTCATCTTTAGTCTTGTCCCCAAAGCTTTCTGAAAGGCTTTCCAGAAGTGAGATGTGAAGATCGGATCTCTGTCAGACACTATACTAGCAGGTACACCATGGAGCTTAACAATCTCAGAAATAAACAACTCAGCATACTGAGAGGCTCGGTACGTAGTCTTAACCGGCAAGAAATGAGCTGACTTGGTTAACCGGTCCACTATTACCCATATGGTATCATGTCCTCGCTGTGTTCGAGGTAATCCACTCACAAAATCCATGGTTATATCTTCCCATTTCCACAATGGAATTTCCAACGGTACTAACATTCCTGCAGGCCTTTGATGTTCAATTTTCACCTGCTGACATACAATGCATCGCGATACAAATTCCGCAACATCTCTTTTCATATTAGGCCACCAATAATCTTTCTTTAAATCTTGATACATCTTGGTGGTACCTGGATGAATGCTGAAACTGCTCTTGTGCGCCTATTCTAAAATCAACCTTTTTAATTCCTCATCATTCGGAACATAAATCCTTCCTTCAAACAATAATACACCATCTGGTGCCCATGAAAACCCTGCTTGGCCAACTTTCCTCTGAAGATCCATATCCACAGATTGAGCTTGTGCAATCCTAAACCGTAGGTCACACATAATATCCATCTTGTTCAGCAAGATGCCACTTTCTAACTCTGTAACATGAAGGTTAAGATCTCTGAATTTCTCATATAACCCACATGTATGCATCATTACTTCAGCTTTAACTAAAGCTTTTCTACTTAAGGCATCAGCTACCACATTTGCTTTTCCTGGATGGTATTTCAGGTCAAAATCAAAATCTTTCAAGTATTCCATCCATCGTCTTTGCCTCATGTTAAGGTCTCGTTGATCGAACAAGTATTTCAAACTCTTGTGATCGCTGAACAAATCAAATTGTGCACCATACAAATGATGCCTCCATATCTTCAATGCAAAAATTATAGTTGCTAACTCAAGATCATGAGTGGGGTAATTCTCCTCATGAGTCTTGAGCTGTCTAGAGGCATAAGCTATCACGTTCTCTCCTTGCATAAGTACACTTCCCAGTCCCTTGGAGGATGCATCGCAGAAAACGGTGTATCTCTTTTCAGGATTTTGTATTGCCAACACTGGCGCTTTAGTCAACTTTCTTTTCAGAACTCTGAAGCTCTCTTCACATTCTTCGTCCCAAATAAAGGGTACATCCTTTCGGGTGAGGTGTGACAGAGGTAAGGCAATCTGAGAAAACTTCATGATAAACCTTCGATAATAACCTGCCAAGCCTAGAAAGCTCCTGACTTCAGCTACATTCTTGGGTCTTTCCCAACTTAGTACAGCCTCAACTTTAGATGGATCGACGGCTACTCCTCCTTGAGAAATAACGTGACCCAAAAACTTAATCTCAGATAGCCAGAACTCACACTTGCTAAATTTAGCATATAACTGCTTGTCTCTGAGGACATCCAATACAATTCTCAAATGCTGAGCATGCTCCTGAGGATCCTTAGAATAGATCAGGATGTCATCGATGAAAATCACCACAAACTAATCGAGATAAGGCTGAAATATCCTGTTCATGTAATCCATAAATACTGCTGGGGCATTAGTTACACCGAAAGGCATAACCAAAAATTCATAGTGTCCGTAACGCGTTCGAAACGCCGTCTTAGACACATCCGAAGACTTAATGCGGATTTGATGGTAACCTGACCGAAGATCAATTTTGGAAAACACCGTTGCTCCCTTAAGCTGATCTAGGAGATCATCAATCCTTGGAAGAGGATATTTATTCTTGATAGTCACTTTATTAAGTTGGCGGTAGTCAATACACAGCCTCATGCTTCCATCTTTCTTCTTGACTAACAAGACCGGAGCACCCCAAGGTGATACACTGGGTCTGATAAAATGCTTCTGAATTAAATCCTCGAGTTGAGATTTCAACTCTTTCAACTCTGTTGGTGACATTCTGTACGGTGCCACAGATACTGGCTCCGCTCCTGGAATCAAATCAATTGAAAACTCCACTTCGCGCTCTGGAGGTAAACTAGTTACTTCTGAAGGGAAAACATCTAAATACTCATTTACAATAGGAATATCACTGGGACTTAACTCTGAGTCCGAAGCCACAGTGAGCATCACATAGAATCCCTTATCCTGAGCACAAATAAACTGGATTAACTGATGGGTGCGGTTAATCAATTCAGACAAAGCCACACCTTCTGTCGTATCACTGGTAGGCATATAAATACTCTTTTCGGAACATCCGATGTACACATGGTTAGCGGAGAGCCAATCCATGCCTAAGATCACATCCAATTGCTCCATCGGGAGACAAACTAAATCAACATAATAGGTCTTACTAGACACAGTGATAGGACAGCTTTCACAAACATACTTTGCCTCAATTCCGCCTTCAGTAGCGGTAGATACTAACATTGGAGGGTTCAACGGAGACAAAGGTAATTGCAGCGTCTCCACACATTTATATGAAATAAAAGAACATGTAGCGCCGCAATCAAAAAGAACTTTTACTGGATTAGTACCCAAATAACACATACCGGCAATTAAATCTTCATTTGCCAAAGCCTTTGCACCATCAAGGGAGTACACCCTTCCTTTACTAGTGGTTGTCCCTTCAGCTGCTCCTTTAATACGCCTATTAGGACACTCTGATATAAAATGCCCTGGTTGCTTGCATCCATAACAAATACCAGCTCCCATCAAGCACTCTCCTTTATGCATCCTACCACACGTCTTGCAAGTAGGATAAGGCCATGAAGGATTATGTTGTGGAGAGTTTGTCTGTTTCCCTCTCTGAGGGGAACCTTTAGGCTTAAGCTTGTCATGATACTTATCAGACATTCTACTCTTCTTCTTCTCATAAGCTGCCGCTTTTTCTTTCGAAGCTTTAGCAAGTCCTGCTTCAACCACCAAGCTATCATGCACTAGTTCATCATAACTTGCCGTTCTTTGAAGACTCACAGCAGTGTCAATCTCGCCTCTTAAACCTCTTTTGTACTGATTCATTTTCCACACTTCATTCTCAGCATATTCATTGTGTGTAGAGTAATAGGACAACTCTTCAAACTTCTTTGTAAACTCAGCAACCGACATACTACCTTGCTTCAACTCCAAGAACTCTTGCTCCTTCTTTACCTTGTAAGACACAGGTAAATACTTCTCCAACATTACTTCTTTAAAATTCACCCAATTCACTTCTACACCATTGGCTTCCATCCTGCGCTGAGCAGATTCCCACCAGTCTTCTGCTGCGCCTCTGAGTTGGTTTGTGGCATAAACCACTTTATCCTCTTCTGAACATTCAGCCATTCTAAAGATCTTTTCCATTTGCTTAATCCACTTTCTAGCTTCTTGAGGTTCACCTTCTCCATTGAACTCCGGAGGGTGATGTCTGTTATATTCCCTGAACACTGGGTTACCAATTACGGGAGGAGGTGGTGGCTGTGGATGGAAACCTTGACCTTGCTGCATCATTTCCATCCATTGCTGTTGAGCCTGAGCCTGTTGCTGAGATTGTTGTTGCATCATCAGCATCATTTGCTGATACTATAATGTGTTTTGAGCTTGCTGCTCCTGATACTGCTGCTGCCAAGCCTGTTGTTGTTGAATCATTTGTTCCCAAGAATTCATGCTGGGTCCTCCACTTTCGTCACTGGCTTGATTAGTACGAGGTCTACCTCTTCTTCTCCCAGACATCTTATCCTAGCTGTCATATACAAGTCAAAGTGATCAGTTTTAACTGAATATAACATTTAGAATAATGTCCTGGATCCAAGAGGTCCACAAACTTGGATTGTACTTTAATGACCCAAGGCACGGTCTGAATCGACCTGCTCTGATACCAAATTGTAACACCCATAGCGAGATTGCCTAGGATCTCTTACGAGTATTAAAATTTCGTACCGGATACATTAAATACAATACAGAAAATTTGGTTTATTAATGTACAATACATAAGCTTGTGATACAACTCATTATCCGATACAACATTCTCCATAATATACATCATAATACATCATTCATATACAAATGACCACAATAATAAAACATAAGCAGCACGATCAATCCGTAGCCTTCTCTTTACCTTTACGTCGTGCTACCTGCGAAGAACCTGCACCAGAAGGAAAGGGATGAGACATAATGTCTCAGTGAGCTCCTACCCTACCTACTGTTTGGCAACCACAGGGAACCTAGGGTCACCGTGCCTACCTCGGCGATCTTGGGGATACCTATGATCGCCAAGTCTTATCTTTACTTATTTCGCGATCAAGAGGAAGAACTAGGATCGCTTATACTTAGTGATCAGGGAAAAAGAACTACGATCACGTCTTATTACTAGGAACTAATTGTCCTATTTCTTAATACTTATACAATTAAATGTATTAATCTTTATATCTTTAAGTTAGAGGTTAGCATTGAACAATCAATAATTATCTGAGTTCATTTTACGGAGTGCATCCGGGTGGAGTAACCCCGAAGTACATCTCCCTTCTAACCGGTGAAAATTCCTATCGTATCAGGCTAACACCGGACTCCTCTTGTCGTCGTGCGGTCATCCTTGCGGAATAACACGTCCCACTAGCGTGAACCTTCTGTGTCCCACTAGCGTGAACAACAGAAAACACGACTTAAAAATCTTAACTTACGCGTATACCCCCCGTGTCCCACTAGCGTGAACGACGGAAGACGCGAATTATTATTCTTTAAACTTATGCATGAACCTTTCATGTTCCACTAGCGTGAACAACGAAAGTCACGACTTAATAATATTATTCTTAGTCTTTGCTTGGACCATTCATGTTCCACTAGCGTGAACAATGAAGGCCACGGCTTAATAACTTAATGATTCTTGGGTACCTAGCCTATAAAAGGTTCTAACCTGAATATGGTACATTCTTGTACTTATTACATATAGAGTATCTTCTAAAATTCATTAACCCAAACAGGCTCTTGACTCATCGTTCTCATGAGTCCTTCCTAGGGCTTACTTAAGCTTCTAGTCTTTAATTCATAAACTTCCAAGCTTTGCATAGTCTTTGCTCATGTAATTTCTCAATCTTTGGAAGCCTTTGGAATGAACTAAAATGGTGATTTATGTTTCTAAAATATGTTATAAGAAAATCAGTTGCAAAAAGCCATGCCCGCGCGCACCAGGACCCCCAGAACAGCTCAACTAGGTTGGGCTGTCCAGGGTTGGTCGCTACAGCGCCCTTCTGGTCGCTACAAGCGCCAGTAGACAGAACCTGGTCGCTACAAGCGCCCAGTCTGTCGCTACAAGCGCCAGTGGTCGCTACAAGCGCAGCTAGGCAGGGAATAACCCTGTCTGGTCGCTACAAGCGACAGCCCGTCGCTACAGCGACCGTAACAGCATAAACATGTGTAAA
The DNA here is from genome assembly GCA_018208015.1 of Medicago ruthenica. Classification (NCBI taxonomy): domain Eukaryota; kingdom Viridiplantae; phylum Streptophyta; class Magnoliopsida; order Fabales; family Fabaceae; genus Medicago; species Medicago ruthenica. Next base: position 34,447,191 of record CM031373.1, on the reverse strand, counting down.
AATGTGATTTTCCACCATTTTTGTCCGTTCAATGAAACCCAAGCTTCCTAAACATGATAAAATGATTTTCCTTCATAAATTAACAGTTATAAACACTCATGAGCAAGGATCAAACAAGCAAGGAAATTAGGGTAAACTTGAAAACTTTCTATAACTTGCAAAACCTATCAAAAACACTCTAGATTGGTTCTAGAATCTGAAAAGAGCTCACCTAAACCTTATTTGGTGCTGGTTATGCTTGTTCTTGCAAACCCTAGCTTGTTCCTTCCTTATTTCTTCCTCTATTTGTTCTAATCTCCTCAAAATCTACTTGCTAGCAACTCCACAAGGATTATTGATGAAAGCTTGAAGGATTGGAGTGAGAGGGAGTGGCGTAAGAGGGAGAGGAATGAGGGGGAGAGGCTGATTCACGAAGAGAAAGAAGGAGAAGAAAACCATAAATGAAAAATATCTTCCTTCTCCTATTTCTTATAATCCTCTTTTTTGAAATAATCACAATTTTGCCATTGCCACAAATTACTAATTTGCCACGCTTATTAATTGTTTCTAACACTGATAACTGATACTAATAAGCGGGATATTACACAGCCTCTGAAGTCTGAGTCTGAAGGTCAACGCAAAAGTCAGCGTCTGAAGAAGTCAACAAAAGTCAACTTCTAAAGACCAGCTTCTGATCCGTACAAGGCAGCTTCTGATGCACTGTTCACAGAGAAGCTTCTGAAGGCTGATGTGGCTTGAAAAGCAAGTGGTACTGTGTGCATTTAATGCCTGGATGTGTCAGAGCAACTCAATGGAACAGTTGTCTCCCTGACCCAAACATTTCCCAACTTTTAAGGTAGGCCATTTCAAAAATGGTTGCTGCTCTGTTTTGTTTGAAAAAGTTCAGCACACATTTGCAGAAATCCTAGCTCAACTTGCAACGGTTCTTTCCTCAAATCAAGCAAATCTTCAACAGCTCTATTTCCTCTATAAAAGGAAGAAGATTTGAAGAAGAAATTTGTCTAAGACTCTTGAAACAAAGAACTGAACTCTTGCTCTGTTTTGCTGTCAAAAATATGCAAGTTACCAAACCTCTTAGAAATTCTTTTATCTTTGTAACTTAGAATTTCTTAAGGTTAAGAGTCTTAACCTGTGTTGTATTAAGAGAACACCTCTGATATTTTATCAAGTGTTCAACCCAAACTCATTTACTTGTAAACCAGTTTGGTCCCTAAAGTCTCAGTCTGTATACTGAGCATTTGTAACCTCATTCCTTTGTGGTCTGAGTCAGAAGTCTCTTGACTTAGTGTCTTGAGCATTGGGAAGTCTCTTGACTTAGTGTCTTGAGCATTGAGAAGTCTCTTGACTTAGTTTCTTGAGCATTGGAAGCCTCTTCCTTTGTGGTTGAGCATTAGAAGCCTCTTTCTTTGTGATTGAGCAACTGGAAGTCTCTTCCTTAGTGGTTGAGCATTTGTAATCTTCTGATTATAGTGGAACTCTCTTGTTGGAAAACAAGGGGACTGGACTACTTCTCACATTGAGAAGGAACCAGTATAAATTTCTGTGTGTCTCTCTTCCCTTCTCTTTTTAACTTGTTAATCCGCTGCATATTCTTCTGATAACAGTTCAGAACCTGGTTCTGAACTAGTGTTAAGCTTTTGAAAAGAAAAGAACAAGTTTTTGAGTCACACAATTCAACCCCCCCCTTCTTGTGTTTGTTTTTCTCACCTTCAGTTGGTATCAGAGCTCCGGTTCTGATATTAACACTTAACAGTGTGTTAGTCTTGATCCTGAGAAAAACATGACCTCAACTAGTAGTTCACCTCCACCCTCTCCCAGAAATCCACCCTCTCCCAGAAATCAAAGAAATGTACAATATGACTATGGTACTGAAGAAAAGAAGTCTAGGTCTCACAATAAACCCCCTATGTTTACTGGCGACCCAGAAAAATTCTCTTGGTGGAAGAGCAAAATGTACAGTCATATAATTGGGATTGATGATTCATTATGGGACATCATTGAAGATGGAATCACCATTCCAGTTGATGAAGAAGGTGTTGCTGTCAACAGAAGAGGACTCAGTGATGCTGAGAGGAAGATTTATAGAAAGCACCATAATGTTAGAGGCATTATTGTGGATTCACTACCTCACTCTGAGTACCAGAAGCTGAGTGACAAGTCAACTGCTAAAGCCATCTTAACATCCCTCTGCTCTAACTATGAAGGTAACAAAAAGGTTAGAGAAGCTAAGGCAAACATTCTTGTTCAGCAATATGAATTGTTCAGAATGAAAGAGGATGAAAATATTGAGACTATGTTCTCAAGATTTCAGACTTTGGTTTCTGGACTTCAGATTCTGAAGAAGAGTTATACCACAGCTGATCATGTGAACAAACTCTTAAGAAGTCTGCCATCCAAATGGAGACCTAAAGTGACTGCTATTGAGGAAGCTAAGGATCTGAATACTTTAAGTATTGAGGATCTTATAAGCTCCCTCAAGGTGCATGAACTGGGACTCAATGAGGATGAGTCTGTTAGAGAACCAAAAACATTAGCTCTAAAGTCTAAAAGAAAGCCTGCTAAAGCTTTGAAAGCTATTGAATCTGAAGAAGAGTTTCCTGAGGGAAATTCTGATGAAGATTCAGATGTTGATGAGCTTGCAATGCTTTCTAAAAGGCTTCAGTATCTAATGAATAGAAAGAAAAAATTCTCTAACAGAAGCAGTAACTTTTGAGGATCTGGTTCTGGTTCAAAGAGGGATATCTAGAAGGAAAGTTGTTACAACTGCAAGAAGCCTAGGCACTTCATTGCTGACTGTCCTGATCTTCAGAAGGAAAAATCTAAAGAGAAAGCAAAGAAGTCCAGCTCAAAGTCCAGCAGTTTCAGAAACAAGCTTAAAAAGAGTCTCATGGCAACATGGGATGATCTGGACAATGAGTCAGAATCTGATGAAGAAGAAGCAAACCTGGCCTTGATGGCAACTGCATTTTCTGATGCAGAATCATGCTCAGATTCTGATGAAGAAGATGAGGTATACTCTGAACTCTCTAGATCTGAATTGATTGAAACAGTTAATGATCTTATGAGTCATCTTAAAAGCAAGTTAAAAGAAATTAAATCTTTGAAAAATCAAACTAACTTGCTGTCTGAGGAAAATCTTAAACTTCAGAATCAAATTTTTGAATATAATGAAGAAGTTGAAGAACTCAGAAAAGAGGCTCATAAGAAATCTGAAGAGGTTCCTAATGATCAGGAAATAGCTCTTCAGGATTTCATCTTAACTGGATTCAATAGAACTAAAATTGCCTCTATGATGTATAATATGATCAGAAACAAAGGTGAAGGCATTGGCTATGATTCATTCAAACCATCAAATGAATTAAACTCACCTTCATGTTCTGGAAATATTTTAAAAGGCAATGATATATGCTTTGTGCCTGCTTCTGATAAATCTGAGAAGTTGAAAATGTTAGAAACTGAGACTAAGTCTGAAGTTCTGAACAGCTCAGACTCTGAAGCTTCTGAACCTAAGGGTAAGATGAAGGCAGACGTTAAAACCTTGCCTAAATCTAAGCCAAAAGGTTCTAAGCCTAAGAGTAAGAGGAAATCAGATTCTGAACCTAAAAATATTCAGAATCTGAAGAGTTCAGAACCTGGAACTAGTGAGTCTCAAAATCTGAATAATTCAAATTCAAATTTTACAAAGACTGGGTTTATTAAAACTTCAAAATCTGTTAAACCAGTCAATGTAAAACATTTTCAATCTCAGAATGTTAAGCAGAGCAAGCAAAAGCAAACCAATCAGTTTTCTGCTTCTAAATGTTTTAAGAAAGGCAAAACTGAACCTTGCCTTGTGCTTGAAGCTAGCAGAGTTAGAATTCTGAAGAGATCAGAACCAAAGTGCTCAATGGTTCAGACTCTGAACAAATCAGAACCAAAGACCTCCAAGTCTCAGGTTCTGAAGAAATCTAAGTCCAAACCTTTGAGAACTCAGGTTCTGAAGTACTCAGGTTCTGAAACTCAGACTTATTCAAGATATAAGGACTCATATCCTAAGTATCAGAACAAGTCTGAATATCATAACTTCAGACACAAGAAGCCAAAACCTTTCAGGACTAACCCCAAAGGACCCATGAAAATCTGGGTACCTAAGTCTGAGATTATTTCAATTGCAGATATGTTTAACATCCAAAGAAAAGGAAAGATCCTGGTACCTGGACAGTGGATGCTCGCATCATATGACAGGGGACAAGTCTATGTTCCAAACCCTAACTCTGAAAGAGGGAGGAACTGTGGGGTTTGGAGGAAGTCAGAAAGGAAAGATCATTGGTACTGGTAAGATAGGTAATTCTTCCCTGTACATTGATAATGTTTGGCTGGTAGATGGACTTAGACATAATTTACTTAGCATAAGTCAATTATGTGATAGTGATTATGAAGTCCTGTTTAATAAGAACACATGTACTGTAATCAGTAACAAAGATAAGTCTGTAGTGTTCAGAGGCAGCAGGAAAAACAATGTTTACAAAATAAACTTTTCTGAATTGGTTCAGCAGAAGGTAGTTTGCCTTCTGTCTGTGAATGATGAGAAATGGGTCTGGCACAAAAGGCTGGGACATGCTAACTGGAGACTCATCTCTAAGCTTAGCAAGTTACAGCTGGTCAGAGGCCTACCCAGTATTGATTATCACTCAGATGCTTTGTGTTCAGCATGCCAAATTGGAAAATTTTCTAAAACTTCTTTTAAATCTAAGAACATTGTTTCCACCTCTAAACCTCTAGAACTCCTTCACATTGAATTGTTTGGTCCTGTTGGAACAGCTTCAATCAATGGGAAGAAGTATGGACTTGTGATTGTTGATGATTATAGTAGGTGGACTTGGGTTAAATTCCTTAGAACCAAAAATGAAACATATGATGTGTTTTTCAAATTCTGCAAACAAGTACAAACTGAAACTGATTTGAAAATTTTAAAAATCAGAAGTGATCATGGTGGGGAATTTGACAATGAACCTTTTGAAAATTTTTGTGAAGATCATGGAATTCTCCATGAGTTCTCATCTCCTAGAACTCCACAACAAAATGGAGTTGTAGAGAGAAAGAACAGGTCTTTACAAGAAATGGCCAGAACCATGATCCATGAATCCAAAATTGCTAAGTACTTTTGGGCAGAAGCTGTAAACACAGCATCTTATATTCAAAATAGGATCTATATCAGACCCATTCTGAATAAAACAGCATATGAACTGTTTAAAGGAAGAAAACCAAGTATTTCTTATTTTCATCAGTTTGGTTGTACATGTTACATACTAAACAATAAAATCTACCTAAAGAAATTTGATGTCAAGGCTCAAAAGGGTACCTTTTTAGGATACTCAGAGAGATCTAAGGCATATAGGGTGTATAATTCTGAAACACATGTTGTTGAAGAAGCTATACATATTAGGTTTGATGATAAGAAGCCTGGTAATGAAATACCAGAGCTGGTTGAGAGTTTTGCAGATGTCAGAATCTCAGAAGAACCTTCAGAAGCTGAACCCAGTTCAGAGTCTGATGAAGGTTCAGAAGCTGAAAACAATGAAGAATCTGAGAAACTCTCTGATAAAGACACTACTCCTGAAGCTAATCAAGACCATCATGGTTCTGAACAAATCCCTGATGGTTCTTCAGAAGCTAATCCTCCCAGAACCTCATTCAAGTACAAGTCTTCACATCCTGAGGAGTTGATCATTGGAAACAAGAACAGCCCAAGGAAGACAAGATCAGCATTCAGTCAGAATGAGTCTATGCTTGGCCTGCTATCCATGATTGATCCCACAACAGCTGATGAAGCACTTGCTGATGATGGCTGGATTGTAGCAATGCAAGAAGAGCTGAACCAGTTTCAAAGGAATGATGTCTGGGATCTAGTTGCAAGACCTGATCATAAGAACATCATTGGAACAAAATGGGTGTTCAGGAACAAGCTCAATGAACAAGCAGAAGTGATCAGAAACAAGGCTAGATTAGTAGCTCAAGGGTACAGCCAGCAAGAAGGAATTGACTACACAGAAACTTTTGCTCCAGTTGCAAGACTGGAAGTAATCAGGTTACTTCTTTCTTATGCTGTTAATCATGATATCATCTTGTATCAAATGGATGTTAAGAGTGCTTTCTTAAATGGTGTAATTTCTGAAGAAGTGTATGTAAAACAACCTCCTGGTTTTGAAGATGTTAAATATCCAAATCATGTTTTTAAACTTAAAAAGTCTTTGTATGGTCTGAAACAAGCTCCCAGAGCTTGGTATGAAAGACTGAGCAATTTCTTGATTAAAAATAGTTTTGTAAGAGGTCAAGTTGACAATACACTTTTTAGAAAAACTGTTAAGAAAGAAATCTTAATTGTGCAAATATATGTGGATGATATCATATTTGGTTCTACTAATGCCTCCCTTTGCAAAGAATTTTCAAAGTTAATGCAGGAAGAATTTGAAATGAGCATGATGGGTGAGTTGAAATTCTTCTTGGGAATTCAAATCAACCAATGCAAAGATGGTGTTGTCATACCCCATTTTTGACCCTTTTTATTTCTTTTCTCTCGTCTTTTAGGCCAGAAATTTTCGTCGTTTCGGACGAAATTTCTGCAGGGAGGTATTTTAAAATACCTCATATTTTTGTTCCGAAGGCGACCTTTTTATTTTTATTAGTTACTATTATTTTTATTTTATTATTTTTGTTTATTCTTTTTTTTATTTTTTTATTTTTAGTATTTTCTGTTTTTTATTTTTTATTTTCGTTTTTTATCATTAATTTTTTTTTATTTTTACTGTTAGTTTTTGTTTAGTTATTTTCAGTCCATTTCTGTCCAAAGCCCATAGGGGCATTTTTGTCATCTTCATTTTTACCCTAATTTTTACTATAAGTAGCATTAATTGCACAGTACCAAGGGGGAGAGGACAGTACAATCAGAAAGTCAGAACCACCACAAATAATAATCCGGCCACCACTGACCACCAACAAACCACCACAAAAAAAAACTAAACTTTTTTTTTCATTTTTTCCTTTCCGAATCCAAAACCCAGAATCACATTCAACAACCAAAAGAACCACATTACTCTCACGGCCAGGCAACAAAAGAACATACACGGTCACCACTAGACCCATAACCACCACGTACCAAAACAAACTCAAAATCAACAACAGCCATAAATCATACACGAACCCACAAACCACAAGAAATCGAACCCCAAACCAAGCCAACAGAAACGGAACCGTAAACAAGAGAGAAACAGAATCCGGTCCAAAGTTTCCAAAACCGAACCAAAGGTAGTTGTTACCTCTTGATAAAAATCTAGATCTACTTAGTTTTAAGAAGTTTTGAGGAAAATTAACCTCGGATTCAAAGAGAGGGAGTAAAAAGGGTGTGAAGAAACACGTTTTTTTTTAAAAAAAGAGACAGTTTTTCTTGCATTTTTATTTTCTTTTATTTATTTTCCAGCACCATATTTATTTTATGCCTTGCATTTTAATTTCCAGCACCATATTTACTTTATGTCTTGCATTTTTATTTTCTTTTTTATTTTATGCATCATGTTTATTTTATTGTCTTGCATTTTTATTTTCTTTTAGCATCATGTTTATTTTATGTCTTGCATTTTTTATTTTCTTTTATTTTATTTTTAGCATCATATTTACTTTATGTCTTGCATTTTTTATTTTCTTTATTTACTTTATGCACCATATTTATTTACTGTTTTGCATTTCATGCATTTTTTTTTTATTATTTCTTTTAGCTTATTTACTTTAATGCAATTTTATTATTTTTGTCATTTATTTTATTGCAATTAGAATGTATCTAGGTCTAATGTAAAAAATATAAATGAGAATATGCACCGACACCACATTTATTTTTTATGCTTTATGTCGAGGACGATAGCGTAATTGTGACCGTATCCGAGGAAAAGGACCCTCACTTGATCCAACGTCATTTTGAGGGATCCGGCGCGTTTGGATTTTCTCAGCATAACTTAGTCTCTGGACCTTAGGACTTAATCAAAATTTTTACAAAAAAAGTCAAAAAAGTCAAAATCCAAAAACATTTTATAATCAAAATCTTCAAAAAAAATCAATCTTTTCTTTTCTTTTCTTAATCAAATTTTAATCAATCTTTAATCAATCAAAACATTTTCTTCAATCTAAAATCAATCAAACTCACTTCTTTTTGATTCTTCTATGCCTTTCGGCCTCTTATCTTTCTCAAACTTTTTTTCAAACTTTAAAATCAATTAAACCAATCACTCAGCTTTTTACCCCGAACTACGAGATTTTGATCCCGCTCGGGTACGTAGGCAAAAGACTTTGTCTTTCCAAATCAATAAAAATAACAAAAACATTTTCCTTCTTTCTTTTTCATCACTTTAATCTTTCACACTTAAGCATTTATTTTACAAACAAATAATTAATTTAGCATAAAGATAATATAAGCAAGAGGTTCCTATAGAGTACTATAGACGTTTAGGGTGCTAATACCTTCCCTTTGCGTAACTAACCCCCGGACCTTGATCTCTCTAAAAATAGGGTTTTCGAACTTTCTCCCTTTTCCTCGGAAAAAATAAAAGATCAGTGGTGAACTTAAAATTGTGAGTCAACGCTAATTAATAGCTTGATATCCAAAAATCACCGCGACAGGTGTCTATGTTCATCAGTCAAAATACACTAAGGAGCTTCTGAAGAAGTTCCAGCTGGATGATTGCAAGCTGATGACAACACCAATGCACCCTACCTGCACCTTAAGCAAAGAGGACAATGGCTCTAAAGTAGATCAGAAGCTGTACAGAGGTATGATAGGTTCTCTCCTATACTTAACTGCTTCTAGGCCAGATATTTTATTTAGTGTATGTCTGTGTGCTAGATTCCAGTCAGATCCTAGATAATCTCATATGACTGCTGTCAAGAGAATCTTTAGGTATCTGAAAGGAACAACTAATTTGGGACTTCTGTATAAGAAATCTCTAAATTATAAGCTAGTTGGATTCTGTGATGCTGACTATGCTGGGGACAGGATTGAAAGAAAATCCACCAGTGGAAACTGTCAGTTTCTTGGTGAGAATCTGATATCCTGGGCCAGCAAGAGACAAGCAACCATTGCTATGTCAACAACAGAAGCAGAATACATCTCAGCTGCAAGTTGTAGCACACAACTGCTCTGGATGAAACATCAATTAGAGGATTATCAGATTCATGTAGATAACATTCCAATTTATTGTGATAATACTGCTGTAATATGCCTGTCTAAAAATCCAATTCTGCATTCTAGAGCCAAGCACATAGAAATAAAACATCATTTTATAAGAGATTATGTTCAGAAGGGTGTTTTAGATATTCAGTTCATTGATACTGATCATCAATGGGCTGACATATTCACAAAACCCCTAACAGAAGAAAGATTCAATTTTATTAAAAAGAATCTGAACATGCACTTTATCTCTTGAAAATGTGCTTAAATCTGAATGAAATCCTTGATTCTGAGTTTATCATAAGCTAAGATTGATCAGACACTCATCTTCTGAGAGTCTGAAGACAGTTAAGCCTGAAAAACTTCAGAGTCTGAAGGATCAGAACCTGGATTTTCTAATTTCTGAATCTGATAGGAATCTAATGTTTGGTCAGAATCTGATAAGTATAACTCTGGGCAATGATGATTAAAGCTTTGAAAGTTTATACTCTAATCCTCCCAAAGTCATCAATTTAAAAAATGTGATTTTCTGCTCTGATATTAAATGTTAAAATTGCTTGACAAACAATTTTCAGTTGGTATCAGTCTGTTTTCAAACTATTTAGCACAGACACATTTTTTCAAATGCTCAAAGTGTATTTGACATGTTCAGTTTTTAGAAAATGTTTTGATTTGGTATCAGACTCTGAGATAAACCTTCATATTTTGGTATCAGGTTCTGATACAAGTTCAGCAGTCTTAAAACTGTCTTTTGGTATCAGGATCTGATATAACTTTTCAGTTGTTCTATGATCTGAACTACTTTGTTTTAAAAATAAGTTAGACCTATGATCTGAACTATTTTCTGTAAAACTTGCTCAGATCTGCTCTGATACCTTCTTGTATGTTTTGCTCTGATACTGAACAATATACACTGAACAACCATGTCTGAACACAGAATGCTCTGATCAGAAGCTCTGAACTTTTTCTGCTTCTGAACAACATTCTATTTTAATGCAAAGTCATATACTCATTGAAAATCAAGTATGCTCTGATGCTCATCCTTGCTGCTTGATTATCCATATGATTGCATAAATATCTCACATATTTTTCAACCCCCCCCCCCCCAAAATTCTGAACCTTTTGAAATGTTTTCAAATGCTTTTAAAAAGGGGGAGATTAAAATGCTCTGGTACAGATGTTTTCAAACTCTTTTATAACTTTTTGTTGATGACAAAAGGGGGAGTAAGGTAAAACAAGTATTAAAGCACCTGAGCTCAAAATATAAGTTAAAATTTGTCAGTAATTAACTTATGAAAGGGGAGTAAAAAGGTATTAAGACCTGAGGCTCTGAACATAAGTTAAAGCTCTGATACTGATTAGTTAAGCTCTGATACTGATTAGTTAAAGCTCTGATACTGATTGAACTTAACTTATGAGAACTGTTTTTAACTCTTAACCTCTGAATTGAAATTCTGCTCTGATACCATTCTGTGAGATATACATAACTCTTAGTGAGTTAAAATGAATTTAAATAACTTGGATAAGACTCAGGGAGCTTACAAAACTCATCCTGTGGATTATCAGACTTAGGGGGAGAACTTACAAACCTCAGAACCTGAAGTCAGCAAGTTATTTACAATTCTGAGTGTTAATTTCACTTAATTGTTTAAAGTTGAGTTTAATTAACATGGATAAGAATCAAGGGGAGCTTACAAACCTAACCTTGAAGATTGTCAGACCTAGGGGGAGCTTACAAACCTCTCCTGAAGTCAGAGTGTTAATTAAACTTAATAACAATTCTGAAATTTTCACTTTTGTGATATAAACTGAACTTAATTAACTTGGATCAAACTCAGGGGGAGCTTACAAACCTCACACCCTGCAGTTAACTTGTTAATTAAGTTAACAACAATTTTCTGACTTAATACTTATGTTTGTCATCATCAAAAAGGGGGAGATTGTTGGAACAAAATGTGTTTAACAACTCTCTTATGAATTAAGGGGGAGATTGTTGAAACATTATGTGTAAACATATCTCTCTTTATGCTTTTGATGATAACAAAGTGTTAAATAGAAAATTGGTTATTTGCTAATGCTTTGTTCAAGTGATTTCAGAACCACGTGTTTATTGATTGGAAATTAAGAATGGTTATGAAAGAACAAGCTTAGAGCAAGAAAGGAAAGCTAAAAAGCAATGTTGCAAAGCTAGAAGGAAACTGGGTCTGAAGAAGTGCTCCTGAAGAAGTGCTCCTGAAGTGGTGCTCCTGAAGAAGTGCTCCTGAAGTAGTGCTCCTGAAGTGAGAGTCTGAAGCCTGCGTCTGAAGCCAGCCTCTGAAGTCTGAGTCTGAAGGTCAACGCAAAAGTCAGCGTCTGAAGAAGTCAACAAAAGTCAACTTCTGAAGACCAGCTTCTGATCCGTACAAGGCAGCTTCTGATGCACTGTTCACAGAGAAGCTTCTGAAGGCTGATGTGGCTTGAAAAGCAAGTGGTACTGTGCGCATTTAATGCCTGGATGTGTCAGAGCAACTCAATGGAACAGTTGTCTCCCCGACCCAAACATTTCCCAGCTTTTAAGGTAGGCCATTTCAAAAATGGCTGCTGCTCTGTTTTGTTTGAAAAAGCTCAGCACACATTTGCAGAAATCCTAGCTCAACTTGCAACGGCTCTTTCCTCAAATCAAGCAAATCTTCAACAGCTCTATTTCCTCTATAAAAGGAAGAAGATTTGAAGAAGAAATTTGTCTAAGACTCTTGAAACAAAGAACTGAACTCCTGCTCTGTTTTGCTGTCAAAAATACGCAAGTTACCAAACCTCTTAGAAATTCTTTTATCTTTGTAACTTAGAATTTCTTAAGGTTAAGAGTCTTAACCTGTGTTTTATTAAGAGAACACCTCTGATATTTTATCAAGTGTTCAACCCAAACTCATTTACTTGTAAACCAGTTTGGTCCCTAAAGTCTCAGTCTGTATACTGAGCATTTGTAACCTCATTCCTTTGTGGTCTGAGTCAGAAGTCTCTTGACTTAGTGTCTTGAGCATTGAGAAGTCTCTTGACTTAGTTTCTTGAGCATTGGAAGCCTCTTCCTTTGTGGTTGAGCATTAGAAGCCTCTTTCTTTGTGATTGAGCAACTGGAAGTCTCTTCCTTAGTGGTTGAGCATTTGTAATCTTCTGATTATAGTGGAACTCTCTTGTTGGAAAACAAGGGGACTGGACTACTTCTCACATTGAGAAGGAACCAGTATAAATTTCTGTGTGTCTCTCTTCCCTTCTCTTTTTAACTTGTTAATCCGCTGCATATTCTTCTGATAACAGTTCAGAACCTGGTTCTGAACTAGTGTTAAGCTTTTGAAAAGAAAAGAACAAGTTTTTGAGTCACACAATTCAACCCCCCCCCCCCTTCTTTTTTGTGTTTTTCTCACCTTCAAATTTCACACACTCATCACACGTGATTTTTATTATTATTATCTTTCATTCACTAACCATATTTAATTACTAGCCTGAAAATTTAAAAAGGTATTTTTTAACAATTCACAATTCAAACCCCCCTTTCTTGTGAAAATATTTTACTTCAATTGGTATCAGAACTTGGCTCTGAGATTTCAGCACTTAACAGTGTAAGAGAAAAAAGATTCAGAAAAGAAGAAAAATGTCTAAAGTAAAATTCATGTCTGAAGGAGGTTCGATCAAACGACCACCTCTCTTTGAAGGGGCCGATTACTACTTTTGGAAAGGCAAAATGGAATTGTTTTTACAATCACAAGATAATCATATGTGGTCAATAGTTGAAAATGCAAACTATATTCCATATGATGATGATCTAAATATCAAAAAACAAGAAGATTGGTCAGAAGAGGAAGGTAAACGTATTATATTAAATTCTAAAGCTAAATTGTTCTGTAACATCCTGCATAAACATAACTTTTATCAGTATAAGAGGAATTACGAGCAAGTAAGGTCAAAATCATAATTTGAGGTGAAAGGGCTATTTACAGTGCTATACACACATGTCGCCTATTAGGACCAAATCATCGTTAAAATCCTAGGCCGAATGGACCGACCTGCTCTGATACCAACTATGTAACACCTTAATCCCCGTAGTAGATATTAAATAAAAAGTTTATATTTAATAAATAGGATGTTACAAAATTATGCTTTCTATCACATAATAACGCAAGTAATTCTTTATCAAAAAGTAATAAACGCCACAAGGTGAAAGAAGTTGTTCAACGATCTCATTAAATAAAAATTATTCAAGTCTTCCAACAAATCATACATAAAAGGTAATAATTATTTTCAATGTTCAACTTAAACGTAAATGATTTCATCGTCAACCCCAACCCCGGTGTTACAATAATCAGAGCTCGTACCGACTACATACTTATTTAACTACTAATAAAAGAAAGAAGAAGGAATGCACTTCTACCGCCACCTCTTGGATCGTCCCACGACTATTCTTCCTCAACCTGAGTGTCTGTACCCCCAGGAGTACAATCACCATAACCACACAACAACAAGAAAGGGGTGAGAAATCCAACTATGCATAAGATTAGGAAAATCACATATAATAATAATAATAATAGCATTGATATAGCATCCGTCGGCATAGTATATCATCAATAATACATTTCTCATTAAAGTCTACACTTCATCGGTTCATACATGTCACTCGTAAAATCATCAAGAACAAACATCATCACTTTTTATGCACATGGACACTGTCCTAAGACCTATATGAATGTGGTACCACACCTATCGTCGTCATAATTTGCCAAAGATATGTTACTGGACTTTCATCGTCATAATTTTCCAGAGATATGTTATTGGACTTTTCGTCGTTATTTCATCTTCATAATTCCTAGACACGACTCTATATGCATGCATGGTTACAGACTCATCAGGTATTTACACATCATTACATAATCAGGAATTTACAATCATAAATGCAAGACTCTCCCTATAATGCAAAACACCGGACTAAACATCATGAACATACATCGTCAATCACTTCATTATTATAACTCAACATCATCATTCTCGTCTTCAATTATATATATATATATATATATATATATATGTCGCGTCGAATTTCGGATATCAAGCTATTGACAAGCGTTGAATCACTAATTTTAAATCACGACTGAACTTTTAATTTTTCGGGGAAAAGGGGAAAAAGTTCGAAATTACCTCAATGTTAGAGATTTTGGGTTCGGGAGTCGATTATGCGAGGGGAAGGTATTAGCACCCCTCACATCCGTTGTACTCAACGGGAACCTCCTAGTTAGCTAAGGCTAAAGTGTTTTCGAAGTTTTGCTTGCATGCTTGAATATATTAAAAGGGAAAAAGAAAAAATATATAAAGGGGAAAAAGAAAGTTTTTTATTGATGTGCTTGACAAGATGTGAATCTTGCTCCTACGTATCTCCCGGTGCGATGGAGAATTCAAAGCTTACGTAGTTCTTTGTAGCAAAAGTTTGTGTGCTGGTTGATGTTAATTATGAAAAAGATTTGATCGCGTTCGGGCGAAAAAGTTTGATTAAAAGGAAATGTGGTCTACTATCGTTGTATGGATAGCTTAATGAAGACCGACAAAAGGTTTTACCTACTACCGTTATGAGGGTAGCTCAATGAAGGTAAAAACGATTTGATTAAAAAAAAGGGGAACGGACTCGCGCATGGGCGATGATATCTGTTTTAAAAATGCGCATGGGCAAAAAAAGATTTAAATGAAAAAGGACGGACTCGCACTAGGCGATGGTATCCGTTGGAAAACGCGCGAAGGCGTAAAAAGATTTAAATTGACCACGGGGGCCAAGAAAAGTTTATATTGACCACGAGGGATCAAAGGAAGGTTGGATTGGTCACGAAGGACCAATAAAAGGGTTAAGTGCGTTGGACGCATTGAAAATAGAATGACGATTGCCCGAACAACGAGACATACGTCAAGCATTCGTACAACCGGGGAATGGAGAGACATATGTCAAACCATTCCTTTTTCCTTCAAGTTTTTGTTAGTGAAACTAAGAAATCTCAAAGAGAGCAAAACACTTGGTGAAAAAACCTAAGAAAAAGTTTGTTGCTCAAATTAGTTGTTGCAACCTATGAGCGAACGTTGTTCAAATTTTTGAAAGGGACGAACAAGTTTGTTCCAAGTTTATGATGCAAAGGTGAACAAGCATTGTTCAAGTGTATTGGAACTTAGGAACAAGTTTGTTAAAAATCATGAACAAATTAGTTGTTCAAGTTTGTTAAAAATAGTGAACATAGCTTGTTGCTCAAGTTATTGGAACTTGAGAACAAGTGTCGTTCAAGTTTGCAAAATGAGCAAGATTATGACCAAATGCACAAGTTTGTGAAAAAATGCACAAGTTATGGATGAAGGTGAGAAAAACACACACACAAGAAGGGGGCGGTTGAATTGTGTGACTCTAAAACTTGTTTCTTTTACTTTTCAAAACTTAAGTCAAGTTCAGAATCTGATACAAATCAGTTCTGAACTATTATCTCAGAGTTATGCAGCGGATTAAACAAGTTAAAGAGATAAGGGAAGAGAAACACACAGAAATTATACAGGTTCCTTCTCAATGTGAGAAGTAGTCTTGTCCCCTTGTTTTCCAACAAGAGAGTTTCACTATAATCTGAAGATTACACAATGCTCAACCACACAGGAAGAGACTTCCAGTTGCTCAATCACACAGAAAGAGACTTCTATGCTCAACCACCAAGGAAGAGGCTTCCAATGCTCAAGTCACTAAGACAAGAGACTTCCCAATGCTCAAGTCACTAAGACAAGAGACTTCTTACTCAGACCACAAAGGAATGAGGTTACAAATGCTTAGTATACAGACTAAGACTTTAGGGACCAAACTGGTTTACAGTTGAAATAGTTTGGGATGAACACTTGATCAAATATCAGAGGTGTTCTCTTAATACAACACAGGTTAAGACTCTTAACCTTAAGAAATTCTAAATTACAAAGATGAAAGAATTTCTAAGAGGTTGGGTAACTTGCGTATTTTTGACAGCAAAACAGAGCAAGAGTTCAGTTCTTTGTTTCAAGAGTCTTAGACATTTTTCTTCTTCAAATCTTCTTCCTTTTATAGATGAAAAAAAAAAGAGCTGTTGAAGATTTGCTTGAACTAAGGAATTTAGTCGTTGCAATTGGACTAGGTTACTGCAAAATTGTGCTGCACTTTATCAGTCAGAACAGAGCAGGTGCCTTTTCTGAAATGGCCTACCTTAAAATCTGGAGAATGTTTGGGTCAGGGAGACAACTGTTCCATTGAGTTGGTCTGACACATCCAGGCATTAAATGCGCACAGTACTGGTCAAAATCCATGCCACATCAGCTTCAGAAGCTTCTCTGTGAACAGTGATCAGAAGCTGCTTCAGTTGTACGGATCAGAAGCTGGCTTCAGGAGTTGACTGTTGCGTTGACTTCATCAGAAGCACTCAGACTTCAGAAGCTGCCTTCAGAAGTACCACTTCAGGACCACTTCAGAAGCTTCACTTTCAGGAGCACTTCTTCAGGAGTACTTCTTCAGGAGTATTTCTTCAGGAGTACTTCTTCAGGAGTATTTCTTCAGGAGTACTTCTTCAGGACCAGTTTCTTTCTAACCTTGCAACCTTGCTTCTTGGCTTTCCTTCTTGCTCTTTAGCTTGTTCTTCATAACCATTATCAATCAATACTTATTAAGCATGTGGTTCTGAAACACTTGAACAAAGCATTAGCAAATAACCAATTTTCTCTTTAATACTTTGTTATCATCAAAACCATAAAGAGAGATATGTTTACACATAAATGTTTCAACAATCTCCCCCTTTACTTCATAAGAGACTTGTTAAACACATTTTGTTCCAACAACCTCCCCCTTTTTTATGATGACAAACATAAGTATTAAATCAGAAAATTGTTGTTAACTTAATTAACAAGTTAACTGCAGGGTGTGAGGTTTGTAAGCTCCCCCTGAGTCTGATCCAAGTTAATTAAGTTCAGTTAAAAACACAACTGTGAAAATTTCAGAATTGTTGTTAAGTTTAATTAACAATCTGACTTCAGGAGAGGTTTGTAAGCTCCCCCTAGGTCTGACAATCCTCAAGGTTAGGTTTGTAGGCTTCCCTTGGTTCTTATCCATGTTAATTAAGCTTAACTTAAAACAATATAGTGAAATTTACACTCAGAATTCAAAATGACTTGTTGACTTCAGGTTCTGAGGTTTGTAAGCTCTCCCCCTAAGTCTGATAATCCACAGGATGAGTTTTGTAAGCTCCCTGAGTCTTATCCAAGTTATTTTAAATTCAATTTATTCACTAAGAGTAATGTATCTCACAGAAATGTATCAGAGCCAGAATTCACTTCAGAGGCTAAGAGTTAGAATCTGTTCTCATAAGTTAAATTCAGTCAGAATTGTATCAGAGCTTAACTGATCAGTATCAGAGCTAGCTTAACAATTGTATCAGAGCTTAACCCGAACAATTGTATCAGAGCTTAATAAGCTTAATAAGCTTATCTTCTGACAATTTTAACTTATTTTTGAGCTCAGGTGCTTTAATACTTGTTTTACTTTCTCCCCCTTTTGTCATCAACAAAAAGAATTTTACTTTCTCTCCTCAAGACAAAAAATTTCTCTCCCCCTTTGTGCAAGAGAGTTTGAAAATATATCTGTATCAGAGCAGAAAAGGATTTTAAAAGAGTTTGAAAGCATGTATCAAAGCAGTTCAGTCACCAATCTTGAAAATATTTCATAAAGATTCAGAACTGGGGGGGTTGAACCAACCAAGATTGTGAGATATTTGTACAGTCATATGGATAACCAAGTAGCAGGGATAATCATCAGAGCCTACTTGATTTGCAATGAGTACATGACTTGCATTAAAAATAGAATGCTGTTCAGAAGCAGAAAAAGTTTTAGAGCTTTTGATCAGGTCATTCTGTGTTCAGACATGACTTATTCAGTACAAATTGGCTCAGTTATCAGAGCAAAACAACCAAATTGACATTTCAGTGCTGATACCAAGTTAAAGAGAGTTCTTAAGACTGAACATGTCTGATACACTTTGGGCTTTTAAAATGTGTCTGTGCTTAACATTTTGAAAACAAACTGATACCAACTTGAAAATTGGTTGTTAAGCAATTTTAACATTGAATATCAGAGCAGAAAATCACATTTTTACTTGATGACTTTGGGAGGATTAGAGTATAAACTTTCAAAGCTTTAATCATCATTGCCCATAGCTATACTTATCAAATTCTGACCAACATTAGATTTTTATCAGATTCAGAAGTCAGAAAATCCAGGTTCTGATCCTTCAGACTCTGAAGTTTTTCAGGCTTAACTTTAGTCAAACTCTCAGAATATGAGTGTTTGATAAGTCTTAGCTTATGATAAACTCAGAATCAAGGATTTCATTCAGATTCAAGCACATTTTCAAGAGATAAAATGCATGTTCAGATTCTTTTTAATAAAATTGAATCTTTCTTCTGTTAGGGGTTTTGTGAATATGTCAGCCCATTGATGATCAGTATTAATGAACTGAATATCTAAAACACCCTTCTGAACATAATCTCTTATAAAATGATGTTTTATTTCTATGTGCTTGGCTCTAGAATGTAGAATTGGATTTTTAGATAGACATATAGCAGCAGTATTATCACAATAAATAGGAATATTATCTGCATGAATCTGATAATCCTCTAATTGATGTTTCATCCAGAGCAGTTGTGTGCTACAACTTGCAGCTGAGATGTATTCTGCTTCTGTTGTTGACAAAGCAATGGTTGCTTGTCTCTTGCTGGCCCAGGATATCAGATTCTCACCAAGAAACTGACAGTTTCCACTGGCGGATTTTCTTTCAATCTTGTCCCCAGCATAGTCAGCATCACAGAATCCAACTAGCTTATAATTTAGAGATTTCTTATACAGAAGTCCCAAATTAGTTGTTCCTTTCAGATACCTGAAGATTCTCTTGACAGCAGTCATATGAGATTCTCTAGGATCTGATTGGAATCTGGCACACAAACATACACTAAATAAAATATCTGGCCTAGAAGCAGTTAAGTATAAGAGAGAACCTATCATACCTCTGTACAACTTCTGATCTACTTTGGTGCCATTGTCCTCTTTGCTTAATGTGCAGGTAGGATGCATTGGTGTTGTCATCAGCTTGCAATCATCCAACTGGAACTTCTTCAGAAGCTCCTTGGTGTATTTTCACTGATGAACATAAACACCATCTTTGCATTGGTTGATTTGAATTCCCAAGAAGAATTTTAGCTCACCCATCATGCTCATTTCAAATTCATCCTGCATTAACTTAGAAAATTCCTTGCAAAGGGAGGCATTAGTAGAACCAAATATGATATCATCAACATAGATTTGCACAATTAAGATTTCTTTCTTAACAGTTTTTCTAAAGAGTGTATTGTCAACTTGACCTCTTACAAAACCATTTTTAATTAAGAAGTTGCTTAGTCTTTCATACCAAGCTCTGGGAGCTTGTTTCAGACCATACAAGGACTTCTTAAGTTTAAAAACATGATTTGGATATTTAACATCTTCAAAACCAGGAGGTTGTTTGACATACACTTCTTCAGAAATTACACCATTTAAGAAAGCACTCTTAACATCCATTTGATATAAGATGATATCATGATTAATAGCATAAGAAAGAAGTAACCTGATTGCTTCCAGTCTTGCTACTGGAGCAAAAGTTTCAGTGTAGTCTATTCCTTCTTGCTGGTTGTACCCTTGAGCTACTAATCTAGCCTTGTTTCTGATCACTTCTCCTTGTTCATTGAGCTTGTTTCTGAACACCCATTTTGTTCCAATGATGTTCTTCTGATCAGGTTTTGCAACAAGATCCCATACATCATTTCTTTGAAATTGGTTCAGCTCTTCTTGCATTGCTACAATCCAACCATCATCAGTAAGTGCTTCATCAGCAGTTGTAGGCTCAATCATGGAGAGCAGGCCAAGCATAGACTCATTCTGAGTGAATGCTGATCTTGTCTTCCTTGGACTGTTCTTGTTTCCAATGATCAACTCCTCAGGATGTGAAGACTTGTACTTGAATGAGGTTCTAGGAGGATTAGCTTCTGAAGAACCATCAGGGATTTGTTCAGAACCATGCTGGTCTTGATTAGCATCAGGAGTAGTGTCATTGCTGGAGAGTTTCTCAGATTCTTCATTGTTTTCAGCTTCTGAACCTTCATCAGAACCTGAACTGGGTTCAGCTTCTGAAGGCTCTTCTGAGATTCTGACATCTGCAAAACTCTCAACCAGCTCTGGTATTTCACTACCAGGCTTCTTATCATCAAACCTAATGTGTATAGCTTCTTCAACAACATGTGTTTCAGAATTATACACCCTGTATGCCTTTGATCTCTCTGAGTATCCTAAGAAGGTACCCTTTTGAGCCTTGGCATCAAATTTCTTTAGGTAGACTTTATTGTTTAGTATGTAACATGTACAACCAAACTGATGAAAATAAGGAATACTTGGTTTTCTTCCTTTAAATAATTCATATGCTGTTTTATTCAGAATGGGTCTGATATAGATCCTGTTCTGAATATAACATGCTGTGTTTACAGCTTCTGCCCAAAAGTACTTAGCAATTTTTGACTCATGGATAATGGTTCTTGCCATTTCTTGTAAAGACCTGTTCTTTCTCTCTACAACTCCATTTTGTTGTGGAGTTCTAGGAGATGAGAACTCATGGAGAATTCCATGGTCTTCACAAAAGTTTTCAAAAGGTTCATTTTCAAATTCACCACCATGATCACTTCTGATTTTTAAAATTTTCAAATCAGTTTCAGTTTGTACTTGTTTGCAGAATTTGAAAAACACATCATATGTTTCATTTTTGGTTCTGAGGAATTTAACCCAAGTCCACCTACTATAATCATCAACAATAACAAGTCCATACTTTTTCCCATTGATTGAAGCTGTTCCAACAGGACCAAACAAATCAATGTGAAGGAGTTCTAGAGGTTTAGAGGTGGAAACAATGTTCTTTGGTTTAAAAGAAGTTTTAGAAAATTTTCCAATTTGGCATGCTGAACACAAAGCATCTGAGTGATAATCAATCTGGGGTAAGCCCCTGACCAGCTGCAACTTGCTAAGCTTAGAGATGAGTCTCCAGTTAGCATGTCCCAGCCTTTTGTGCCACACCCATTTCTCATCACTCACAGACAGAAGGCAAACTACCTTCTGCTGAACCAATTCAGAAAAATTAATTTTGTAAACATTGTTTTTCCTGCTGCCTCTTAACACTACAGACTTATTTTCATTATTGATTACAGTGCAAGTGTTCTTATTAAACAGGACTTCATAATTACTATCACATAATTGACTTATGCTATGTAAATTATGTCTCAGTCCATCTACCAGCCAAACATTATCAATGTACAGGGAAGAATTACCTATCTTACCAGTACCAATGATCTTTCCTTTCTGACTTCCTCCAAACCCCACAGTTCCTCCCTCTTTCAGAGTCAGGGTTTGGAACATAGACTTGTCCCCTGTCATATGATGCGAGCATCCACTGTCCAGGTACCAGGACCTTTCCTTTTCTTTGGATGACAAGCATATCTGCAATTGAAATTATCTCAGACTTAGGTACCCAGATTTTCATGGGTCATTTGGGGTTAGTCCTGAATGGTTTTGGCTTCTTGAGCTTGTGTCTGAAGTTATGATGTTCAGACTTGTTTTGATACTTAGGATATGAATCCTTATATCTTGAATAAGTCTGATCTTCAGAACCTGAGTGCTTCAGAACCTGAGTTCTCAAAGGTTTGGACTCAGATTTCTTCAGAACCTGAGACTTGAAGGTCTTTGGTTCTGAATCCTTTAGAGTTTGAGCCTTTGAGTACTTTTGTTCTGATCTCTTCAGAATTCTCACTTTGTTTACTTCAGGCACAAGGCAAGCTTCAGTTTTGCCTTTCTTAAAACAGTTTGAAGCAGAAAACTGATTGGTTTGCTTTGGCTTGCTTTTCTTAACATTCTGAGATTGAAAATGTTTTGTGTTGACCGATTTAACAGATTTTGAAGTTTTAATAAACTCAGTTTTAGAAAAATTTGAATCAGATTTATTCAGATTCTGAGACTTACTGGTTCCAGGTTCTGAACACTTCAGATTCTGAACTTTTTCAGGTTCAGAGTCTGATTTCCTCTTACTCTTAGGCTTAGGACCTTTTGGCTTAGATTTGGGCAGGGTTTTAACATCTGCCTTCATCTTACCCTTAGGTTCAGAGGCTTCAGAGTCTGAGTTGTTCAGACCTTCTGACTTAGTCTCAGATTCTGATACTTTCAACTTCTCAGAATTATCAGAACCAGGCACAAAGCATATACCATTGCCTTTTAAAATATTTTCAGAACATGAAGGTGAGTTTAATTCATTTGAAGGTTTAAATGCATCATAGCCAATGCCTTCACCTTTGTTTCTGATCATATTATACATCATGGAGGCAATTTTAGTTCTGTTGAATCCAGTTAACATGAAATCCTGAAGAGCTATTTCCTGTTCATTAGGAATCTCTTCAGATTTCTTATGAGCTTCTTTTCTGAGTTCCTCAACTACTTCATCATATTCAAAAATTTGATTCTGAAGTTTAAGTTTTTCCTCAGATAGCAAGTTGTTTTGATTTTTCAAAGATTTGATTTCTTTTAACTTGCTTTTAAGATGACTCATAAGATCATTAACTGTTTCAATCAACTCAGATCTAGAGAGTTCAGAATATACCTCATCTTCTTCATCAGAATCTGAGCATGATTCTGCATCAGAAGATGCAATTGCCATCAGGGCCAGGTTGGCTTCTTCCTAATCAGATTCTGACTCATTATCCAGATCATCCCATGTAGCCATGAGACTCTTCTTAAGCTTATTTCTGAAACTGCTGGACTTTGAGCTGGACTTCTTTGCTTTTTCTTTGGATTTTTCCTTCTGAAGATCAGGACAATCAGCAATGAAATGGCCAGGCTTTTTGCAGTTGTAGCAGCTTTCTTTCTGGATATCCCTTTTTGAACCAGAACTAGATCCTCTAAAGTTACTGCTTCTGTTAGAGAATTTTTTCTTTCTGTTCATCAGATACTGAAGCCTTTTAGAAATCATTGCAAGCTCATCAGCATCTGAATCTTCATCAAAATTTCCCTCAGGAAACTCTTCTTCAGATTCAATTGCTTTCAAAGCTTTAACAGGTTTTCTTTTAGACTTCAGAGCTAATGTTTTTTGCTCTCTAACAGACTCATCCTCATTGAGTCCCAGTTCATGCACCTTGAGGGAGCTTATAAGATCCTCAATACTTAATGTATTCAGATCCTTAGCTTCCTCAATGGCAGTCACTTTAGGTCTCCATTTGGATGGCAGACTTCTAAGGATTTTATTCACATGATCAGCTGTGGTATAACTCTTCTTCAGAATCTGAAGTCCAGAAACCAGAGTCTGAAATCCTGAGAACATAGTCTCAATATTTTCATCCTCTTTCATTCTGAACAGTTCATATTGCTGAACAAGAATATTTGCCTTAGCTTCTCTAACTTTCTGATTACCTTCATAGTTAGAGCAGAGGGATGTGAATATGGCCTTTGCAGTGGACTTGTCACTCAGCTTCTGATACTCAGTGTGAGGCAATGAGTCCACAATGATACCTCTGACATGATGATGCTTCCTATAGATCTTTCTTTCTACATCACTCAGAGATCTTCTGTTGACAGCAACACCTTCTTCATCAACTGGAATGGTGATTCCATCTTCTATGATGTCCCATAGAGTATCTTCAATCCCAATAATGTGACTATACATTTTACTCTTCCACCAAGAGAATTTTTCTGGGTCACCAGTAAACATAGGAGGTTTATTGTGTGACCTGGACTTCTTTTCTTCAGTACCATAGTCATATTGAACATTTCTTTGATTTCTGGGAGATGGTGGATTTCTGGGAGAGGGTGGAGGTGAACCACTAGTTGAGGTCATGTTTTTCTCAGGATCCTACTGACACACTATTAAGTGTTAATATCAGAACCGGAGCTCTGATACCAACTGAAGGTGAGAAAAACACACACACAAGAAGGGGGGGTTGAATTGTGTGACTCTAAAACTTGTTTCTTTTACTTTTCAAAACTTAAGTCAAGTTCAGAATCTAATACAAATCAGTTCTGAACTATTATCTCAGAGTTATGCAGCGGATTAAACAAGTAAAAGAGATAAGGGAAGAGAAACACACAGAAATTATACAGGTTCCTTCTCAATGTGAGAAGTAGTCCTGTCCCCTTGTTTTCCAACAAGAGAGTTTCACTATAATCTGAAGATTACACAATGCTCAACCACACAGGAAGAGACTTCCAGTTGCTCAATCACACAGAAAGAGACTTCTATGCTCAACCACCAAGGAAGAGGCTTCCAATGCTCAAGTCACTAAGACAAGAGACTTCCCAATGCTCAAGTCACTAAGACAAGAGACTTCTGACTCAGACCACAAAGGAATGAGGTTACAAATGCTTAGTATACAGACTAAGACTTTAGGGACCAAACTGGTTTACAGGTGAAATAGTTTGGGATGAACACTTGATCAAATATCAGAGGTGTTCTCTTAATACAACACAGGTTAAGACTCTTAACCTTAAGAAATTCTAAATTACAAAGATGAAAGAATTTCTAAGAGGTTGGGTAACTTGCGTATTTTTGACAGCAAAATAGAGCAAGAGTTCAGTTCTTTGTTTCAAGAGTCTTAGACATTTTTCTTCTTCAAATCTTCTTCCTTTTATAGATGAAAAAAAAAGAGCTGTTGAAGATTTGCTTGAATTAAGGAATTTAGCCGTTGCAATTGGACTAGGTTACTGCAAAAGTGTGCTGCACTTTATCAGTCAGAACAGAGCAGGTGCCATTTTTGAAATGGTCTACCTTAAAATCTGGAGAATGTTTGGGTCAGGGAGACAACTGTTCCATTGAGTTGGTCTGACACATCCAGGCATTAAATGCGCACAGTACTGGTCAAAATCCATGCCACATCAGCTTCAGAAGCTTCTCTGTGAACAGTGATCAGAAGCTGCTTCAGTTGTACGGATCAGAAGCTGGCTTCAGGAGTTGACTGTTGCGTTGACTTCATCAGAAGCACTCAGACTTCAGAAGCTGCCTTCAGAAGTACCACTTCAGGACCACTTCAGAAGCTTCACTTTCAGGAGCACTTCTTCAGGAGTACTTCTTCAGGAGTATTTCTTCAGGAGTACTTCTTCAGGAGTATTTCTTCAGGAGTACTTCTTCAGGACCAGTTTCTTTCTAACCTTGCAACCTTGCTTCTTGGCTTTCCTTCTTGCTCTTTAGCTTGTTCTTCATAACCATTATCAATCAATACTTATTAAGCATGTGGTTCTGAAACACTTGAACAAAGCATTAGCAAATAACCAATTTTCTCTTTAATACTTTGTTATCATCAAAACCATAAAGAGAGATATGTTTACACATAAATGTTTCAACAATCTCCCCCTTTACTTCATAAGAGACTTGTTAAACACATTTTGTTCCAACAATGGAAAATGCACAAGTTCGGCTCGAATTTAAGTTGGATTTTGAAAAATGAACAAGTGCGGCTCAAGTTCAAGTTTGATTGAAATTCATGAACAAGGATGTTGTTCAAGTTTAGTTTTGAAATTTATTGAACATGGCTTATTGCTCAAGTTTGATTTTGAAAGTTAATGAACATAAATTGTTTCTCAAGTTATCCCAAAATTATTGCTCAAACTTGTGAAATTTCCAATAACATGTAAAACTCTTGTTATGTTTTGAACAAAATGAGTTTTAATCCTCTTAGGTTCTGAATCTTTAGGTTAGAACCTCAAAAATTGGCTTTTAAAAGCTTGAACTCAGAATCTGAGT
This sequence comes from Medicago ruthenica, assembly GCA_018208015.1. Taxonomy (NCBI): domain Eukaryota; kingdom Viridiplantae; phylum Streptophyta; class Magnoliopsida; order Fabales; family Fabaceae; genus Medicago; species Medicago ruthenica. The sequence goes on along the minus strand of CM031373.1, from coordinate 34,421,151 downwards.
TCTGTCAAGATCGCAGAGCGACCTGAACTTGGCTCTGCGAACCCAAGTTCTGTCATGGTCGCAGAGCGACCATGACTTTGCTCTTCAAACTCTGCGAAAAATTGAAACTCAGAAGCTGCTTCTGAACTTCTGTTCAGAAGCTGCTTCTGAGCAAGCTTCAGAGTCTTAAGGGGATTGAAAAGCTTTGGAAATTAGCAAGAAAAGGAGTAAAACAACTTAGTTTGGTGTTTTGCAAATTTGAGATTCCTTTGAAGTTTCAAAAGTGGTTTTTTTGAACAAAATGAGTTAAAAATTAATAAGGATGCAAAACTGAGATTGGATCAAGCAAGAACCAAAAACAAATGCAAACAGTGATGTAAATGCGAGGTGATAAGTTCAGGATGACTTACAAAGCTCCTAGCCAATGCTTGTATTGCAAGAGTATGGAAGAGGCTTGGTTTTGCAAAGTTGGAATGTTGAAGATTATGGATGGCAATAACACAAGTGTTTCACTCTGAATTTCTGTGTATTTGAACTCTAAAATCTTTGTGTGTTAACTGTATTCTCAACTCTCTGAACCCTTATGCATTGCATTCCTTTTATAGGCAAAAATGAAATCAATTGCAATGATGGAAAATCTCTAGAGCCAAGCTGTTTTGTGGGCTAAAACTCAGGCTATTTGCTTTGCATTTAATGCAAAAGGGAAGAGGTGACATTGCCTTGCAATCTTGGTCAAGACTTTGGCCTAATCCAGCAACAAATGAAGCTGATTTTGACAGCAATAATGATGAAAAAGTGTGGAAAACAGGGCAGTTGCAAATTGGGCTGTCCTTTGGGTTTGGTCCTTGTAATTTTGAGAGGACAAGCAAGGAAAACGTGGGCTGTGAGGTGCAGAGGTTGGGGGAAGCAAAAGGAACATGTGGGCTGGTGTGAGAAGGAAGGAAAGGCTGCTAGGGCAGCACAAACAGCTTTTGGGCAAGCAAAAGCATCTATGTTTGACTGGTTTTGGTGGGGAAAGAAGAAAGAAAAATGAGTAAGCTGCTTGCTGGAAAGCTCGGGGTCAGGTTGCAGGCAATTGGGAGGGATGAGAGCTGACCAAGGGCAGCCAACTTGCTTGGGCACATGCTTGGTTGGAACAAAAACCTTCTCACCTTAATCTTTAATGTCACATGTTTAATTCTTTCTTTGTTGGATTCAAACAGCCAAAATTGGTAATAATAATGATGATAATAACAATAACTATAATGAAAACAAAAGAAAGATAAATCAAAGAAATCAAAACCTGCAAAAAATCGCAGAGTTCGCTCTGCGATCGTACCATCGCACTGCAAAATTACCTTGTTTTCCTTTTTTTATTTTCTTTAAAATAAAACAAATAAAAACCAATAATAATAGTAATAATGAAAATAATAATGATGGTAATGATAATAATAATAATAATAAAGATGATAACAATAATAATGATGAAAGAGATAATAATAGTAGTAATGGTAATAATAAAATAATAATAATAATAATAAATAATAATAATAAAACATTGATAAAAAAGATAATAATAATATTATTAATGAAAAAAGATAATAACAATAGTATTAATAATAATAGTGATAATAGTAATGATAATATTAAAAATAATAATAGTAATGATAATGATAATAAATATTAATAAATAAAAATCCAAAGATAAAGATGAAATAATAAAGATAATAAAAGGTAAAAGTAAGAAGTTAAAAATTATAATGAAATAATACATAATAGAAGAATAATAAACAAAGAAAAATATGAGTCAAAAAATGGGGTATGACAGATGCCCCTATTTAAGTTTCTTCGCCACGGAGATTAAAAGTGAAATTTTAAATTTGACGGGTCGAAGAGACTTAAATACAAAGTACACCATTTTTGACTAAATTTTTCTTGAATTAAAAATGCTATGGATGTATGCATGCAATGCTGTGAATGCTCGTAATGCCAGTATGAATGCAAAGACGGCAAAGATGACCTGACTGGGGATGAAATAAAACAAAAGGGATATCCGGGTTTGTTAAAGAAACAGAATCCGACTCTACTGGGGGTAACATGGTTCCACTGGGGAAAGGGTTGTCTACTACCATATTGATTCAGAATGATAGCTTAATAAAGACAAAAGACCAAGGTTACATTGGTGGCTTCACCGGGGATTCCACCTTGTTCTGCTACTATTGTGTGAATGATAGTTTAAATGAGGTAAAAGAAAAAGACAATGTCTACTATCGGTGTGCGGATAGCTTAATGAAGACAGATGACATCTCTGGGGAATATGACAGGTAAGTATGTGGTTGATAGCTTAGAAAAGGTACCATAAAAGGAAAAGACTTCGCCTACTATGGCCTCACTGGGGATTCCATCTTACCTACTACCGTTGTGATGGTAGCTTAATGAAGGTAAAAATGTAAAAGAGAAGACAAAGTATGCTATTCACTGGGGAAATTATTTCACCTACTACCGTTGTGATGGTAGCTAAATGAAGGTAAAATATAAGAAGAAAAAGGCAAGGTCTACTATCATTGTGTAGATAGCTTAATGAAGACCGATAAAATTTCACTGGGGAGTAAGTACTTCACTGAGGAACAAGCACTTTACTGGGGAAAAAGACAAAGTCTCTTTACTGGGGATAAATGTTAGCTGTTCGGAATATTGCCGAACCAGCTACAGACAAAGATAAACGCCAGCTGTTCGGGTTATTGCCGAACTATCACTGGGGAAAGTGGACAACCAACCACAGGAAACAAAAATAAACGTCAGCTGTTCGGATTACTGCCGAACTAGCCACTGACGACACTGGGGATGCTGCTGACAAACTGTTCATTACAGAACTGCCACTTCAACTGGGGAGAAAAGATGCACAAGCTGTTCGTTAAAGAACTTGCCACTTGGCACAAAGACGAAACAAAGATACGCTCAAGCCGTTCATTTGTTGAACTTGCCACTTGGCGATAACGATGGGGAGTATGCGCAAGCTGTTCGTTTGAACCTGCCACTTGGCAACAACGACCTGATAAAAGATGCACAAGCTGTTCGTTAAAGAACTGCCACTCGGCAACAACACTGGGGGATATGCACAAGCTGTTCGTTAAAGAATTGCCACTTGGCATAACAACAAGATAAAAATGCACAAGCTGTTCGTTTGTAGAACCTGCCACTTGGCAACAACGATGAAAATAAAAGATATGTGCAAGCTGTTCGTTTGTAGAACCCGCCACTTGGCAAAAAGAGGGTGACATCTCTGGACCAGACACACTGGGGATGACATTTGGGGAAAGGAAGGTTACAAATTGTTTATGATTGATTGATGTGACTCATGGTGGTTAATGCAGCCATGTATGAATGATATTGTTGTATGTTGTATGCATGAATGTGCATATGCATGAATGTACGAATGTATTAATGTATAACTTGTATGATTTTCGCGACTTTCACTGGGAATGGTGTATGAAGGATTGACTTGCGCTGGGGATACACAAGCTATTCGCTAAAGAACTGCCCCTTGGTATAAGGATATGATAAAAGATGCACAAGTTGTTCGTTAAAGAACTGCCACTTGGCATAAAGGAGGTGACATCACTGGACCAGACACACTGGGGATGACACTTGGAGAAAAAGGTTGACTTGATCGATTGTATGACCGATAAACTTGATGAGACAAGATTAGACCGGTAAGATAAAAAGGGGACCGACGTCGCATTACAAATACTCGGTAATCTTCAATGGGGATGATGTCATAGGGGATACATCCAAATATTGAAGGGGTAAAACCGCGATAACTGATGAAGAATAAATACCTCATGGGGAGATTGTTAATCCACTGGGGAAATCGTGCTAATCCACTGGGGAGAAGAACTGGTGACTCCGCCGGGGATGCTTATGTTTTGGTCGGTTAATCTTTGCCTAAATCGTCCTTTCGGGTTCTTTATTTAGATACTCTTTATGAATCCTATTTAACTTTATTATGTGAATTATTTATTTCTTCTGAAGCGAACCAACCCTGAGAAATCGGTACTTAGGGAAGTGACATACCTAATATTGGTGAAAACCTACCCAAATCAGTAAGTAACTAAGATAACGGACTACAGTAATTAGGGAAACAATAGTAACTTAGGGAATTAAATAAGCATAGTAACTTTTTTCTTCTTCCATCCTTGGTAAGGTAGACGTGATATGGCTCCCCGTTTGTAGAACTGCCGAGAGGGAGAGTATGTAAGATGAACTTCTAAGATTCAAAAAACGAGGGAAACTTTAGGACCTTCACAAATTTATGAACGCTAATTTAAGTCATTGTTTCAATTACCTCTGAGAGAGTAAGAACCCCACATACCTCTACGTGCGAAGGTGCATCTCCCTACATAATTGACGACCCTAAGCACTAACCCGTGTAGAAACTCCGGTATAAGGTTGCAACTCGACAGCTAGATGGGAATAAACCCATATCTCTGAGAGAGTAAGGCCCCACACGTACAAACCCGTGTGATCAGTAGGTGCAACTCAACAGCTGGTGGGAATAAAACTCCAAGAATTCATCACTTAAATTTAAGACGTAAAACCAATATCTAAATAATGCTTCACCATTAATTGATTCCAACAAATGAAAAATGGGAATTCGAAGAATCCTAACCGCCGCTAACATTCTGCAATCAAAACAGGTTGCTCATAAACTCTTGCTCTGCGCAAAGAGACTAAATTTCAAACTCCCCATTATATTTTATTTATTGTTTGCAAAAAAGTAACGTGAATTCCTTAGTTGGAACGACAATCCATGTGCTACGATACTCTACTTACTACTTTATTACTTGGTAAAAGATTCGATATGTTTGTCTAAATCCGACCATCAGTCACCAATGCCGGACCATCTGGATACTTGGGTCTACAAACTGGACTCAGCGCAGAGGTTTAACTACAAAAGTTTCTAAAAAATGTTGTAAGAATTATACGCTGATGACAAGTCAGTTTGCAACGAATTTACAACATATTGTCACCTAATTTGTAGATGTGTTCTGTTGTCGAATGTGAAAGTTTTCACGTGGAAGCTCTTGCAAACTAGGCTTCTGATTAGGTTGAATTTAATCACATTCTACATTATGCCTATAGAAACATCTCTTCTTCGGCAGTTCACAAAGTGACGTGGTTTGGTTGAAGTTTTACTGGTGAATTGGCATTCAGTGGTACATCCGTTGCAGCATAATGTGTGTCTATATATATATATAATGATGAATAGTGCTGAACTTCAAATAAAAAAGCACATGTAAATTTGTACTTTAAATAATAATAAACTTTCAAAATAAATAATTGTGTTACTTATTAGCAAGAATATATAGTTGTGAAGTTTTAACAACAAAAATTACAACAACTAGTTAACTAAAATGAACATTTTAAAAAGGTTTTAAAGGTCTTAAAGGTGGACCTTCATCGTTTTAATAAAAAAGTAAACTTCATAATGATAAAATTTTGGAAGAGATTTAATATTTTATTAAAAATTTGAAAGAGATATTTTTCACTATTTTTTGGTTCTTCATTTTAGACAAACCACTTCACATATGTCGATGCACAACTTTGCACATTAATATCTTTATTTATCTATAATAAAAATTGTAAAAAGATTATTATCCAAAAATATTCATTGAGACAAATCAAATAACATTTTATATATTGACATTTATCTTTATACTCGTAATAACGCCCATACAACGCACAATACTTTTAAGTTACACATAGTTAAGACGTTAAACACAAAATATTAGTTTTAAATATTTGAGAATAAGTATCTACTATACATCAATTATATCTAAATATGTTGCACTATGTGTTTGTATATGATATATGCATTTGTTTTCAATGCATGGGTATTGACATGTTTATTAGATCCAAATGCAAACATAAGTGGATTAGTAAAACACTTCATTATGGTGTACTCTGTATTTAAGTCTCTTCGACCCGTTGAATTAAAATTACACTTTTAAATCTCCGTAACGAAGAAATTTAAATAGGGGCATCTGTCATACCCCATTTTTGACCCAGTTTCAATCTGTTTTTCTCGTCTTTTAAGCTGGAAATTTTCGTCGTTTCAGACGAAATTTCGGCAGGGAGGTATTTTAAAATACCTCATTTTTTTATTCCGAAGGCGACCGTTTTATTTATTATTTTATTTTTATTATTATTTGTTTCTGTTTTTATTTCTTTTTATTAGTACCTTTATTTTATTTTACTTATTTTTATCTTTATTTTTTATTTTCGTTTTTTTACTGTTTTATTTTCAGTCTTTTTTTTAGTCCAATTCAGTCCAAACCCAGAAGGGTGTTTTTGTCCTTTTCATCCTAACCCTATTTTTGGCCTATAAATAGTACATTTATTGTACTATTCACGGACCCCAAGGACACCTAAGTCAGAGTCAGCCACCACAACCACCATAGCATCACCCTCAAACCACCATAAACCACCAACACAAAAAAACCCTAAAAATTTTCGGCCTCTTCATTTCCTTTTCCAAAATCAAAAACATCACAAAAGCTTCACAAAATCACAAAACAGAAACTGAAACTATACAAACACAATCATCAAATCCGAATCGGTCTCACAAACAATCACAAGATCATACAAACTGAATCTCAAGTCCTTAAACCGAACCAAAATCAAGCCAAATCCGAATTCAAACCAAGAAAAACCACACGAACCGAACCCAGAAAATAGAAACAAGGTAGCTTTCTAAAAAAAATTCAAACCTAGATCTAGGCCTTTTTGTGAGGAATTTTGAAAATCCAAGTTGAAATCTGAGAAGTAGAGAGAAAAGGAATCAGGAAAACGTTTTTTTTAAAAAAAAAGGAGGAGTTTGTCTTCTCCGGTGCAGTGGCGCCACCCCCTGGGCTGGCCAGCCACCGCGCCGGAAAACATTTCCGGCCATTGAAACATAGAGAGAAGGGAGAGGTTTCGGTCTAGAGAGAGGAAGAGAGAGAAGGGAAGTGAAAGAATGAGGGGAAAATTTCAGAAAAAACAATATATACCTGCATCTAACTCAGGCCCAGCGCGGCCCACTTCCTCTCTTCTCCCTCTATCTTTCTGACTGCTATTACATACTCCCTCTACTCCTTCCTGCACCCCCTTTCCTTTTTTCATTTTTTTTTCTTTTAATCTTCTTAATATTTCTTGCATGTTCATTTTTATTTTTATTTGTTTTATGCATTTTATTTCATTGCATTTATCTTCGAGTACTTCATTGCATTTTTTTTATTTTATTTTCTTATCCATTTTTATTTCATTTTTCTTTCTATTTTAATGCATTTTTCTTTTCTTTATTTATTTATGCAACATATTTAATTTTGGTCTTGCATTTCATGCATTTTTATTTTCTTTATTTATTTTATGCAACATATTTATTTTATGTCTTGCATTTTTATTTTTTATCCATTTTATGCAACATATTTATTTTATGTCTTGCATTTTTCTTTTCTTTATTTATTTTATGCACCATATTTATTTTTTGTCTTGCATTTCATGCATTTTTATTTCCTTTATTTATTTTATGCAACATATTTATTTATTGTCTTGCATTTCATGCATTTTTATTTCTTTTTAGCATAGTTATTTTATTGCATTTGCAATTTTATTTTATTATTTTTTATCATTTATTTTATTTCCATTAGAATGTATCTAGGTCCCATGTAAAAATATGAAATTCCTGGCAGGTCTGGTTCTGAACCCGTAAAACAGAGTATTAAAATTGAAGTTCAGAAGCAGAAAATTAAACAAACAGAAAGTAAAGGAACATAGTTGATTTGTTAACCCAGTTCCATGCAACTTCACCTACATCTGGAGGCTACCAAGCCAGGAAGGAATTCCACTAAAATAGTATCAATTCGAAGTCCTATGACACAGCCCCTGTTTCACAGCCCCTATGACAACAGCCCCTGTTTCACAGCCCCTTCTCACTTAATCACTACCCGTGTTATTTCTACCTAGGAACTCCTAGATATAAGAACCCCTCTTACTTCCCTCAGTCAATCACTGCCCCAGTGATTATCAGACTCTAACAAATCAAACAAAGATGGAGACACTCTCCTAAAAACTCAATACATCACTTTTGCTTAAAAGCTTCAAGTGATTACAACTCAATAAAAACAATCAACTCTAAACACTTGAGTGGTGTAGAAAAACAAAGCACAAAGCATACAGACTCAAAACCTAAGTATGACTCTATATATCTTCTATTTTGAATGAATTTCTTCAATAGCAGCGTCCTCTATTTATAGCTTCAGCAGCAACATAATTCTTGAATCAAATCTTCTTCAAAGATATATTCCCAGAATTCTTTAGAAGCAAATAGAAGCAATTATATTTCTGAAATATATTTTCCAAAGATTTCTTTGAAAAAATATTCACAAATAAAAGAAACAAATCTTCAACCAATATCTTCACGCGAATTAATCTGCCTTCTAGAAACATCAGCTTGGATAAATCTTCAATCAAATCTTCGAAAGATACTGTGAGAGAATTAACAGCTCCAAGACACAAGAAAGAACGCAGAAAACGTGCTTCTAAAATGCAGCTTCTGAAGGTCAACGAAAGTCAGCGTCTGAACAGTGCGTCTGAAGTACTGTTCAGCTTCTGAAGTGTACGGTCAGCTTCTGAAGAACCAGTTCAGCTTCTGATGAACATTTCCAGCTTCTGAAATTCTGTTTCTAGCTTCTGAAGGCACATTTTAGCTTCTGAAGACATATTCCTTGAGATTTCAGCTTCTGAAGCACAAATTGCTTGTCTATTTGATTTTAGCAAACATAAAGCCAACAACCAAATATCCAACAATCTCCCCCTTTGGCAAATTTTTGGCCAAAATCAATTTGAGCATAGCAACAAGCAAATTCTTCACACAACAAAGAACGCAACCATGAAGAACATAACACAAATGTAGCAATAGAGTCAGCAGCGGATGATTCACTACATTTCACACATACACTCCCCCTGAACTACCTCTGAACAGATACTCAAGAACAACACAACTCAGGAACTCCCCCTGAAACACACATCAGGAACTCCCCCAGAAACAGACATTCAGGAACTCCCCTGAAACAGACATTCAGGAACTCCCCCTGAAACAGACATTCAGGAACTCCCCCTGAAACAGACATTCAGGAACTCCCCTGAAACAGATCAATCAGAAACTCCAACTCCCCCTGAACTGTTGAACAACTTCTGAAACAGACACATACTTATTTCTTACCCTTTTTAGCCAAACAATGTAGACAAAATAGCCAACATTCCTCAGGAGCAAAGAAACACAACACAGACCAGCAAAACACAGAACAGCATACACAGATGCTCACACAGACACCACATCAGAATCAGCATCAAAACCAACATACAGAACCACAGAAACTTGGTACCCACACACAGAACAGAACCATCACCATAACTATTATCAGGATCAGAATCACACACAGTATCCACACACAGTCTCCTCAGAAAAAGCTCATAACAAATTTGCCTAGTTGACCCCTCAAATTTTCAAATTGCCTGGCATCTAAGGCTTTTATATCAGTAACATCTTCATCATCCTTAGCACACTAAACATAGGGCATGGTATCATGCTTAACAACATCTTCAGACTTACTAGGAAGCACTTCCTCTCCTTTTAGTGCTTTCTAAACAGGGACAGGAACCAAAACCTTGCTCCAGACTTTAGATGGTCCAACAACATAAATCTTCTTTGCTACAGGAGTGAGCCTGCTGTCAGCAGCAACAACCTTTCCTTTTCCCATCTTCCAGATTCTGGGCAACACTTGCACATTTAGGTCTCCATACCTTCTTGACATTGACTGCAACAGGTTCAGACTTTCTTTGTTGAAGGTGCTTGGGATATCCATGCAGCTTGTAACAAAAAGGCTTAATGTGTCCCTTTTTACCACAGTGATGACATACCCAAGGATGAGTTCTCTTCTTTTCTTTAGTCTTCTGAGGTTGTTTCTTAGGGTTGCTCATCAGTGGAACATAAGTATCACCAGCAGGTATGAACCTCTTAGCAGGATTTTGCTGTTTGATGTTCAGATTCTTATCAACAAATCCTATGCCATTTGGTTTTCCTTGATTCTGATTCTCCAAAATTTCTTCCAGCACATCAGTAGCAGAGTTCATCATTCTGACTTGCTTCTTCATATTTTCAAGTTGAGATTTCAGCTGGGTTACCTCATCTTTGAAATCAGAAATTTGAGCTAAATGATCACTTCTTTCAAACTGAAGTTGACTGATAGTTCTCTTTTGTTCTTCCATCTGCTTGCACACTTCTTTAACTTGAAGATGCAACTTCTTGCAAAACTCAGCAGGTTTTTTATAAGACAGTTCTTCATCACTGCATTCAGACTCTGAAGATGCTTCAGACTCTGATAGTGTTTCAGAAACCTTAACTTTATCATCAGACCAGAATTTACCAATTAAAGCAGTGACAGGCTCCTCTTCTCCTTCTGAGTCATCTTCATCACACCAAGACACAACTAAACTTTTCTTCTGTTTCTTGAGGTAAGTAGGACATTCTGACTTGACATGACCATATCCTTCACACTCAAAGCACTGAACACCTTTGAGTTGATTAGTTCTTGTCTTCTTCAGAATCTTCTTAAACTGTTTACTCAGCAACACAATATCTTCTGATAAGCTTTCATCATTTGCCACAAAAGCAACACCTTTCCCCTTCTTATCAGTTCTGCTTATTTCAAAGTTCTGAAGAGACCCAATCAATTCCTCCACCTTCATGCTGGAGATGTCATGTGCTTCTTCAATTGCAGTCACCTTCATATCAAATCTCTTAGGTAAGGATCTGAGAATCTTTCTCACAAGTTTCTCATCAGATACTCTTTCTCCAAGAGACTAAAATGAGTTGGCCATGTCAGAAACATTCATATAGAAATCTTGTATGTTCTCATCCTCCAACATTCTGAGATTTTCAAACTTTGTGGTCAGAAGCTGAAGTCTGGACAGTTTTACCTTTGAAGTGACTTCATGAGTGGTCTTGAGAATCTCCGAGGCATCTTTAGCTATTATGCACTGCTTGATCATTCTGAATATAATCTTGTCCACTCCATTGAATATAGCATTCAAGGCTTTGGAGTTTGCAAGAGATAAGTCATCTTCTTCCTTGGTCCACACTTCTTCTGGTTTCAATTCAGCTGTCTTCTTACCATCTTTATTTAGCACAACAGGATGTTCCCAACCTTTCAGAACAGCTTTCCAGGTCTTGCTATCCATAGATTTAAGGAAAGCACTCATGCGTGATTTCCAATAATCATAGTTGGAACCATCCAACAGAGGTGGCCTGTTAACAAATCCTCCTTCCTTCTCCATAAAGCCAGAAAATATCTTCCCTGGATCTCACCCAAATACAGGCAGGGTGCCTGCTCTGATGCCAATTTAAATTCCTGGCAGGTCTGGTTCTGAACCCATAAAACAGAGTATTAAAATTGAAGTTTAGAAGCAGAAAATTAAACAGACAGAAAGTAAAGGAACACAGTTGATTTGTAAACCTAGTTCGGTGCAACTTCACCTACATCTGGAGGCTACCAAGCCAGGAAGGAAATCCACTAAAATAGTATCAATTCGAAGTCCTATGACACAGCCCCTGTTTCACAGCCCCTATGACAACAGCCCCTGTTTCACAGCCCCTTCTCACTTAATCACTACCCGTGGTATTTCTACCTAGGAACTCCTAGATATAAGAACCCCTCTTACTTCCCTCAGTCAATCACTGCCCCAGTGATTATCAGACTCTAACAAATCAAACAAAGTTGGAGACACTCTCCTAAAAACTCAATACGTCACTTTTGCTTAAAAGCTTCAAGCGATTACAACTCAATAAAAACAATCAACTCTAAACACTTGAGTGGTGTAGAAAAACAAAGCACAAAGCTTACAGACTCAAAACCTAAGTATGACTCTATATCTTCTATTTTGAATGAATTTCTTCAATAGCAACGTCCTCTATTTATAGCTTCAGCAGCAACATAATTCTTGAATCAAATCTTCTTCAAAGATATATTCCCAGAATTCTTTAGAAGCAAATAGAAGCAATTATATTTCTGAAATATATTTTCCAAATATTTCTTTGAAAAAATATTCACAAATAAAAGAAACAAATCTTCAACCAATATCTTCACGCGAATTAATCATCAGCTTGGATAAATCTTCAATCAAATCTTCGAAAGATACTGTGAGAGAATTAACAGCTCCAAGACACAAGAAAGAACGCAGAAAACGTGCTTCTGAAATGCAGCTTCTGAAGGTCAACGAAAGTCAGCATCTGAACAGTGCGTCTAAAGGTCAATGAAAGTCAGCGTCTGAACAGTGCGTCTGAAGGTCAACGAAAGTCAGCGTCTGAACAGTGCGTCTGAAGGTCAACGAAAGTCAGCGTCTGAACAGTGCGTCTGAAGTACTGTTCAGCTTCTGAAGTGTACGGTCAGCTTCTGAAGAACTGGTTCAGCTTCTGATGATCATTTCCAGCTTCTGAAATTCTGTTTCTAGCTTCTGAAGGCACATTTCAGCTTCTGAAGACATACTCCTTGAGATTTCAGCTTCTGAAGCACAAATTGCTTGTCTATTTGATTTTAGCAAACATGAAGCCAACAACCAAATATCCAACAAAATATAAATGAGAATATCGCACCGACACCACATTTATTTTCTGCTTTATGTCAAGAACGATAATGTAATAAGGACCGTATCTGAGGAAAAGGACCCTCACTTGATCCAACGTCATTTTGAGGGATCCAGTGCGCTTCAGATTATCTCAGCTTACTCTATTCTTAGACCTTAGGAATTAATCAAAATTTTCAAAAAAAAGTCAAATAGTCAAAATCAAAACATTTCATATAATCAAAAACTCCAAAAAACATTCAATCTTGGATTTTAAACCAAGTGTCTTTTCTTTCTTAATCAAATTTTAATCAATCTTTAATCATCAAATTTTTTCTTCAATTAAAATCAATCAAACTCACATTTTATTTCTTCCATGCCTTTCGGCCTCTTATCTTCCTCAAAACATTTCTCAAAACTTTAAAATCAATCAAAACCAATCACTCGGCTTTTTACCCCGAACTACATGATTTTGATCCCATTCGGGTATGTAGGCAAAAGACTTTGTCTTTGCAAATCAACAAAACAACAAAAACATTTTCCTTTCTTTCCATTCATCATTTTAATCTTTTCACACTTAGGCATTTATTTTATAAACAAATAATCAAATTAGCATAAAGATAAATAAAAACAAGAAGTTCCTATAGAGTACTATAGACGTTTAGGGTGCTAATACCTTCCTTTTGCGTAACCAACCCCCGGACCTTTGATCTCTAAAAAAATAGGGTTTTTTCGAACTTTCTCCCTTTTCCTCGGAAAAATAAAAGATCGGTGGTGAACTTAAAATTGTGAGTCAACGCTAATTAATAGCTTGAGTGCAACTTCAGAAATCCTTTAGACTAAAAGTTCCATCTTTCTTCCACGTGTCCAATCAAAACTTAGTGATTATATTTAATATCCTTTGTCGAAAAACACAAGTAACACCCCCTCTTCAAACTTAATACTAACTTGAGTGTCGGAGTGTCTGCAGGTACACACCCCCCCGCCATTCCAGTCAACAAGAAACACTCATAATCATCCCAAACATAACTGCACCGGTAGTCCATTTCTGATCAGCACTACTAGAAAAATTGAAAATAGAGACGGGCAAAATCCGTCTCTAAAACAAGAGAAATCTGTCTCTAAACATGTCTGAGACGGAACCTGAGACGGAAATAGGTATGTCGTTGTTTTTGTCGTCTCTAAAGCCCTTAGAGACGGAATTTATATTTTCGTCTCTGATACAGACGGAATAAATCCGTCTCCAGTATATAAATGCCGTCGCTAATATTTAAATCAAAGAAGAGGTAAATCCGTCGCAGTTAGAGACGGAAACCACCGTCTCAAAACTCTGTCACAAAATTTATAAATTCCATCTCTATTCATTAAAATTCTGTCTCTATGGAGACGGATCGCAATTCCGTCTCTAAATTTATTATTATTATTTTTTTATAAATCCTGCCTCAATATTCCAAATATTTAGTACTAAAATAATCTTTATAATATTCATTATGTTTATCTAACTCTCAAGAATGTCACAATTATATTTTGATAAACATCAAATTTGCAAAAATGACATTAAAGTACACTCATACAACATAACATCACCACTTGATATCAAAATATAAAGTTGTCCAACAAAACATCACCATTTCATTGTTTGATCTAACAAAAAATATATAAACAAAAGTAATCAAACTTAAATTCATCCATCTCGTTGTTACCATTATCTCCTAGCGTCACGTTTTCTGTTTTATCATCACTTGTTCAAGATTTTTTTTTTCAAGTTCAACAGTTAATGCTTCAATCTTACCCTCCATAGCAGCAACTTTTAATGCCAAAGGCTGTATAAAACTTATTCAACTCCAACTGTTTAATAGTTTTGTTCTCCTTTCCTACAAACTTTTGCGCAACCCTCTGTCAATAGATCAGCACCATTCCATCTCAAACTGTTATCATCATATGTCATATAGAACTCTTCCAAGCATTCCTTTATGAACAGACTGCATGGAACAAAGAATGGATTTCACATAATCTTTAATACTAACAAATCAAATTAATTGCATTTTCCCCCCTCACTCTATCATTCAATTTGGTTGCAAAAAGGCACGACAAGTCGACAACACACAATTTAAAGTAGAATGTTCATAAATCAACTTCAATATATATGACATGATATTTCAAATCAATGCATATTTGTAATTGGCTATATCTAAAATTCAAGGTCTCACTAATTAGAATTTCATTTTGCATCATTCATTTAACCGCATATTCATGCTAATGAACATAATCCTACTTTCAAGGCTTAACTCATGTAGGAAGGAAACTAGTTCCTATGAGCAGTGGTTTTCTTTGTTAGTAAAGAGAAAAAAAAAATCAAACATCATCTCAAATAGTAAGACATAATCGCATTTTTTTGAATTATTAGCGAATAAGATTTCAAGAAATAAATTTTAAATTTAAAAACCTTATACCATAGATTTCAGGTAATAAATTTTAAAAACCTTATACCATAAAAAAATACCTTGAAATCCTTTGGGTTTGTTTGGGAAGATGTGATATGTTGATAAGTTGTAATTACTCTTCTACCTCTTCCGCTGCCTCTACCTCTACCTAACATCTGTGAACAATACAAAGTAAAAAAAAATCAAGTCAAGTTTAATTAAAATTGAAATAACACAAGTCATGCAAGAATAAGAGGGTAGAAAATTCAATAAATTACCTAGTCAGAGTATGTTTCATCATCATCTTCTTCTTCTTCTTCAACATTGTCTTCTACTTCAATATCTTTATCCCATTCAAAGGTAACCTCATCCAAAAAAGGACCGTATAAGACCTGCACTAATCATACAGATTAATCAAATCAAATAATTAAGATCCAACAACAAACAAATTTCAATGATAAAATATTGTCACTAATGTCATTATTATTATTATTGTTATCAAATAATTAATATCCAACAAGAACAACAACAAACGTAGATAAAACATCACATGCCTTAGGATATCTCTGTCACATTTCATTCACATTCTAACGTGTATGCTCTAACTCTTCCAATAATTGAATAACTTATGCCACCTCACAATCTAAATTTCAACTTGCTTCAATTTCACAACACAGTCCTATTTTAAATTCCAAAATAATAATTATTTACCATCAAAATTAGCTTCTTTCAATCTTTTTAAATGAGAAAACATTTCCATCAATTTAGTCTTTGCTCCCTAAGCAAACGTGAATCTTCCTGTGATGCACGAATCAACTCCTCATGAGCCTTCAATTGATCTTTAAGTGATGCGTTTTCAGATATATAAACTAGTTCAGAGCCCGTGGCAGGGAAAATTTTGTGGTGTAACATATAAGATTAAATATTTAATCTGAGGGTGGAGATGCTGCCATGTGGTGTAACATGGATAACTGACCTGTGTCTATTAATAGCATAGACTATATACAAGAGTGAATTAAAACAGTTAATATATAAATTAAAACAACATCAGAAATATAAGTTTTTTTTAAACAACAAAGATTTATTAAATAGCAAACCACATCACAAGAGGAGATTAGGAGCTGGACAAAAGCCACACATACACAGGTACAAACCAAACTAAAAACAAGGCAACAAAAAAGGTATCCACAATGTGGTTAGTCCTATTGCAATGAGTGCAGAATCTACCAGAATTGTTCTTCTTAAGGAAAGGTTTGCCTCTACCATTGCCATTACCATGAGGTTGTTTAAACTACAAGGGCAGAGGGAGTATGTCGCAAACTAGCAGCAGGATTAACTTGTTTTTCTTGTAGAACTATCTTGGAATAAAAATTGGATGACAGAGGTGAAGTTTACATGATCAAGATCTGAGACTTAACAACAACAAAGTTATTGTTTAAGCCTTGAAAAATATTATCACACAATCTTTCTCATAATATTTCAACACAGTCTTGGAAGTTTCACAACAACAATCAGATGCAGAGACACATGTAGGGATAGTTAATGAAAAAGTGTGAGTATGTAATCTAGAGTCCAACAGAACAACAACAGTCTAAAATATTAACTTCATTCAAAGCTTAACTTCATTGAAAAGAAAAAATATAAGTATCACAAAACAGTCTAAAATTAACTTCATTCAAAGCTTAAACACGACAGACCCCAACATTCTAAACTCCAACAGTCTAAAATATAAGTATCACAAAAATTAACTTCATTGAAAAGAAAAAATATAAGTATCACAAACCGACAGGACACATATGTTCTTATGCAAGTTGCTTCAATTTTTTTATACAAAAGCATCTAAAGATTCTCAACAAAATGTAAGCTAAAGCATAAATAAATAAAAAAACTTACAAACCTGATGTGAAATCAATTGAAATTGAAAATTATTGAACTCATGCCAATACCTGCTACACATTCAGACATATAAATTTAATGATTGACATCAAGCATCCGCACACACTAAAGAATAAAAGAAAAAAGATTCATAGAAAGTTTATTTTGGGGGTTGAGGGGTGAGGTTAGGATTTTTCAGTATCTTGAACTATGGCATTGTTTATTGTTGCAAAAACATATGTAATTATTTATTATATACAACATTTCACAACAGATTATTTATGGTGTGATGTTATACCGTTCTCCATACAATCATAGAAAATGTATTTGAATTGAAATGCATCGAACATGGAATGTGTTTTCAAATACTACTATATTCAGAATAAACCAATATAGCAAGAAAACACATACCGGCCATAAATTCAAACAAAGCAAACAGAGGTTATGAATACAACTAATGGTTTGAACTTCAATCCTAAAGAAACAGTTCAGTAATATACACATTGTAGATAGTAAACCTGATGAGCACCTTCAATTTCTCCTTAAGAAAATTAGCCTCGCTGAGGACATCTTTGGCCTCCCCCTCCAAGCGTTTAAGACAGGCTTCATATGCTTCAATGTCCCTATTTACATCTTCGACAACTTACTTGCGAAGAGAAGAGAACTTACTTGCGAGTGCGAGATCGAAGATCAAAATGGAACTCACCCAGGCTACACGGTCAGCACGAATGCAAAACTTGGGGAAAATGTATCAGAAAGACGGTGAAGAAGTTACGGAGAGGAGTGATTATAGGAATTTAGGGCATGGTGAGAAGCTACAGAGAGAAGTTACGGTGAAGAAGTTAGATTGGGGAATCAAGATGGTGAGAAGCTAGATCGATTAAGTTGACAGATGAATGGCATGGTGAATTTAATCGATGAAGGGTGTGGTGAGAAGCTGCGTTGTGAAAAGTGATTACAGGAGGAAGGGAGATGAGTTTGATGAAAAGGAGTGATATGGTTTTTAGTGAGTAAATGTGAAAAAAAAGAGGGAAAAGAGGGGAAATAATTCAGTTTTATCACTATTAATTAATAATTAATCTATAAAAATTGTTTGTGAGGGAACAATTCCCTAACAAACCATGCAATTGGTATTAGTGAAGGATTTAGTGAGGGATACATTAGATAGAGAAAAAGTCCATGTTAAATTCCGTGACAAACATTTAGCTAATGAATTTAGTGAGGGATTCAGTGACGGAATTTTTTTGACGGAAATTTTATGACGGATATTAAAACAATTCCATCACTAATGTTTGGTAACTCAAATTTTGTGGGAAATACGAAAATCCGTCCCTAAATCCGTCACAATTAGTGAGGGATTATTTTCCCTCTCTAAAATCCGTCCCTAAATCCGTCACAATTTGTATATAATCTTATATTTAGGGACAAAACTTTTTTGTAAACTACTCCTATAAATAAGGACGGAGGGAGTAAAAATGATCGTTTATATGTTTTCATATTTAATACATTGTTGATTATAAGCGTAAAATAATTGTACATTGACCGTTTTTTTTAAACAAAAAATTGTACATTAACAATACATGATAATTATATTATTTAGTTTACAATAAATGTGTATTATTTTGAGAGGAAAAGTGTTGGAGGGATGCCTTTTTTAATAGAAAAATATTGGAGGGAATTTTGAGTTTTGGTGAAATGAGGGCTTTGGAGCCAACACTGGAGAAAAATTACTTTAGTTATATCTTTTAGTTAGAGACGAAATAGTTTGGTCTCTAATAACATGTTTATTCATTAGAGACGAAATTAGAGACGGAATTCATTTGACACGGAACAATTCTGTCTCTAAATGTGGTCTCTAAACAATTGCTGACTTTGTAAAAGTGAAATTTGACCTGATAGAGACGGATTTAGTCATGGAATATGCTTGTGACGGAACAAGTCGTCTCTAAATTTTGTCTCTAATGCAAAAAGATAAACGTCCGTCTCTAACTATAAATTTTCGTCTCTAATTCCGTCTCTGTTAGAGATGGAATAAAATCCGTCTCTAAATCCGTCGGTGTTCATGACTTTTCTAGTAGTGCAGGTAAGATCAATAAACATTAAGCCTAAGCTCTTCTAATTCTTGGAGTTGTAGCATTCTACAACTCCCCGATTTGTCCAAGTCCAAGTTAAGTTTCTTAAGAGCCCACATGGCTTTGTGTTGCAATTCAATTGGCAAGTGACAAGCCTTGCCATTAACCATCCTATATGGAGACATCCCAAGTGGTGTTTCCTAGGAAGTCATATAAGCTCATATAACATCATTCAATATAAGAGACGAAATCTTCCATGAAGGATTAACACTCTTTTTCAAAATTCTTTTAATCTCTCTATTGAATAACTCTACTTGATGACTGGTTTGAGGAAGATAAGCAGTGACAATTTTGTGTTTGATAGTGGTATACATAATATTAGTTACGGGGTAAAATTTTAAAAACTAAATAAATTTACATTAGAAACTAAAAATAATTACTTGAGAGAAATGCTCGTAATATTTATTAGTGACTTCAGTGGAAAACAATTGAAAATAACATTCATTTTTGGGTCAATTGTTTTATAAACGTGAAAATTATTATGGGACAGAAAAAGTAACATTTAGCATGAATATTAGAAAAGTACTAGTATTAAATATATAGTGATGTAGTAATTTATGTATTTGGTCAAAATATATATATATAGTTTTTTGACTAAATTAAATATATTTGGTAGCAATTTAATACGTTTCTTTCAAAAAATAATTTAGATTCTCAAGATATATCTTTTCAATTAATTGAATTTGGATTTATTAAACCCAAATTTTACCCATCTCTCTCACAATAATTGTTGCATTTGATCATTTTACCCAACTAAAGAATATATGATAAATCAAATAAACCCACATGGGTTAGCTTGGTGGTATTGGCTTGAGATCTGGTGGTATTGGATTAATAGATACATGTCGCAATTTTACCATATGCACTATTCACATAGTTACTTTGACCATATTTTTTAACTACTTTGTAAATACAAATGTTAGCATGTAATATATTGTTCGTTTTTTCTCAATGAATATTTCCAAAATAGCAAATTTTTATAATATTTTACTATAGATAATTAAATACATTAACGGTCAAAAATGTGTATTAACATATATAAAAAGTGATTAACTGGGACATATATTTGAGAACGGAGGAAATATGGTAAGTGGAAAATGGAAAATAATAATTTGAGAAATGATGCACATAGTATTAACCATAAGTATAGTTGAAAATATTAAAACTATTCTTTAAATGACACTCTCTCTACGACAATTTTTTTAGTGAATGTGACTTTTTTTTTGACCTGAGTTTTTTTTTTCAAGAAGGCATTATATAAGAAGCAATAACCAGATGCCATAAAACCATATCTTTGAAATATTGCTTTCATCAAATTACGATGGTTGTGAAGGTATATGGCCCAGACTATGCTTGCCCGAAACGGGTGATTGTGTGTCTGATTGAAAAGGAGATTGAGTTTGAAACGGTACATGTTGATGGCTTTAAGGGAGAGCACAAGGAAGCTGAATACCTTAAGTTGCAGGTTCTTTTTCTTTATTTTTATTTTTCTATTGCACTTTTGGTCCAAATTTATGTTCATGGCGTTTTTTGTTTAATTCAATCTACCATATGTTGGGTTAAATTCGAATGGTCTATGGTCGATAATTGCCACCTTTATGTGGTTGCATCGAATGGTTTCCGGTCGATAATTGCCACCTTTATGCGGGTGGCATATAGGTGGGTGTTTTTAGACGGTATAGATTTCAATTCATAATTTTAATTTGCTGTTTAAAACTAAAATACCAAATTTAAAATATATATCATTCAATTTCGATCCAACGGCCATCAATAGACTAGATGTGGGATAGTCATATGATCCAAATCAACTTGAGCCGGCTCATTAGATTGAATAAAATTATAATTTAATGAAAAAAAATTGAACAAACCCAAAAACCAAAAAATATGGCGTTTCTCACTTTCTCTTTGGTGAAAACCCTTTTTGGTACAAAATAGCTAAGTTCTTCAAGATAAGGGTCACCATTATATAAGTTATAAGGTTATGTGTCGATTCTCACAAATGCGGAAAAAATGTATCTGGATTCTATATAGTGAGAAAATCACGCAATTAAATGATCTGAAATTTCTGATTAAAATTATATGACTCATATTTTGACTTTAGAGAATAGATCCAAAACACAAAGTTCAAGTTTGGATCTTTGGATTCCCTGTAACTCTGCACGATGCAATAGTAAATATGTGTAATTTGAGCCACCTGGTTTTTAATAAAGGAACGAAATGTAAAATTGCACTTCATGTTGTCTTTTACAATTGGACAATACAAGTCTGTTTTATCGGATTTAACGTTGTAAATGCGTCATACAGATATTCATCCTAACCATCCGATCTAAAATCGACGACCGAAATTGATTATAGTTGATCTATGTATTGTCTATCTACCAATTCATTTAGGTCATCCACATATAAGTCATTAAAATCTGGAATAGTGGAACATGACTTGAACAAGGTTGTCCCATCAATTTTTTTTTGAGAAATGATATTTGTACAACAATTTTATGACAACTTTTTGACAACTTTCTCTCTCATACTCACATGATGTATTTATCCTCTCTCGTCCTTTTTCTCTCTCTATTGAATTTTTGATCAATGAGAAGAGAGACAAATAAGATTGTTACAAAAGTTGTCATCAAATGGTTGTTCAAATATTATTACTCTTTTTTCTTTTATTTAATCAATATCTTTTCCTCCTAATAAAAAACTTTTATTTAATCAATTAATACATAATAATTACATAAGATGGAGCAAGTCGTGGCCGAATTTCATGGAGAAATCACCACTTCTCTTGCCAGATATTTAAAAATCAAATGAAAAAACAATATAAACTAAAAGATGTCATTTTTTATAAGTTCATGTCACAAATTTATTTATTTCCTTTGATAATTGTATTTTGAAAATTAAAGTATAAATAAAAGCCATGCGATTAAAGTGTTTGGTTATCACTCTTGAACCTCTCTACTTAATCATCAAATTGTTTCTTTTTATTGTATGTCCTTATTTAAATATTTATTTTTTTACAAAAATAAGATTAATGCATTTCATTTAAAATAAGAGTTTCAATATATGTTGGAAGAGCAATGCTAGCAACACACATTTTTCAACACACTCTCTTTGATTGGTTAAAATTCACATGGGTCCCACCAAATCATATGGGTCCCATATAAATTTGGTGCGTCCCATGTAAGTTTTAACCAATCAAAAAGAGTGTGTTGAAAAGTGTGTGTTAAAATATACTCCCTCCATAACAAAATATAAGCAAAATTCAACCATTTCAGTTGTAACTAATTATAAGCAAAATTGACTTTTTTTGTCATATTTAAGGATAATATACCTGAAATACCCTTATTTTAATTTTTTAAATGCACACACGTTTAACAACAACACCTTGAAAATATACTACTGTATACCACAATTAACGAGGGCAAAATAGGTTATTTAACTTAAATTAAATAACACAAACCACATTCCTTAAAAAATGTGATTGGTCAAATTTGCTTATAAAAAGTTATGGAGGGAGTATGTTGCTAGCATTTCTCAATGATGGAAACTAGCTATAAATGGAGTTGCCCTATCTAAATTATGGTAAACTTCGTTGGCGTGTCTTCTAATGAACCTAGCATCACATATTGCAAGATCTATAACTAAAAGATGAACAATCCTTAATGATTGCACCGAAATCTGAGCTGCTGTCCCTCTTTCCATAAATGTTATCGACCACCGTTTTTTAATCCACTTCAAAGTCCATATTCGGCAGATGAAAGTTACGGATTTCAATAACTTCTATTCATGTATCCTGTAAAAAAAGTTATATTCATGTATAACAAGTTAATGCCTGTTTTCTGTCCCAAAAAAAAAAGTTAATGCTTGTTTCATATGCAGCCCTTTGGATTACTCCCTGTTATTCAAGATGGTGACTATACTCTCTATGGTTAGCCCCTTCACTTGTTTCTATACTGTATTCCATTAGAATAAGCATAAATAATTTGTATGTACATTATGCTGCTGGATATACCTGCATCCATGAGTAGATTTATCATTGCTGCATTCAGATTAAACAATCACAACAATAGTAGATTTTTTTGAAAAAACAAAACTCCGAGTTTGAAATTCAGACTATCTTGATCAAACGGTCATCAATATGTTGACAACGTTAATTCATGGTATCTGATAGTAGGAAAATATGATCAAGTTTTGATCTATCTCCTTATAATATTGCAGAATCTAGGGCAATTCTAAGGTACTATGCTGAAAAGTACAAAAATCAAGGGACTGATTTGCTTGGAAAGACAATAGAAGAAAGGGGCCTTGTTGAGCAATGGCTAGAAGTTGAAGCCCATAACTTCAACCCACCAGTCTACAACTTAGTTATGAATCTTTTGGTTTACCCACTAGTGGGACTTCCATCTGACCAAAAAGTTGTTCAAGAGAGTGAAGAAAAGCTTGGAAAGGTGCTGGATATTTATGAGGAGAGACTATCAAAGACTAAGTACTTGGCTGGTGATTTCTTTAGCCTTGCTGACCTTAGTCATCTTCCATTTGGTCATTATTTGATGAATTCAATGGGAAAAGAGAATATGGTAAAGGAGAGGAAGCATGTGAATGCTTGGTGGGATGATATTAGCAATAGGCCATCTTGGAAGAAGGTTCTCCAGCTTTATAAATACCCAATGTAACTGGTGGGTTTGTGGCAGTGACTGTCCTTCTTTTGAATAAAATAATGTTTTCTTATCTCCATGGGATTGTAATAATACTTATGAATAAAATAATGTTTCAAACATTGCATTAATACTTTGATGCTAAGGTTATGATTATCTATGAGTGTTTTGAGCTGTTATCACTGTTATTCTAGCTAACAAATCTTTTACATAGGATCATCTTAAAGGACATCATTGGGTCATAATGGGGCTCTAAAATACCGAAGGATTATCATATTGAGCTTCGAGCTATCACACAACTAGAATTAACCCCACATCAACATAAGATTTTAAAAATATTAGGTATGCATATCATTTCACTTATATGTTGTTCGATGTTTATTTTTTCTCATCTAATATGAGACAAAAGTTTGAACAAAAGCTTGCATAGTTGAAGACTTCAATTGCCAGATATGCAGCTTGCATTGTTAAAGATTTCAACCCCTTGCACCAAAGCATTAACAATTGGCGATATATATCGCTAGGACTGAACCTCACTCGATCAAAATTGATTTTCTATAAAACATTATGGGTGCGTTTGTTTTATCTTTAAAGAAAATAGATTTTGTGTAAGAAAAATCTAGAGATTTTTTTAAGAGATTTTGGAAAAAAAATATGAAGCTATTTGTGTTTGTTTACTATCCAAAAAAATCACTTTTTTTAATAAATGATTTTTAACTAGCTTATGCCTTACCTCCTTACATTTGAAAAAAAATAGATTTTAAGAAAAGCTAATCCTAATACCTTCTCACTTTAGATTCAAAATAGATTTTTTTGATGAAATGATTTTTCTAAAATTCTTAAACAAACACTTAAAAATGACAAAAGTGATTTTTTTACTAAAAATATCTAAAACAAACGGGCCTATTTCTAATTTGAATCTTCATTTTCTCAATGCTTCTTTGTTTAGTTTTGAATTAATTTTTGTTTCATATTCAATCATGTCTTTAACAGATGATTTCAATTTGTCATGTTGCATTCTTTTTTTTTATTTTGAAGTTTCTTTTGTTCTTTTCAATTTCGATTCAAGTAATGTTCCAAATCTAATGTTGGACCGTAGATCTCACCATTTAGGACTTGAGATCCTAAAGACAAGGGTGTGAACCCATGGAATAAGGTTGGGCGCCCTCCAGAAGGGTGCAGGGGCCACTTTACAGTCATAAGTAACCCTAGGTGACCTCCCTAAAGGACAGTCTTTGGGGGCGCCCTCAACAACCTACGAGGGCGCCCTAATCATAGTTTTGGGCCCAAATCATAAATGGCCAAAACTATAACCGGATAGCCCAAGAGAGGCTACAAATAGTAAACTTGGGATCATTCCCAAGGCATGACCGAAACAGAACCCAGAAACCCTAGTTTCCATACATTGTACTCACAGCCAGTACAGTTGGCGCCCACCGTGGGGCTACGGTAAAACTAACCTAGCCACCGTCTCCGAAAGAAAGGCAGTTGATCCACGGCCCCTGAAAGTCACCAGGACGCCGTGAATCCACCGTATTTCTCAGGAGCAACCCTAAAACTTCTGAATCCGCCGCGATTCAACCCTAACCCTAATCAAACGTTCAACCTAGCCTGTTCTTTGTTCAGAAGCCAATCCTCTCTCTGCCATTTTCGCCCCTAACCGCTAATCTTCAACCACCAACCTTAGTCTTCATAACCGACCCAAACAACCATCATCGTCGCCGTCGATGGCGGACCCAGCAGCCCTAGAAGCCCTACAGCAACAAATCCAGCAGCTTCGCGACCACAACGAAGCTCTGCAAGCGACAATGGAAACAATCTAGCAACAGCAACACGCTGAGGGGAACGGGTCCCAGCAGGATGAGTCGGTAGATCCGGATCCACAACCACTTTCCGCTGAAGTCTGGAACACGCCGGTCCAGGAAAACTTCAAGCCGCCCTCTCTTTCGTCTTTCCACGGAAGGAGCGATCCGGTGGATCACGCAACATCTTTCAACACCCAGATGGCCATCATCGGCGCTGCTGACTCCCTCAAATGTAAGCTGCTGGCAGGGACTTTCAAAGACGCCGCCCTCAGGTGGTACATGAACTTGCCTCGTTTCTCAGTCGTCAGTTACCAGGACATGACGCGCAAATTAACACACCAGTTTTCGGCCAGTCGCCACCGCAAGGTGTCATCTACCAGCCTTTTCAACGTCCGCCAGGGGCCGAATGAGACCCTCCGTGAATATCTTGCAAGGTATAAAGACGCCACAATTAAAGTCGTGAACCCGAACCAGGAGCTGTTTGTGGGAGCTTTCCAAAATGGCCTCCGCGCTGGACAGTTCAACGAATCGCTGGCGCAAAAGCCGGCCGATTCCATGGAGGAAATCATGTCTAGGGCAGAATGTTACATAAAAGGAGAAGAGAGCAACGCCGAAAAGAAAGCAAGGGATTCCAGGGAGCGTGCCCCCTACGGCTATGACCATCGCCGCAACTATTATTCACCCAACAACAGAGACAGAGCACCATACAAGCGTCACATCCAGGATAGGCGCGCACTCCTGCCAGAATCTTTCACGGCCCTCAACACTCACCGTGAGCAAATCTGGAGAGATGTGTACCATTCTAGAATCATCCCCGAACCCCCACCACCGAGAGGAAACATCATGGGAAGCGACAAGGAAGCCTGGTGTAAGTATCACCGCATTAAAGGACATACCACAGATGATTGCATCCACCTGAAGAGAGAGATTGAGAAGTTGATTCAGAACGGCAGGCTAAGAGGATACGTGAAGGAAAGCAGAGAGGGAGACAGGCGTCACCCCGAAGACTCCCAAAGGGAGAAAGATGTGGCGAAGAACGGTGAACGCCACACCTTGAACACCATATATGGCGGCTTCGCAGGAGGAGGGGAGTCCAGCACCTCTCGGAAGAAATATGTGAGGCAGGTAATGTTGCTCGATGACCACGCCAAGAAGGAGCTAGAGCGACAAACAGATATCACCTTCTCAAGTGAAGACCGCAGAGGAGTGATCCCCCATGATGACGATCCCATGGTCATTACTGTGCAAATCTTCAATTGGGATGTCAAGAGGGTGTTGATTGATCCCGGTAGCTCTGCAGACATCCTTTATTATTCTGCTTTTGAGAGAATGGGACTTGACGAGGACCAGTTGCAGCCCTTCAAAGGAATACTGGCCGGCTTCACAGGGGAGCAGGTGCACGTTCGTGGATACATCACATTGAAGACAACATTCGGTACAGGTAACAACGCCAAAACCATCAGGATTAGGTATTTGGTAGTCAACTCGCCCTGTTCTTACAACATCATCATAGGCTGCTCGGCCTTCAATGTCCTTGACGCTTATCTTTCCACTAAGTTCCTCATTATGAAATATCCGCTGGACAATGGACGGGTCGGCGCTATCAGAGCAAATCAGAAAGTTGCACGAGAATGTTACCACAACAGTTTGAAGCTGCAAAGAGAGAAGAAAGGAAACAGCAACCTGAAAGCACATCAAGTGAACTTCGTTAGCACAAACCTAGAAGAAGAGTTTCAGCAAGAGCGCATAGGAACAACAAGAGGTCCAAAGGAAAGCTCGATGGACGAAGAGATAGTCAGCAACAAAAGCCTATCCCTCAAAGAGAAGGGGCCTGATGTGAAGAACAATTCGTTGTCGGGTTATAAAGACCCAAATGTCAATGCTATGGAAGAGGATGCGGATTTTGGCGAGATCAAAAAGGTTGAGTAAATAAGTACTCCTTTGTTGATACTCCATGCAAAGCTAGCCAACCCAAATGTCAATGCTGTGGAAGAGGATGCGGACTTCGGCGAGATCAACAAGGTTGAGGAAATAAGTATTCCTTTGTTGACACTCCATGCAAAGCTAGCCAACCCAAATGTCAATGCTGTGAAAGAGGATGCGGACTTCGGCGAGATCAAGAAGGTTGAGGAAATAAGTACTCCTTTGTTGATACTACATGCAAAGCTAGCCAAACCAAATGTCAATATTGTGGAAGAGGATGCGGACTCCGACGAGATCAAGAAGGTTGAGGAAACAAGTACTCCTTTGTTGATACTACATGCAAAGCTAGCCAAACCAAATGTCAATACTGTGGAAGAGGATGCAGACTCTGACGAGATCAAGAAGGTTGAGGAAACAAGTACTCCTTTGTTGATACTCCATGCAAAACTAGCCAAATGTAGTTTGGTTAAAGAGCTGAGCACAAAGCAGGAAGAAACTCGCCACAACAATTCAAAGGCAAGCTAGAGGGTCAACAAAGCCACTGTAATTTTTACCGTCTTTATCTTATGTATTGTGACATCTTTGTACAGCCTTGTAGAGAAGGAGTAAGGGGCACTTTTTTCCCCCGTAGTAATGGGGGTTTTAATGAGGCCCCGCTTTTTTTTATTATTATCATATATAACACTTGTTTGTCATACTTTTATTGCCTGTAGCAGATCACCAACACCGAATCTTAAATGAGTTCGCCATCTGACGCGTGAACCCCAGCGAGGGTTGCCACCTAATTCCTTAACCCCTAAGAGGGCTCTAAGACGTCGTGAGCTTAAAATGAAATCGCCGCCTAATTCCTTAACCCCAATGAGGGATCTAAGACGTCGCGAGCCGAAAATGAGATCGCCGCTTAATTCCTTAACCCCAAAGAGGGCTCTAAGACGTCGCGAGCCGAAAATGAGATCGCCGCCTAATTCCTTAACCCCAAAGAGGGCTCTAAGATGTCGTGAGCCGAAAATGAGATCGCCGCCTAATTCCTTAACCCCAAAGAGGGCTCTAAGACGTCGCAAGCCGAAAATGAGATCGCCTCCTAATTCCTTAACCCCAAAGAGGGCTCTAAGACGTCGCGTGCCAAAAAGAGATCGCCGCCTAATTCCTTAACCCCAAAGAGGGCTCTAAGACGTCGCGAGCCGAAAACGAGATCGCCGCCTAATTCCTTAACCCCGGAGAGGGCTCTAAGACGTCATGAACCGAAAACGAGATCGTCGCCTGGTTCCTCAACCCTTTAAAAGGAACCCTAAAGCGTCATGCGCCAAAAGAAACAAACCCACGATTCTCAACATTATTATGAAACAAACATGATCACCGCCCAGGAGGGACCTTCTTAAATGCATAAATTTGAAGAGAAAAGGAACAAACGAAAAGCTTAAAAGAGAACGATGCATCGTTATTACAAATTCAAGAAGAGTACTGAGTTCAAAGGAAATTAAATTACAACAAACGAAATTATGGTTCATCCACTAGGGCGCCATCTACAATAATTTTAAAAGAATCAAGGGCGGAAATATCGACGCCAGAATGGAGAAGGGCGACTTGAGCCTTGGCCCTTTCAACGCCAGCATCGAAGTTCAGAGCCAGCTCGCCCTTCGCTTCGGAAACCTCGGCCTTAAGCTGATCCTCCCTTTCTGCTCCAGCCGCTACATCATTTTGCAGCTTAGCAATGACCTCGTCCTTTCCAGCAAGATCCGCTGCATAACCAATCTTCAGATCGGAGATGCGTTTATCACATTCAAGCTTCACCGCCTCCCTGGCTTCTTGCACTTCTCTCTCCCTCGCGTCCTTGGCTTCCTCCACCTCTTTCTCCAATGCCCTCACCGTAGCTTGAAGAGCCTCTTCGTTCTGCACCAGCTCTTCATACTTCCGATCCACCGCCTCCAAAAGCATTATAGACCGCAAGCAATGAACTCCCACATCCCTCGTCATAAAGGGAACAACGCCCTGGTTCCCCGTCTCTGCGTCTTCCGGACTGAAAACCAGCCTCTCCTTGACATAGGCACCATAGTCAAAGCCTTTATCCTAGAAGGATGGCACTGACCTACTGGTTTTGATGGCGCTAATCGAGGAAGGAGAGGGAGTTTTCTTACCTTTTTTCTCCGCGGCTGCCCTTCCTTTATCATCTTTCCCAGGCGACACTTTATCATGCGTAGCCGCTGTGAAGGACTCAGCTTGAAACTCAGGCGGGTGATCAGCCTTCCTCTTCGGTTTGCGGGTGATGAGCCCAGCGGGATCAGTGGCCGCCATTCCCTCAGCAGCCTTTTTGGCCTTCATTTCCTCGAGGTATCTCTTCCTCTCTGCCGCAGTCATGGGCGCCATATCCTCTACAGAAAATGAAGCAGAAAAGTTAAGGGGACAATAAAATAAAAAAGCAAAGTATAGGCATAAATAAATAAATTCGACTCACGTAGGTACTCGTCTAAGCTATCTACATCCCCTTCCCTATTCAACAACTCCCGGATGTTCATAGGCAACATTTTATCCGAAAAACAGACGACGCCCGGGTCGTATGCATCCAGCTTCTCATAGTCAAATCCCATGATAGACGCCGGAGCACTCGTCCAACATATGGGAAACCTCAGCTTACCATCAACCCACATAGCATCTGCCTCACAATCCTTTCGCCCACGGGTCCGGAGGAACGTCTGTCTCTAATTTTTGTAATGTGAGGCGTATGGCGGGAACAACCTCTTACTGGGATGCGCACTTATGGACACCCAAGATTGCTTATCTACCCCCTTCGTGCCGTAAAACGTGAAGAAGGATCCAACTGAGGGCTGGAAACCCAGCCCCTCGCATAAAATCTCGAAAGCACGTATGAACGCCCAACTGTTCGGCTGCAGCTGAGAAGGCACCACATTTAAACAATTGAGCACGTCAACTTCAAAGGGCGTGAAGGGATATTTCACACCCAGGTCCTCAAAAACAGCCGTATACATGTGAAACACCTCACTCTTTACTCCCTTCGGCCTTTGTGCGCACACTTTCTCACCTGGGCGACAATGCTCCAAGACCACGTCCTCTTCAAATCCCGTAGAGGACACATGCAACTTACTCCGGAAAAACGCCACCCGCTGGGGGTCCATGTACACGGACTCTGAACGAAGCACCTCGTCGGTGAAACTCTCTTGCTCTGAACCGCTAGAAGACGCCATGTAACAAATTCCTTTCCTACAGAACGGACCTGGGCGAACAGAATGAATAATAGAGTCAGATGAATTCCCACTACTACTCCCACCTTCACCCTCGCCCGAATCACTCGAAAACTCCGTCAGAAGGGAGTGGCCGTAGTAGGCCTTATCAAACACCACCCAATCAATGGTTCCATCTGACCGCTTCGCATGCCTAACACTCTCCTTCCACAACCTACACCTCTCCTCCGAATTAGCTAGGGATAGCTCCCTACCCGCCTCATCGCACTCCATAATTACCACCATACTACTGATTTAACATAAAAAAGAACGAGATCGAATAAGGTTACCTGGATTTAAAACAGTGAAGGATTGAGAACAAACTTGGGCTCTGAACGATCCGTAAACAGCAGGCGCAACGATCCACAAAGACTGTAACTGTTTGAACGATTAGAAATGATTTGGGAGAGAAAGACGGAGGCAAAGGAAGGGGAAAGGATAAAAGAAATCTGAAAGTAGGAGGAAAAGTAGATCCATTTCAGTTTAAAGTAAAAAAGCCTGGGAAAACGCGCATATGACGTCACTTAAGTTGACACGATTTCCGAGAGTCGTTGCGATGCGAACACGTCAGCGAGAGCGAACGGTCGCCTCACGTCAGCCGTCGGATCCCACTAAGGCGCGCCCTCAACCTGAAGATTCAAAGGGATCACGCCCACAATGGGCCAGTCCCGGCGCGGCCATCTAATCTACTAAAAGGAGCCGTTTCTACACATAGTTTAATCACTTCGCCTTGTACCAAGACTTGTGCTTCCATGTTGGGCTAGTACCCATGTTGGGCTAGTATCGGTGTTGGGCTAGTACCCATGCAGGGTTAAACATCCATGGTGGGCTAGCACCCATCGTGGGCGAGCACCCATGATTGGGCAAGCATCCATGTTGGGCTAGTATTCGTAAAAAATTTTCATATAGCTTCGTGACTAGTGAGCCCTACTTGCTGGGCAAAAGATCATAGGCAAATCCCCCCGTAAACAGTTTAATCACTTCGCCTTGTACCAAGACTCGTGCTTGTTGGGCTGTGGACCATAGATCTCACCATTTAGGACTTGAGATCCTAAAGACAAGGGTGTGAACCCTTGGAATAAGGCTGGGCGCCCTCCAGAAGGGTGCAGGGGCCACTTTACAGTCATAAGTAACCCTAGGTGACCTCCCTGAAGGACACTCTTTGGGGGCGCCATCAACAACCTACGAGGGCACCCTAATCATAGTTTTGGGCCCAAATCATAAAGGGCCAAAACTAAAACCGGATAGGCCCAAGAGAGGCTACAAATAGTAACCTTGGGATCATTCCCAAGGCATGACCGAAACAGAACCCAGAAACCCTAGTTTCCATACATTGTACTCATAGCCAGTACAAATGTGATTCTCAATTTCTTCTACTACATGGTTTCTCTTTCTTTTTATATCTTTATGATTGCACCTCTATTAAATATGCAGTCTTGGAGTACAAGTATTTTGTAGTTGCACAACCACTTCGGTAAAATTTATGTGTCTTGGATTGGAATTTTGGTCGGCTAACATATATGCATTGATTTTAGACAGTTTCTTATCTCACTTTAGCAATTTCTCGTGTGTCCTACAACATTTTGGATTATATAATCCAAAAGGTGTAAAAACACCCTACAACATAAGTTAATGACCACACGTCAGACAAACTGTTCAGATTCACTTTCATTAGTGGGTCACCTGTCATATGACCGTTACTAATGAAGTATGTCAATGGCTATGAATTCAGATTCTAAAACTCAGACTCTGATGACTTCAGAAGCTGAACTTCCTTCATACTCTCAGTAATGAGCTTCTGATGAGTCTTAGCTTCTGATGTTCTTCAGATTCTCAGTTCTTATTTAGGGTCAAGCATTATTCAGAGATAAAATGCATGTTCAGATTCTTTTTAATTAAATCAAATTTATCTTCTGTTAGGGGTTTTCTGAATATATCAGCCCACTGATGATGAGTATCAATAAATTGAATATTCAAAACACCCTTCTGAACATAATCTCTTATAAAATGATGTTTAATTTCAATATGCTTGGCTCTTGAATGCAGAATTGGATTCTTAGACAAATAGATATCAGCAGTATTATCACAAAAGATAGGAATGTTCTTCTCATGAATCTGATAGTCTTCTAACTGATGTTTCATCCAAAGTAGTTGTGTGCAACAACTTGCAGCTGAGATGTATTCTGCTTCTGCTGTTGACAATGCAATAGTTGATTTCCACTGCTTGATTTTCTTACAAAGGTATCAGATTCTCACCACGGAATTGACAATTTCCACTGCTTGATTTTCTTACAATCCTATCACCAGCATAATCAACATCACAGAATCCAACCAACTTATAATCTAAGGATTTCTTATACAGAAGTCCAAGATTAGTTGTTCCTTTCAGATACCTGAAGATTCACTTGACATCAGTTAAGTGAGATTCTCTAGGATCTGATTGGAATCTTGCACATAAACATACACTGAATAAAATATCTGGTCTATAAGTTGTTAAGTATAACAGAGAACCAATCATACCTCTGAGAGCTTCTGATCTACCTTTGAGCCAGTGTCTTCTTTGCTTAGGTTGGAGGTTGGATGCATTGGTGTTGTCATCATTTTACAATCTTCAAGATTGAACTTCTTCAGAAGTTCCTTTGTATACTTTGATTGATGAACATACACTCCATCTTTGCATTGGTTGATTTGAATTCCAAGAAAGAATTTCAATTCTCCCATCATGCTCATTTCAAATTCATCATGCATCAACATAGAAAATTCTTTGCAAAGAGTGACATTAGTAGAACCAAATATAATGTCATCCACATAAATTTGAACAATTAAGATGTCTTTCTTAAGTGTCTTTCTGAATAGTGTGGTGTGAACTTGTTCTCTTACAAAATCATTTTTAAGTAGGAAATTACTTAGTCTTTCGTACCAAGCTCTGGAGCTTGTTTGAGACCATACAGTGATTTCTTAAGTTTAAAAACATAATTTGGATGTTTCAGATCTTCAAAACCAGGAGGTTGTTTAACATACACTTCTTCAGAGATAACACTGTGCGCACCTCGTTTTTAATGAAAAAAACGCGCAATCCTCCGAGGACGTCCTCGAACGCTCGGAGGGCCTTTTGTGAAGTCGCCACCAAAGTTTTTGTGTAAAGGGAACGTTGATAAACCCTTATGTTTTTTTTGAAAGGGAAACGATAATAAAACCCTTGACGATGAGGAAAGGATGGTCATCGCAACCATTGTCGGGTTCGGGAGTCGATTACGCAAGGGGAAGGAATTAGCACCCCTCACGTCCGTTGTACTCAACGGGAACCTTCTATTTGGCTAAAGCTTAGATTGTTTTTAAATGTTTTGCGCGCATGCTTATCTATGTCAAAAGAAAATATACTAAAAGGGGGGAAAATAGATAAAAACAAACGAAGGAGAAAAAAGTTTTTTATTATTGCGCTTGACAAGATGTCGATCTTGCTCCTACGTATCTCCCGGTAGTCGGAGAATTCAAAGCGTACGTAGTTCTTTGGTAGAAAAAACGTACATATGTTGGTTGATTTTAAATGGACGATGTTTTAACTGAATTCTTGCGATTCAACGTAGCTTGTATGCTCGAGCTCGGGAGACTTATTAAGCGTATAACTTGTATGCTCGGGCTTGGGAGACTTATTAAGCGTTTGTTTACGAATCGCGTTAGAATGTTAAAAGGTACGTCCGTTGGGGTAAAAGGGTCGAGTTGGTCGCTATGGGACCAAAATGGGTGCAATGGACTCAAACGAGTGAATCATTGACCGAGTGACTCAAACGAGTCGGGGGGTTGTTCGATTGATCCACTGGGATCAAGAACGGGTACAATGGACTCGGACGAGTCGAACATTGACCGAGTGACACAAACGAGTCGAGGGTTTGAATCTAGTGGCCACGGGGGACCAAAAGGTTCGGATTGACCACAAGGGGCCAAAATTTGGTTTGGTTATGGTTGGATACGTTGAAAATGGAATGACGATTGTCCGAACGACGAGACATACGTCACGCATTCGTACAATCGGGGCAATGGAGAGACATACGTCACACCATCCCTTTTTCATTCAAGTGTTTGGACGAATTTCTTAGAAATCCCAAGGTATATCAAATCATTTGGTTTGAAAACTCAAAGTGAAGAGATTTTAGCCAATTGTTAGAAAACGCACAAGTTCGGCTCATTTTGCGAATTGTTTTGAAAAGCGAACAACTTTGGCGTATGTTCATGTTTGAGTTTTGAAAATCATGAACAATGTTTATTGTTCAAGTTTGGATTTGAAATGATGAACATAGCTGGTTTGTTCTAGTTGTTTTGAAAGTTTGGGAACATAACTTGTTTTGCAAGTTATCCACAAAGTGTTTACCCGAACTTGCGAATTTTCCACAATTATGCAAAATCCTTGACATGGTTTGAAAAACATGAGTTTTAAACCTCCTAGGTTCTGAGCTCCTGGGCTAGAACCTCAAAAATTGCCCATTTGGGCACCTAAACTCAGATTCTGAGTTCTGTCATGGTCGCTTTGCGACCATGACTTCGCACTGCGAACAATGCGAAAAATTGAGTTCAGAAGCTGTTTCTGAACTGTTGTTCAGAAACAACTTCTGAACACACTCAGGACCTTTTAGGTGAGTGAAAAGCTTTGAGTTTTTGGGATGAAAAAGGCTGGACAAACCAGTTTTGATGTTTTGAAAACCTTGGGATTTCTTTGAAATTCAAAAGGGGTTTTTTAGAATCAAAAGGTTTTGGACCAAAATTGATATGCAAGCACAAATGAAAATGCAATACAAAGGCTTAGAAACTTACAGAGATCCTTAGCAAAGCTCCAGCTGCAGTGGATTTGAATTGGTTGAAGGTTCTTGCAAGGTTTTGAATTTGGATGAACTTTGAACTTGGCAAGGCTTTTGTGTTTGATTGTTTTTTTTTTGGTTGCTTGAGTAGTGTTTCTTTGCTCTCTGAATGCTCTATTTTCTGCTCTATCTTATGCTATGCAATCCTGCCTTTCCTCTTGCCTTGCATCTCTATTTATAGGCCAAAATGCAATCTTATGTAATGATGAAAAATCTCTAGATCCTAGCTGATTTGTGGGCTAAATTCAGGCTATTTGGCTTTGCATTTAATGCTAATGGATAGAGGCAACCCTGCCTTGTGCCAAGGGTTAAGTCTTTGACTGATTTCAGCCACAAAATCAAAGGTTTTAGGATAGTAATGATGAGAAACATGGCTGAATTGCAATTGGCCAAGCTTGGGGATCAATCCTTGCAATCTCAATGGTTGATCAATAAAAACGTGCACTGTGATGTGCAGAGATTGGGGGATGAAAAAGGCTACCTATGGCTGGTGTGAGAGGGATGAAAAGCTGTTGCAAAACAGGGTAGGCACTCATGGCTTTTTCAAGTACAAAATCCAGCTGGGTTTGACTGGTTTTGGGGGAGCAAGCAGGAAGAAAGTCTTCAAGCAGGTGGCTGGCAACCTTGGGGTGGTTAACAGGTCACTTGGGAGGGACAAGAGCTGCCCAAGGGCAAGCCCACTTGCTTGTCACATGCTAGGTTGGAAGAAAAAGCTTCTAACCTTGGCATTAATGGCAAGTCTCTCATTTCTGGTTTTGCTTGGCCCAAATAGCCATGAATGCTGATTAAAATAAATATGCAAATGATGCGCAACAAATTCTGGAATTAAATCAAAGAAACCAAAAATCTGCAGAAAAATCGCAGACTTCGCAGTGCGAAGTCATCATTTTTGAAATGTTGACTTTTCTTTTGACTTTTGTTGACTTTGACCTTTTCTCCCTCTTTGATTTTTTTTGATTTTTTTGTTTTAAAAGGCTTAGGACAAAATTGGGGTACTACAGCTGCCCCTACTTAATTGTGTCTTTGCATTGAGTGTGTGAGTGCCAAGGGCATCTCATGAACTCTTTGCGAAGATCAATTAGGTAAAAGAAGGACCCGAATTTTGTCTTTCGCGGAATGAAAAGATTGCAGTAAAAGTAAAATATGCAAATGCAATGATTTGAAAAGGTTGATCGTATCCAGCCGCTAACACTGGAGGTAGATCTACTGGGGATGAAGGTAATCGTATCCAGCCGCTAACACTGGAGGTAGATCTCTGAGGAAGGTGATCTTATCTAGCCGCTTACACTAGAGGTCGATATCTAATGGTGAAGTGATCTTATTCAGCCGCTAACACTGAAGGTCGAACACTGAGGAAGGTGATCTTATCTAGCCGCTTACACTAGAGGTCGATACCTAAGGATAGGTAATCTTATTCAGCCGCTAACACTGAAGGTCGATTCCTAAACAGGGGAGTGATCTTATTCAGCCGCTAACACTGAAGGTCGAACACTGAGGGAGGTGATCTTATCTAGCCGCTTACACTAGAGGTCGATACCTAAGGATAGGTAATCTTATTCAGCCGCTAACACTGAAGGTCGATTCCTAAACAGGGGAGTGATCTTATTCAGCCGCTAAACTGAAGGTCGAACACTGAGGGAGGTGATCTTATCTAGCCGCTTACACTAGAGGTCGATACCTAAAGAAATGGTCTTACCCTGAAAAGGTGCCCGGTTTTGAGCCGGAAAACATGATTGTATGATGCATGCTATGCTTCATGTTATGCAGTATGATATGCAATGCAATATGATATGAGATAGACTCAATCAAAGATTCCTGCTGGGGAATTGGTGATAGTTTGTGAAGGAGGTTCACTGGGGAACACTTGCTTAACTGTTGATGGATGCTGGTGAATATGTGATATTCACTGGAGAATCCTTGTTGAGGATGTATGACATGATTTATGAAATGCATGTGTATGAATGATTTGTATATGCATGCATGAATGAAATTGACATGATGCATGTATTATGTTATGCATGATATGTGGGATGCATGTTGAATGCTGGGAGTTAAGATTGGATGCCGAGCAAGGTCGGGCTTTTCCTGGGGATTTGTATTTGTCTGCCAATGATGATTGGACCCTTTGTTTTGGGTTGAGACTCCGTGGGGAATGTCAATAAGGTTTTGGCTTCATGGGGATATAAGGATCATTTTGGAAGCATGATCGATATCCAGCCTTGGTTGGTGTTTGGATGTTTAGGGTGCTTACTGGGGAATTTTGTTCCTCTTGTACGACTGATAAACTCGTGGGGACGAGATTAGACCGGCAAGGTAAAAAGTGGACCGGTATAAACATTCGGTAATCCTTGCGGGGATGACGTCTTAGGGGATACATTTGAATATGGACGGGGTAAGACCGCGATAATTGATAAAGGATAAATACCTCGTGGGGATTGTTAATCCGCTGGGTAAATCGGGCTAAACTGCTGAGGAGCAGGATTGATGGTTCTGCTGGGGACGCTTGTGCTTTGGTTGGTCAGTCTTGCTTGAATCGTCCTTTCAGGCTCTCGATTCGACGGGGATATTTCTTTTTGATTCACCGATGACCAGAAATCCCTTTAGCAATTAACCGTGCTTGGCCTGTGAGGTTCATCTACTCTATGGATAGATATTGATGCATGCTTTTAAGTACTCACAATTCAGAGAAAATGCATTTGTTATTTAAAAACATAAAAGATTCCACGTGAGTTTTCTTGAAAAAAAAAACCTTTTTTATACTATCATAAAACGGAAATTTTGACTAAAGCAAAAGACTTCGCTTGGGAAGAATTTTGTTAATGGGGAGGTGACCTGCCCCAAAGGTGTAGCTCCTTTAATCGTGTTTGGGATGGCTGATGCCAATTGGGCCCTTTGTTGGGTGTTTGAGGAATGTCAATGGCAATTGGGCTTTTTGTAAATTGTAGGGAGAGTGCCAAGCATGGTTGGGCTTTGATGGTGGGTTGCCGAGCGAGGTGGGGCTTTGATTGGTGGTTGCCGAGCGAGGTCGGGCTTTGATTGGTGGTTGCCGAGCGAGGTCGGGCTTTGATTGGTGGTTGCCGAGCGAGGTCGGGCTTTGATTGGTGGTTCATATGAAATTTTCGCATGCAATTTTAATGCCCCCATTATTCCGAGATTGTACTGAAAAAATTTGAAATAAATACCACACAAAAATTATATCGTACAGTTCAAATTAATAACATGTCTATCCATGAACCAACCTAATCACTCATTTAAGTAAAAGAACAGACTGAAAATTAATGTGACCGGGTAATGAACACTCATCCGGCAAGTTTTCTAACATTCCGATCGAGTTATGTGTCCATACAATTATTGTTTCTTAAAAACATGAAAGCATTGATCAAAAGGTCTTTGAGGGTTGTAATTTGGCTAGGTTACAAAAGAAAAGTCATATGTGGGGAAATTGAATTCAAATGGCCAAGCAAGAGGGAACATTCTTTCTAACTTATACCTTTTCTTGTTCAAATCACAATTTTGGTGACTCACAAATGCTTTTCTCTTTGATCTCGACAACTCTTGGATTTTATCGATCTTCTTCTTCTTTTTTTTTTCTCTTTTCTTTTTCTTGGTTTGCTTTTCTTTCTTTCTTTCTTTTCTTTGGTCATCAAGATCAATTAAGAAATTCAACGTTGTTTGACTTTTCACAACCTCCCTTTTTCCCAACTTGTTTCAGTATGATACCCTAATTGAATGTTCCTTCCTCTTTTGGCAAGGGACACTAATCATGATGGTTTAAGGGTTCAAAAATGGAAAGGAAATTATCAGAATTCAGTGATGTTTTAACTATGAACTGAAATTTTTATTATTTTTTTTACAAACTCCGGCAATCTCATTAAGCAGTTGAGCTTATGAAAATTGGCAGTTCATAGTTAACAATTCTGATTTGTTAGGCTCGAAGGGGTTTAACAAATACTCACTTCTCACAGGGTGGGCTATTTGTGGTTGATTGTTTTCTCTCGTTTTCAAACAAATGCCTTGATCATGTCAATACTTTTATGCAATTAAAAAAGAAAAATCAGATTTAACATAAAAAGATCGAGCTAAACAAAAATGTCGGTCTCTTGCATATGTATTATGATGACTTTGAGGATTCCTCACATCTGGCTGGTTCTAAATGGTTCATAGAACAAACATATTAAATAACGCAAATTGTATGGTATAACTTGGTATGAAATATACATTCTCCTTTCACGTTTAATCATGGAAAAAATAGGAAACATGCATTTTAGCTTTGCGAAAATTAATCAGATTTATCATTACCATTCGTCTATGGTTAAAAACTTTGGCTTAATCCGTTGCGGAAAGATTTGTCGAATTCACCTTACCAATGATCTATAGCAAAAATTTCGACATTCACGCATATTAAAATTAAGTAGGCATGATGATGATGCAAAGGTCAAGCAATAAAAGCAAACGTACTCAAATAACAAAACAAGAGTGCAAATATAGCTACAAAGTATCAAACATAGAAAGCTTCTAAAGAGTGTACGAGAAAATGACATAAATATAAACAACAAAACATGAGAAAGCATAAAAAAAGGGGCACTCAAGGAGTGAAAGCCTCATCATCCTCAGTCTCCTCATCCTCGTCGTCCTCGTCCTCATCATCCTCATCACCTCCTCCCTGGCCTCCGGCCGCTGCACTGCTGCCTCCAGCCTCTGCATACTCTGGCCTATCCCCGGGCCAACGACCATAAGCTGCGAACATCTAGGGTGTCGGTATCTGATCGTCGGGATCTGTCGGCCTACCCAGCTGCCTCTGAAGGCGATACATGGAATCATGCATCATGGTCATGTATCGATGAGTGGAGGCATTCTGCTCCAATATGAAAGTGCAAGTGTGATGATCCCCTGATGCTGGTGGAGGTCTAGGCCGTGGCTGCTATACCCTCGCCGCTCTCCTCCCTGTGCAGTGTCTAGAGATATACTCATCTGTGATTGGGTTCTTTATGGTCTCGGACACATGAGGAGGGATGGCTACTCGGGCTTCCCGGCAGAGTCCCATGATAAGACCCGGGAAAGCAAGCGGGCACATCTTCTTGGCCGGTGGCTTGATGCCACTCTCGACCACTATCTTAATCTCTTGGCAAATTGCCCTGGCCACATCTACTTGTTTACCGGTGAGGATATAGTAGATTAGGGGGGTCACATCCAAGGTGGTGGAGGAGGTATGGCTCTTAGGTTTTATATTGTGGACTATAAGGTGGAAGATGACCTGAGCGTAGGTGGTGAGGTTATTTTTGAGGGCTTTTGTGGGCTGCCCCGCTGCATTGAGCTCATAGCCCTTTCCGGATTGGAAAATGGTCTGGGCGTAGAGATCGTGGTTCCAATTACCACGGTTTTGGTGCTTATGGAAAGCACAAAGCTCATCATTTTCCAATTGGAAGGGGTTTCCTAGGTAAGTGTTGATGGCGTCGCGATCGAATCTAATGATCCGACCACGCACCATGGTTTGATATGTGAACTCTCCCTCCGGCTCCGCGGGAATGGCGTTTGCGTAAAATTCCCGGATTATGTCATAATTGAGCTTTAGCGGAGGGTTTACCAAAACTCCCCACCGGCGTTGGTTTATCAACCGGGCCAACTCCCGCCAAGTGCCCTGCTCGTTTATGATGAACTGCCTCTCAGGCCAGAACGTCCTGCCGAGATGCTCTTCGTACCTCTCTTGGTTCTGGAGGCTCAGGAAATGAGAGGCGTCAAATCCCCCTTGGGGTCTAGATCCCGACGCATCACCCCTCGATCGTTTTCCTGCTGGTCTTGGTGCCATCTGCAAGGAAAATGACAAAGTCAGTATGATTGCAAGTGATTAAAAGTGATATGAGGTGAAACGAATGGAATTGGAAGGAAAAAATGAGAAAAACATGGGTTCTGTTTCTGCTACAGTCGCACTGCAAAGGCAGGTTCGCAGTGCGAAGGTGTTCGAATATTTCTGGGTTGCCCAGAAACGGTCGCAGTGCGAAGTTGAACTTTGCTCTGCGACCATGACAGCAAAACCCCAGAAATCTGCACCTACGCCTCTTGGTTTAAGCCTTTTCTTTAAAATCCAATGCATGTAGATAAACGACCTTAGAATCATAGCTGGGTATCAAAAAGAAACACTTAACAACCTCCTTCTTTCAATTTCGTAAATGGGTTTTCAAAAAAAACAAAATGGGAATTGAAAGAAACAGGTTGGTTTTAGATACCCATACTGCATGCTTACTTAATCTTAACCTAATATAGCAAACTAGGGACTAAATGCAGCTTATTATGAACTTAAACTCTAACATGGGAACTTTAAAATTAGAAACCCTAAAACCCCTAAACAGTTGTAATACGAATTAGAGATGAACAGAGGAAATGAAGAAAGGAAATCATACCTGGTAGTTGGTTCTGAATAGAATAACACGAAATTAATGGTGGGAAAATTCACAAATGGGTATGCTCACCCTTTCTCTTTTTTTTTTAGATTTGAGATTTTTGTTATGGCACAAAAAATGCTGTTTTTTTTTGCTTTAAGAGTTTAAAGAAGAAAAACGGTTGGATAAAAAAGATAGTGGAAATGGGTGGTTGAGAGGGAGTAAATGAAGGGTCAGCCATTTTGAAAACTGAGCTGACAAAATTCGCGTACTTCGCACTGCGAAGTACTTGAATTTTTTTTTTGAAAATTTTGTTACCCCTCAACACATTGGCCATTCCTATCCCAACTATGATTATGCATAAAAACAAGTAATAAACAAATAATAGTTGATTGCCCCTGATAACACAATGTAGCAAACATGAGTGAATGCGAATGGGTGATATGTGGAGGTTCGGAATTTCCCCCCCATCCTCGCGTGTAGGCTCTAAATGGTGAAATCCCTAAGAAGAGGTCCCTAGAGTCATAGATCTCACATGGAATTAGGGTTGTCTATGGACATACGTCGACATGACTTCAATTAATTCCACATGAAAATCTCCTCTAAGCGGGGTTGGGCATCCTACCTCACGGACATACGTCAACGCGGGCTTCCGCACACAACCTCCTTCTAACTTAGTTTTTTTCTCAAGCTCGGGTAGAGAGCCTCACACGTCCGGCATTAACCCGAACAATGTGGAGTAACATCACTCAAGTAACCCCCGCATTTGATATATATATGATATGAATATAAAGCAAAATAAAGCAAATATAAACATAAAGCATAGATATGCCATGGATGAATAAAATAAAAGCATGGCGCGCAAAGAAAATAAAAACAATTGGCTTAAAAGCCAAATAGGTTAGGCTTGACTCGCTAGTGGGAAAAGGGTCCCCAGTGGAGTCGCCAACTGTGCGCACCTCGTTTTTAATGAAAAAAACGCGCAATCCTCCGAGGACGTCCTCGAACGCTCGGAGGGCCTTTTGTGAAGTCGCCACCAAAGTTTTTGTGTAAAGGAAACGTTGATAAACCCTTATGTTTTTTTTTGAAAGGGAAACGATAATAAAACCCTTGACGATGAGGAAAGGATGTTCATCGCAACCATTGTCGGGTTCGGGAGTCGATTACGCAAGGGGAAGGTATTAGCACCCCTCACGTCCGTTGTACTCAACGGGAACCTTCTATTTGGCTAAAGCTTAGATTGTTTTTAAATGTTTTGCGCGCATGCTTATCTATGTCAAAAGAAAATATACTAAAAGGGGGGAAAAGAGATAAAAACAAACGAAGGAGAAAAAAGTTTTTTATTATTGCGCTTGACAAGATGTCGATCTTGCTCCTACGTATCTCCTGGTAGTCGGAGAATTCAAAGCGTACGTAGTTCTTTGGTAGAAAAAACGTACATATGTTGGTTGATTTTAAATGGACGATGTTTTAACCGAATTCTTGCGATTCAACGTAGCTTGTATGCTCGCGCTCGGGAGACTTATTAAGCGTATAGCTTGTATGCTCGCGCTTGGGAGACTTATTAAGCGTTTGTTTACGAATCGCGTTAGAATGTTAAAAGGTACGTCCGTT
Source organism: Medicago ruthenica (assembly GCA_018208015.1). Lineage (NCBI taxonomy): Eukaryota > Viridiplantae > Streptophyta > Magnoliopsida > Fabales > Fabaceae > Medicago > Medicago ruthenica. The sequence goes on along the minus strand of CM031373.1, from coordinate 34,377,643 downwards.
GGGGTAAAAGGGTCGAGTTGGTCGCTATGGGACCAAAATGGGTGCAATGGACTCAAACGAGTCAATCATTGACCGAGTGACTCAAACGAGTCGGGGGGTTGTTCGATTGATCCACTGGGATCAAGAACGGGTACAATGGACTCGGACGAGTCGAACATTGACCGAGTGACTCAAACGAGTCGAGGGTTTGAATCTAGTGCCCACGGGGGACCAAAAGGTTCGGATTGACCACAAGGGGCCAAGATTTGGTTTGGTTATGGTTGGATACGTTGAAAATGGAATGACAATTGTCCGAACGACGAGACATACGTTACGCATTCGTACAATCGGGGCAATGGAGAGACATACGTCACACCATCCCTTTTTCATTCAAGTTTTTGGACGAATTTCTTAGAAATCCCAAGGTATATCAAATCATTTGGTTTGAAAACTCAAAGTGAAGAGATTTTAGCAAATTGTTAGAAAACACACAAGTTCGGCTCATTTTGCGAATTGTTTTGAAAAGCGAACAACTTTGGCGTATGTTCATGTTTGAGTTTTGAAAATCATGAACAATGTTTATTGTTCAAGTTTGGATTTGAAATGATGAACATAGCTGGTTTGTTCTAGTTGTTTTGAAAGTTTGGGAACATAACTTGTTTTGCAAGTTATCCACAAAGTGTTTACCCGAACTTGCGAGTTTTCCACTATTATGCAAAATCCTTGACATGGTTTGAAAAACATGAGTTTTAAACCTCCTAGGTTCTGAGCTCCTGGGCTAGAACCTCAAAAATTGCCCATTTGGGCACCTAAACTCAGATTCTGAGTTCTGTCATGGTCGCTCTGCGACCATGACTTCGCACTGCGAACAATGCGAAAAATTGAGTTCAGAAGCTGTTTCTGAACTGTTGTTCAGAAACACTTTCTGAACACACTCAGGACCTTTGAGGTGAGTGAAAAGCTTTGAGTTTTTGGGATGAAAAAGGCAGGACAAACCAGTTTTGATGTTTTGAAAACCTTGGGATTTCTTTGAAATTCAAAAGGGGTTTTTTAGAATCAAAAGGTTTTGGACCAAAATTGCTATGCAAGCACAAATGAAAATGCAATACAAAGGCTTAGAAACTTACAGAGATCCTTAGCAAAGCTCCAGCTACAGTGGATTTGAATTGGTTGAAGGTTCTTGCAAGGTTTTGAATTTGGATGAACTTTGAACTTGGCAAGGCTTTTGTGTTTGATTGTTTTTTTTCTGGTTGCTTGAGTAGTGTTTCTTTGCTCTCTGAATGCTCTATTTTCTGCTCTATCTTATGCTATGCAATCCTGCCTTTCCTCTTGCCTTGCATCTCTATTTATAGGCCAAAATGCAATCTTATGTAATGATGAAAAATCTCTAGATCCTAGCTGATTTGTGGGCTAAATTCAGGCTATTTGGCTTTGCATTTAATGCTAATGGATAGAGGCAACCCTGCCTTGTTCCAAGGGTTAAGTCTTTGACTGATTTCAGCCACAAAATCAAAGGTTTTAGGATAGTAATGATGAGAAACATGGCTGAATTGCAATTGGCCAAGCTTGGGGATCAATCCTTGCAATCTCAATGGTTGATCAATAAAAACGTGCACTGTGATGTGCAGAGATTGGGGGATGCAAAAGGCTACCTATGGCTGGTGTGAGAGGGATGAAAAGCTGTTGCAAAACAAGGTAGGCACTCATGGCTTTTTCAAGTACAAAATCCAGCTGGGTTTGACTGGTTTTGGGGGAGCAAGCAGGAAGAAAGTCTTCAAGCAGGTGGCTGGCAACCTTGTGGTGGTTAACAGGTCACTTGGGAGGGACAAGAGCTGCCCAAGGGCAAGCCCACTTGCTTGTCACATGCTAGGTTGGAAGAAAAAGCTTCTAACCTTGGCATTAATGGCAAGTCTCTCATTTCTGGTTTTGCTTGGCCCAAATAGCCATGAATGCTGATTAAAATAAATATGCAAATGATGTGCAACAAATTCTGGAATTAAATCAAAGAAACCAAAAATCTGCAGAAAAATCACAAACTTCGCAGTGCGAAGTCATCATTTTTGAAATGTTGACTTTTCTGTTGACTTTTGTTGACTTTGACCTTTTCTCCCTCTTTGATTTTTTTTTGATTTTTTTGTTTTAAAAGGCTTAGGACAAAATTGGGGTACTACAAACACCATTTAGAAAAGCATTCTTAACATCCATCTGATAGAGCGTGATGCCATGATTTACTGCATAGGAAAGAAGTAACCTGATTGCTTCCAATCTTGCAATTGGAGCAATTATTTCAGTGTAATCAATTCCTTCATGTTGACTGTAACCTTGAGCAACAAGTCTGGCTTTATTTCTGACAACTTCATCTGTTCATTCAGTTTGTTTCTGAATACCCATTTTGTTCCAATAATGTTCTTGTGATTTAGTTTTGCAACTAATTCCCAGACATCATTCCTTTGGAACTGATTGAGTTCTTTTTGCAACTAATTCCCAGACATCATTCCTCAGGAAAGCAGTCATACGAGATTTCCATTACTCATAGTTGGTCCCATCCAACAGAGGTGGTCTGTTAACAAATCCTCCTTCCTTGTCCATTCTTGCCAGAAAAACCTTCCCTGGAGCTCACCCAATAACAGGCAGGGTGCCTGCTCTGATGCCAATTAAAATTCTGGCAAGTCTAAGTCTGAACCGTAAAACAGAGCTAAACAGAGCACTAAAATCAGAGGTTCAGAAGCAGGAAAATAAAGACAGAAAGTAAAATAACACAGGTGATTTGTTAACCCAGTTCGGTGATAAACAACACCTACGTCTGGAGGATACCAATCCAGGAAGGAAATCCACTAAGTAGAATCAATTCAAAGACTCAAGACACAGCCCCTGTTCCCAGCCTTATCACTTAATCTCTACCCGTATAGACTTCTACCTAGGAACTCCTAGATATAAGAACCCACTTACTTCCCAATCAAGTAATCAAAGCCCAGTGATTATCAGACACTTAAAACAAATCAAGTACGAAGACACTCTTCAAAACAACAAAGTCACTTGTGCTTAAAAGCTTTAAGTGAATTACAACACAAAAAAACTAAACCAACTCTAACAGATGAATGGTGCACAAACCAGAGCAACAGCTCACAGACTCAAAAACACTAAGACTCTTATAATGTGTTGGATATTTGAAGGTTGGCTACATGTTTGGTAAAATCAAAATGTGCAAGTAATGCGTCTCCAGAAGCTATTTATGTCTTCAGAAGCTGGAAATTGGATTTCAGAAGTTTCAGAAGTTGTTACTGTTCATCACAAGCTGGAATGGTCTTCAGACCCTGGTACTGTTCATCAGACGCTGAACTAGTCTTCAGACGCACTGTTCAGACGTTGACTTCTGTTGACCTTCAGAAGCTACCTTCAGACGTTGACTTTTGTTGACCTTCAGAAGTTGCCTTCAGACGTTGACTTTTGTTGACCTTCAGAAGCTGAACTTCAGAAGTTGACTTTTGTTGACCTTCAGAAGCTGAACTTAAGAAGCTATTTTCTGCGTCTAAATTCTGTTAAATCTTTCACAGTATCTTTTGAAGATTTAATTGAAGATTTATCCAAGCTTCATTTCTAGAAGGAAGTATTTTCGCGCAAGATATGTTCTGAAGATTTGATTCAATTATTTGTGAATATATTTTCAAGGAAATCTTTGGAAAATAGATTTGTGAATTTTATGTGAGCTTTTATTTGCTTCTAAAATAATTTTGGGAGTATATCTTTGAAGATTGTGTACAGAATTATGTTGCTGCTGAAGACTATATAAAGAGGGCATTGCTATTGGAGATTTCACGAATCAAAAACCAGAAATTAGAGTTTTAGAGTTTTAGTGTTTTTGAGTCTGTTAAGCTTAGTGCTTTGTTTTTTGTGTACCACTCATTTGTTAGAGTTGGTTGTTTTTTTTAGAGTTGTTAATCACTTAAAGCTTTTAAGCACAAGTGAATGTTTTTTTTTTTTGAATTTTGTTTTTGAAGAGTGTCTTCAATTTGTTGTTTTTGTTGAGTCTGATAATCACTGGGTTGTGATTACTTGGTTAGGAAGTAAGTGGGTTCTTATACCTAGGTGTTCCTGGGTAGAAGTCTAGACGGGTGGAGATTAAGTGATAAGACTGGGAACAGGGGTTGTTGAGTCTTAGAATTAATTCTACTTAGTGGATTTCCTTCCTGGATTGGTATCCTCCAGATGTAGGTGAAGTTTGCACCGAACTGGGTTAACAAATTCATTGTTTTCTTAATCTTTCTGCACTTTATTTTCTGCTTCTGAACTGTTGTTTTCCATACTCTGTTTTTCGGGTTCAGAACCAGTACCTGCCAGAATTTCAATTGGCATCAGAGCAGGCACCCTACCTGTATTTGGGTTAGCTCCAGGGAAGGTTTTTTTGGCAAGAATGGATAAGGAAGTTGTTCAATGTGATACTGAAGAAAGCATCAGGCAATTTGATAAAAATTTGAAGAGATTGGACAGAAAGCCAAAACCTAATGTCAAAGAACTATACATCAGAACTGAAGAAGTGTGCAAGGAACTAGAAAATCAGAAGAAGACTATCAGTCAACTTCAGGCTGAAAGAAGTGAACACTTGGGACAAATTACTGATCTCAAAGATGAGGTAACCCATTTGAACTCTCAACTTGAACATTTGAAGAAGCAGGTCAGAATGTTGAAAAGTCAGAACCAAGGGAAACCAAGTGTTATTGGATTTGATGATAGGACCTTGAACAACAAAAAGCAACATCCAGCTAAAAGGTTCACTGCAGCTGTTAAATCATGTGATCCAATGAAACACCAGAACCAAACTCAGGGATCTAAAGACAAGGAGGCATCTCATCCTTGGGTATGTCATCACTGTGGTAAAAAGGGACACATTAAGCCTTTTTGTTACAAGCTGCATGGATATCCCAAGCACTTTCAACAAAGAAAAATGGAATCCATTGTAAACAAAGTCAATGTGAAGAAGGAATGGAGACCCAAACTCAAGATTGTTGAAGGCAGCAAAGGTCCAAATATTAGAATCCAAGAGGATTATCCTAAGGACCTGATCATAGGGAATCTGAATGAAGAAATTACCAACAGATCCAGAGATTGTGCCAAGAGGAGGATAAAGAACTTTGCTCTTATGAATGCAACATATGTGAAGATAATCAAAGATGATGATGATGATGATGATGATGCAACTGTGTTCCCCTCTAAGGTTGTTGTTGATCACCCTGAGTCTACCCCATCCAAGTCTGATGGTGGTTCTGAGGTAGGCTCTGATGTGGGTTCTGATGATGGTTCTGATGACCCTGTAAAGACCAGTCAAGAAAAGACTCCTGGAAAGTCTGCCTATAAGTTTGTTGTTGTGTCACCTTCTGACAATTTGCAAGAGAAGGAGACTGATGAGAATTCCCAGGATACTGTGTCTGACCAAGAAGTTCAAGAAGTTAGTTCTGACATAGGTTCTGATGTGGAGTCTGATGTTGAACCCATTGGAAATAGGCTTGAACAAAGTGTAGCAAAGAGACTGGATCCTAGTGAATCTGAGGATGATGCTAACATCAGACTCTCTGTGCAGAAGAGGATTGCTAAACTTCAGAAGAAGATGGCTAGGAAGAAGGTTCTGAATGTGCCTGAGGCACACATCAATTGAGCAGCATCTGGTGTTGTGTCTAATGAAGACTAAGCAATTTCTGATGCTGAGTCTGAAGACTGTCAAGTTGGTGACTGATGTTCTTGACTTCACTTTGTGTTTTCGGTTTGCAAGTGTGTTGTGCTCTGCAGTTTTGTGTGTAGATACTATGTGGTTCTGATCCTGATGCTGATGTTGTGCTGAGGTCTGTGCTGCTAGTTTTGTTGCTGATCCTTTGTGTGCTGTTTTGTGGTGTGTTTCTTGCTCCTGGTGTTTGCTGGTGTTTTTTCAAAATTGTTTTGGCTAAAAAGGGGGAGAAATATGTGTGCTCTGTGTGGTCAGAAGCTACTGCTGATCTGTTTGCTTCAGGGGGAGTATTTCTTTGTGTCTCTGTCAGGAGCTGAGCTGTTCAGGGGTAGTTCCTGAGTGATGTGTTTCAGGGGGAGAAGCTGTACCTCAGAAACTGATGTTGTATGTTGCAGGGGGAGTGTTTTGTGTTGTGGTGTTTGTGGTACTTCAGAAGTTGAAGTTGTTTGTGTTTACTTAGCTTTTAATCCGCTGCTGACCCTGATACATGTGTGTAGTTCTTCATGGTTGAGTACATTTTGTTGAATGAAGAACTTGTTTTTGTGGTTCATTTGATTTTAGCCAAAAATTTGCCAAAGGGGGAGATTGTTGGTTATTTCAAGGTTGGCTACATGTTTGGTAAAATCAAAATGTGCAAGCAATGCGTCTCCAGAAGCTATTTATGTCTTCAGAAGCTGGAAATTGGATTTCAGAAGTTTCAGAAGCTGTTACTGTTCATCAGAAGCTGGAATGGTCTTCAGACGCTGGTACTGTTCATCAGATGCTGAACTGATCTTCAGACGCACTGTTCAGACATTGACTTCTGTTGACCTTCAGAAGCTGCCTTCAGACGTTGACTTTTGTTGACCTTCAGAAGCTGCCTTCAGATGTTGACTTTTGTTGACCTTCAGAAGCTGAACTTCAGAAGTTGACTTTTGTTGACCTTCAGAAGCTGAACTTCAGAAGCTGTTTTCTGCGTCTAAATTCTGTTAAATCTTTCACAGTATCTTTTGAAGATTTAATTGAAGATTTATCCAAGCTTCATTTCTAGAAGGAAATATTTTCGCGCAAGATATGTTTTGAAGATTGGATTCAAATATTTGTGAATATATTTTCAAGGAAATCTTTGGAAAATATATTTGTGAATTTTATGTGAGCTTTTATTTGCTTCTAAAATAATTCTGGGAGTATATCTTTGAAGATTGTGTTCAGAATTATGTTGCTGCTGAAGACTATTTAAAGAGGGCATTGCTATTGGAGATTTCATGAATCAAAAACCAGAAATTAGAGTTTTAGAGTTTTAGTGTTTTTGAGTCTGTTAAGCTTAGTGCTTTGTTTTTTGTGTACCACTCATTTGTTAGAGTTGGTTGTTTTGTTTAGAGTTGTTAATCACTTAAAGCTTTTAAGCACAAGTGAATGTTTTTTTTTTGAATTTTGTTTTTGAAGAGTGTCTTCAATTTGTTGTTTTTGTTGAGTCTGATAATCACTGGGCTGTGATTACTTGGTTAGGAAGTAAGTGAGTTCTTATACCTAGGTGTTCTTGGGTAGAAGTCTAGACGGGTGGAGATTAAGTGATAAGACTGGGAACAGGGGCTGTTGAGTCTTAGAATTAATTCTACTTAGTGGATTTCCTTCCTGGATTGGTATCCTCCAGATGTAGGTGAAGTTTGCACCGAACTGGGTTAACAAATTCATTGTGTTCTTTATCATTCTGCTTCTGAACTGTTGTTTTCCATACTCTGTTTTTCGGGTTCAGAACCAGTACCTGCCAGAATTTCATAATGATTACTGTTTTTGATACACCATTCTTCAATAGCAGCGTCCTCCTTAAATAGTCTTCAGCATCACATAATTCTGAACACAATAATCTTCAACAGATATAGTTCTGAAATTCTTTAGAATCTCATAGAAGGAAATATATTTCTGAAATATATTTTGCAAAATTCCTTTGAAAATATAATAATAAATAAAAGAAACCAATCTTCAATAAAGATCTTCACGCGAATTAAACAGCCTTCTAGAAACATCAGCTTGGATAAATATTCAAACAAATCTTCGAAAGATACTGTGAGAAAATTAACAGAATGAACGCAGAAATACAGCTTCTGAAATGCAGCTTCTGAAGGTCAACAAAAGTCAACGTCTGAATAGCAGCTTCTGAAGGTCAACAAAAGTCAGCGTCTGAATAGTGCGTCTGAAGACCATCTCAGCTTCTGATGAACAGTACCAGCGTCTGAAGATCAGTTCAGCTTCTGATGAACAGTACCAGCTTCTGAAGTCTAGTTTCCAGCTTCTGAAGACACAAATTAGCTTCTGAAGACGCATTGCTTGTACATTTTGATTTTAGGAAACATGTAGCCAACATTCAAATATCCAACAGGAAGAATCTCCTCTGCTTCAAGACCGCAGGAAGAAGGGTGACAATTCTCCAGCGCACCACCACAAAACTCACTATAAGGATCCGTCCACCGGAAAGGCAGAAGAGTGGCTGATCCTTCTAGAAACAGTGAAATTCAAGCTGTTGGTTATAGCTTTAAAAGACGAGGGTAGGACACACTACACCACAAGACGGAAACGACCACGAGTCGTGGCCGCTTCATACACTGCAGTGCGGAAGAAGAAAGGGACCTCGGAGAGTCACGCCCAGGGGATAAAAGTGCCAGACATCTCAAAGTACGATGGCTTCGTGGGAAACCCCTGCAATGGCTGAAGAATTAAGGAAGAACTTGGCCCCGAGGCGGCGAAAGGCATGTGTGATCTCCTCGCCCACGTCCAACCGTGTTGTGCCTACGACAGAAAAAAGTTAGTTGGCGAAACGCCCGATAGCAAGCAATACAGCGAGAGTGAGAATCATAGGTTGCGCGAAAACGACGGGAGAACAAAGAGACAGCGCACCCGTTCCACTGGCTACACCCCTTTAAGTTCATAACGAGAAGTTATCCTCAATGAGTGCTTTAACACGAAGTCCAAAACGGCGGGCATTAAGCCACCCAAATCACTGAAGGAGTCCGCGAGGACGGACAGTTCAAGGTGCTTCCATTTCCACCACTATCACGCACATGACACCAACGAATGCTATCAACTCCGGGATGCAATCGAAGGACTTGTTAAACATGGGAAGCTGAGCCATTTTACCCATAACACAAGTCACAAGGACAAAGAACGAGGAGACCCGCCTCACGGGATCCCAAGCCAGAGCGGCAACGATAAAGGCAATGATGAAGGACACGTTCTTTTGGACGCATCTAAGGTAATGACTAAGAGAAAAGAGGCTAAGCTAATGACGGCGGACGCCACGACGCGAACCTCGAAGAAAGCAAAGGCTAGACCCATCCTTGGGTTTACTGATGATGAAAAGATCAGCAAGGCACCCAATAAATTATTCCCACTTACCATCACCTCTAGTATCCTTGGCCATAACGTCGATAGGTGCTTGGTAGATGAAGGCATCCCCGTTGAAATTTTATACCAAGACACCTTCCAGAAGCTGGGATTGAAGAAAGAGGATTTAAAATATTGTTATGAAACCAACATGCAAGATCCGTGGGGATATGTCAATCTGTGCGTGACTTTCGGCGAAGGGACAGGGGAACGGACAGCGGCAACATCCTTCCTGGTAATCCCTGTCACAACGATTTACAGCTGCATATTGGGGCGCCCTACATTGGTTGCTCTGGATGCGGTGACTTCTACAGTTCATCTGAAAATGAAGTACCACAATGAGACCGGCGAAGTAGTCACCATCCACACAGACCTGGATAACGCCAATAGGTGCTACAAAGCCTTCCCAAAGTTCGAGTCCGCCTCCACACTAAAGGGAGCCGTGGAACGAGACGAGGCTCCAAAATAATAAGTACCCAACACGGCCAGCAACCACCACCAACAATAGAGCGAACGTCGTGTGACGAGGCATTAAGGCAGTAACAGCCATACGCAAAAGTAGCTAAGTACCTATAAGTTCCTGCCTTTTCATTCCTACTATGTTGAAATATATATATATATATATATATATATACACACACACACACAATTATCACAACAAAAACTCGCTGTAAATAAACAGATTTGTTGTAAATCTGCTCCCACATTGCTAATGAATAAGCATCTTTCTCTCCAAAAAGAGTACATGTTTGCTTTCCTTTCTTTGTTTGGTTGACAGATCCCAGGAATTTTAAGCCGCCAAAGAAAAAAAAGAGCCTTCAAAGGAAACGGTTGGCGTGGCTTCTAGTCTTAAGTGGAAAGAAAAGCCTAATCAACCGTGGCAAACCTGCCTAGGGGCTAGCCAACCCAGGGTAGAGTGTCTCACCCCCTAAACGCCCTCTAAAGGGGGGACTAAACCTTGGCCGGTCATGTTCCCCCGAGTACTAAAGAAAGCACGGAGCAGGAGGAGATACGACGCGACATGAAACAAAATGGAAAGGCGGATCACAACATGAAACAAAATGCTAGTCAATGTGGCGTCAAACAAACACTCCTGAAGCGGCATGAAACAAAATGCAAACGCGGATCATAGCATGAAACAAAATGCTAGTCAATGTGGCGCCAAACAAACACTCATAACGCGTGTCATACCCCATTTTTGACCCAGTTTCAATCTGTTTTTCTCGTCTTTTAAGTCGGAAATTTTTGTCGTTTCAGACGAAATTTCGGCAGGGAGGTATTTTAAAATATCTCATTTTTTTGTTTCGAAGGCGACCGTTTTTTATTTTTATTATTTTGTTATTATTATTATTAGTTATTATTGCTTATTTCTTTTTTTTTTTAATTTATTTTTTTATTATTAGTGTTCTCTTTTTATTTTGTATTTTCGTTTTTTTATTATTATTGTTTTTATTTTACTGTTTTTATTTATTTTTTTCAGTCATTTTCCAGTCCAGGCCCAGAGGGGCATTTTTGTCCGTTTTTTCTAACCCTAGGTCCAGTGTCCTTTAAATAGTGCATTTAATGCACAGTGTCAGAGAGAGTACAGTACCTGAGTCAGAGCCAAGTACCAATAATAGTCAGTGGCAGAACCACCACAAACCACCAACAACCACCTTCAAAACCCAATTCCGGCCACCACAAAAATCAAAAACTCAAAATCAAATCCAGAACCCTAAACCGAATTACACAACTCTAATCACAAATCAGAATCAAAATCCCAAATCAGAATCAAATCCACAACAACCCAAAACCTTTGAAATCGAATTCCAAAAGCTCAACCAAAAACCAAATCGCTCATAACCACCACTGAATCAAAACTGAAATATCAATAAACACAAGACCACCATCACCAAACCAACAGCCACAAACCGAGTCCAGTAAACCAAAAGAGGTAGATTTTCGAAAACTTTAAATTTAGATCTAGGCTTCGTGAGAGGTTTTCTTTAAAAAATAAGTTGATTTTCGAGTTCTAGAGGAAAAAGGATTTCGGAATACATAAAAGGTTTTAAAAAAAGGAGGAGTTTGCTTCTCCGGCGCAGTGGCGCCGCCTCTTGGGCTGGCCAGCCGCCGCGCCGGAATGTTGTTTTCCGGCCGGTTAAAGAAGAGAGAGGGGAGAGCTGGTTCTAGTAAGAGGGAAGGTAGAGAGAGGAGAAGAGGAGAAAATGGATGAAAAATTTTCAGAAATTGTTTTTATACAGACCCATAGCCAGGCCCAACATATACTTCTTGCGCGGCCCGTCTTTCTTTCTTTCCTCTTCTTCTTTCTGTTTTCTTCTTGCACCTCATTTCTCCTCCCTGCACCCCCTCTTCTATTTTCTCCCATTCTTTTCTTTTTTATTTCTTTTAGTAATGTTTTTTTATTATTATTTAGCACCATGCATTTTTATTTCATTGCCTTTAATTTTCAGTACCCCATGCATTTTTATTTTCTTTATTTATTTTTATGCACCATATTTATTTTTATGTTTTGCATTTCATGCATTTTTTTTTATTTATTTATTTTATGCACCATGTTTATTTTTCTTGCCTTACATCATGCAATTTTATTTTCTTTATTTATTTTCTGCACCATATTTATTTTATGTCTTGCATTTTTATTTTATTTTTTTTATTTTTTGCACCATATTTATTTTATGTCTTGCATTTTTATTTTCTTTTTTATTCTATGCACCATATTTATTTTATGTCTTGCATTTTTATTTTTTGCACCATATTTATTTTATGTCTTGCATTTTTATTTCTTTTTTATTTTATGTCTTGCATTTTTATTTTCTTTTTATTTTATGCACCATATTTATTTTATGTCTTGCATTTTTATTTTCTTTATTTATTTTATGCACCATATTTATTTATTGTCTTGCATTTTTATTTCTTCTTAGCATACTTATTTTAATGCATTTGCAATTTTATTTTATTATTTTTGTCATTTATTTTATTTCCATTAGAATGTATCTAGGTCCAATGTAAAAATATAAATGAGAATATGCACCGACACTCACATTTATTTACTCTGCTTTATGTCAAGGACGATAGTGTAATAATGACCGTATCCGAGAAAAAGGACCCTCACTTGATCCAACGTCATTTTGAGGGATCCGGCGCGTTTGGACTATCTCAGCATAACTTAGTCTCTGGACCCTAGGACTTAATCAAAATTTTCAAAAAAAGTCAAATAGTCCAAATCAAAAACATTTCATATAATCAAAAATCTCAAAAACATTCAACCTTGGATTTCAAACCAAGTGCCTTTTCTTTTCTTAATCAAGCTTTAATCAATCTTTAATCAATCAAACTTTTTCTTTAATTAAAATCAATCAAACTCAAATTTTTATTCTTCTATGCCTTTTCGGCCTCTTATCTTTCTCAAAACTTTTTTCAAACTTTAAAATCAACCAAAACCAATCACTCGGCTTTTTACCCGGAACTACATGATTTTGATCCCATTCGGGTATGTAGGCAAAAGACTTTGTCTTTCCAAATCAACAAAATAACAAAAACATTTTCTTTCTTTTACTCTCATCACTTTAGTCTTTTACACTTAAACATTTCTTTACAAAAAAATAATCAATTTAGCATAAAGATAAATAAAAACAAGAGGTTCCTATAGAGTACTATAGACGTTTAGGGTGCAAATAACTTCCCTTTGCGTAACCAACCCCCGGACCTTGATCTCTCTAAAAAATAGAGTTTTTTGAACTTTCTCCCTTTTCCTCGGAAAAATAAAAGATCGGTGGTGAATCTTAAAATTGCGAGTCAACGCTAATTAATAGCTTGATATCCAAAAATCACCGCGACAACGCGACATGAAGCAAAATGCAAACGCGGAGGGGAGTGGAAACACAAAAGCAACGTCGTGCAAGACAAGGAAATAAAGAATAAACAGAGGACAATGGGTAAGCAAAATAACCTCTTTCATTAAAATATCAATTCGTTACAAGAGGGGCCGCCGCGGCATAACTACATAATCAAAGATAAAAGTAAAGAAATCTACGCTACTGAGGACCTCCTCCTGAATATTTGGGAGCCCGGTGTTCACTCTGATCCGGATGAACCTTTGAGAAGTCGATTTTGAGTGGAGGATGGAGGAACTCCACTTGCGCTAGAGCATCCTAGAAAGTCTTGTCCAGACCCCGAATCGCAAGCTCCGCTGCCTGCTGGGCTTTTCCTAAGCCTTGAGTTTACCCCTAAGAGCCTCCTTCAGGGCTTCAACCGCCTGGCCCACCGAAACCTTGTTTTCCTGGCTCAGGACCTCCAAGTCAGCGGAAAAGGCTATGTTGACTTCCTCTTAGGACTTCAATTCTGAAGGTGAGAAAAATACAAGAAGGGGGGTTGAATTGTGTTGGCTTTTTTCTTTTCTTTCTCAAAAACTTAGGTTAGTTCAGAATCAGATATTGATCAGATTCTGAAACTATTTTCAGAGTTGTTTTGTGACGGATATAAAGTAAATGAGAGAGAGAGAGAGAGACACAAGTAATTTATCCTGGTTCCTTCCACAACCCGGAAGTAGTCCAGTCCCCTTGTTACTAACAAGAGATTTTTCACTATAATCACAAAGATTACAATTGCTTAAGCACACAGCTAGAGACTTCCTTGCTCAAACACACAGTATGAGACTTCCTTGTGAGGGTGAGAAAAACACACAAGAAGGGGGGGTTGAATTATGTGGATGAAATCTTTTCCTTTCTTAAAACTTTGGTTAAGTTCAGAATCTGATATAGATCAGTTCTGAACCTTTTTCAGAGATGTTTATGCAGCGGATTAAGAAGTAAAGAGAAAGGGAAAGAATGACACAAGATATTTTTATACTAGTTCCTTCCACATGTTGGAAGTAGTCTAGTCCCCCTGTCACTTACAGGAGATTTAACTATAATCAAACTGATTACAATTGCTCAGAACACAAAGTAATGAGACTTCAATGCTCAAACACCTAGTAAGAGACTTCTAATGCTCAAGAAACTAAGTCAAGAGACTTCCAATGATCAAGACACAAAGTCAAGAGACTTCCGATGCTCAGAACACAAAGATATGAGACTTCTAATTGCTCAGAACACAAAGTAATGAGGCATCAGGATGCTCAGCACGCAGACTGAGACTTTGGTTCAAACTGAATTACAAAGAAATTAAGTTTGAGCTGAACACTTGATCAAATATCAGAGGTGTTCACTTAATACAACACAGGTATAAGACTCTAACCTTAAGAAATTCTAAGATGTAAACTTTGTAAGAATTTCTAAGAGTTTTGAACAGACACATATTTTTACAGCAAAACAGAGCACGAATATCAGTCTTTTGTTTCAAGAGTCTTAGCAATTTTCTTCTTCAAATCTTCTCCCTTTTATAGAGGAAAAGATAGCTGTTGAGAATTGCCAGAAAATCCAGCAAAGAGCCGTTGCAATTGGAGGCTAGAATAGCTGAAAATGTGTGCTGAAACAGAGCAGAAACAGAGCACGCATTTTTTGAATCTTTCCTTAAAAACTGGGGAATGTTTTGGCCAATGAGACAACTGTTCCATTGGAGTTGTTCTGACATTGCAGGCATCAAATGCTGACAGAGACAGTTGCTTTTCCTTCCACGTCAGACTTCAGAAGCTTCTTAGACACTATTAATCAGAAGCAGGTCTTCAGACTCACCCTTCAGAAGCACTGTTCATCAGACGCACTTCTTTAGACGTTGACTTTTGTTGACCTTCAGACTCAGCCTTCAGACGTTGACTTTTGTTGACCTTCAGACTCAACCTTCAGACGTTGACTTCTGTTGACCTTCAGACTCAACCTTCAGAAGCACCCTTCAGACGCAGTCTTCAGACTCTGCCTTCAGAAGCACCCTTCAGACGCAGTCTTCAGACTCTGCCTTCAGAAGCTGTTTCAGACCCAGTTTTGCTTCAGACTTGTAACAAAGGCTTCAATGCTTTCTTTTTTGCTCTTAGCTTGTTCTTCCATAACCAGTATTAATTACCAAACATTAAGGACATGGTTCTGCACACTTAGAACAAAGCATTAGCAATACCAATTTTCTTTTTAACACTTTGTTATCATCAAAACCCAAAAGAGAGTCGTTCATACACATTTTGTTCCAACAATCTCCCCCTTTTTGATGATGACAAACATAAGTATTAATAGAAAATTGTTGTTAATTTAATTAACAAGTTGACTACAGGGTGTGAGGTTTGCAAGCTCCCCCTGAGTCTGATCCAGGTTAATTAAATTCAGTTCAGATAAAAAATGTGAGAATTTCAAAATTGTTGTTAAGTTTAATTAACAAGCTGACTTCAGGATGAGGTTTGCAAGCTCCCCCATAATCTGATAATCCTCAAGGCGAGGTTTGCAAGCTCCCCTTGATTCTTATCCATGTTGATTAAATTTAACTTAAAGCAATAAACTGAAATTATCACTAAGAATTGTAAATAACAAGCTGACTTCAGGTTATGAGGTTTGTAAGCTCTCCCCCTAAGTCTGATAATCCACAGGATGAGTTTTGTAAGCTCCCTGAGTCTTATCCAAGTTATTTAAAATTCATTTCAACTCACTAAGAGTAAATTATCATCTCACAAAAAATTAATTCAGAACTTTTTCTCCCCCTTATCAGAGATTAAAAGCAGTTCTCATAAGTTAACTGACAGAAATTAACTTATGTTCTGAGCTCAGGCCTTAATACCTTTTACTCCCTCTCATAAGTTAATTAACTGATAGAATTAACTTATATATTCTGAGCTCAGGAGCCTTAATACTTGTTTCCTTTTTCTCCCCCTTTTGTCATCAACAAAAAGAAAATTTTCAGAATTTTAAGAGAGTTTGAAAACATGTGAGATAAAAATGCAATCATATAGGTAATCAAGCAGCTAAGATAAGCATCAGAGCAAGCTTGATCATATATAGCATTGCATTTGAAAATTAGAGAATGTTGTTCAGAACATAAAAGATTGTTCAGAGCATTCTGATCAGACACAATTTGTTCAGAATTGTTCAGTACCACTTAACTGGTTTTAGAAAAACTGAAAACAGATCACTTTGTTGAGAGCCTTTTTGTTCAGTACATTCTGTTTAGTATCACTGAACTATTTAAAAAAAAATTGTTCAGATCATATACCAACTGAAAGTTTGAGCACAACTGAACTCTTTTCAGAAAACTGAAAAATATTGCATTTAGCTCAGTGCTTCTGAACCCTTTCAGACATAACTGTTCAGGATTTTTAAAACAGGAACTGAAAAACTGAACATGTCTAATACCAAAATGAGACATTCAGACATAACTGTTCAGAGTTTTTAAAATGTTTGAAGACCTGAACATGTCTGATGTCAATTTTAGCAATTTTGATGAAAAAAATGTGTCTGTGTTTTAAAACATTTCAGAACTGAAAACAGAAAAACACATTTTGCATATTGATGACTTTAGGAGGGACAAAGTTTAACTTTCAAAGCTTAATTCATCATTGCCCAGAGTTATAACTTACCAGATTCTGACCAAAAGTTTGATAACTATCATATTCAAAAGTCAGAAAATCCAGGTTCTGAACCTCAGACTCTGAAGTTTTTCAGATGCTTAACTTTCTTCAGACTCTCAAAATGAGTGACTGATAAGTCTTAGCTTCTGATAAACTCAGGATCTCAGTTTTCATTCAGATTCAAGCATATTTTCAAGAGATGAAATGCATGTTCAGATTCTTTTTAATAAAGTTAAATCTGTCTTCTGTGAGGGATTTTGTAAATATGTCAGCCCATTGATGATCAGTATCAATGAATTGAATATCCAAAACTCCCTTCTGTACATAATCTCTTATAAAATGATGTTTAATTTCTATATGCTTGGCTCTAGAATGTAGAATTGGATTTTTAGACAGACATATTGCAGCAGTATTATCACAGAAAATAGGAATGCTATCTGCATGAATCTGATAGTCCTCCAACTGATGTTTCATCCAGAGAAGTTGTGTGCTACAACTTGCAGCTGAGATGTATTCTGCTTCTACTGTTGACAAAGCAATAGTTGCTTGTCTTTTGCTGGCCCAGGATATCAGATTCTCACCAAGAAACTGACAGTTTCCACTGGTGGATTTTCTTTCAACCCTGTCCCCAGGATAATCAGCATCACAGAATCCAACTAGCTTATAATCCAAGGATTTCTTATACATAAGTCCCAGATTAGTTGTTCCTTTCAGATACCTAAAGATTCTCTTGACAGCAGTCATATGAGATTCTCTAGGATTTGACTGGAATCTAGCACACAGACATACACTAAATAAAATATTTGGCCTAGAAGCAGTTAAGTATAACAGAGAACCTATCATACCTCTATATAGCTTCTGATCTACTTTTGAGCCATTGTCCTCTTTGTTTAGGGTGCAGGTAGGATGCATTGGTGTTGTCATCAGCTTACAATCATCAAGCTGGAACTTCTTCAGAAGCTCCTTTGTGTATTTGGACTGATGAACATACACACCATCTTTGCATTGGTTGATTTGAATTCCAAGAAAGAATTTCAATTCTCCCATCATGCTCATTTCAAATTCATCCTGCATTAATTTGGAAAATTCTTTGCAAAGAGAGGTATTAGTAGAACCAAATATGATATCATCAACATAAATTTGCACAATTAAGATGTCTTTCTTAAGAGTTTTTTCTAAAGAGTGTATTGTCAACTTGACCTCTTACAAAATCATTTTTAATTAAGAAATTACTTAGTCTTTCATACCAAGCTCTGGGAGCTTGTTTCAGACCATGTAGAGATTTCTTAAGTTTAAAAACAAAATCTGGATGTTTTATATCTTCAAAACTAGGAGGCTGTTTAACATAAACTTCTTCAGAAATAACTCCATTTAAAAAAGCACTCTTAACATCCATTTGATATAAGATGATATCATGATTAACAGCATAGGAAAGAAGTAACCTGATTGCTTCCAGTCTTGCAACTAGGGCAAAAGTTTCAGTGTAGTTTATTCCTTCCTGCTGACTGTAGCCTTGAGCAACCATTCTTGCCTTGTTTCTGATCACTTCTCCTTGTTCATTAAGCTTGTTTCTGAACACCCATTTTGTTCCAATGAGGTTCTTGTTTTCTGGTTTTGCAACTAGATCGCAGACATCATTCCTTTGAAACTGGTTCAGTTCTTCTTGCATAGCTACAATCCAACCATCATCTTCAAGTGCTTCATCAGCTGTTGTGGGCTCAATCATTGATAGAAGTCCAATCATAGAATCATTCTGACAGAATGCTGATCTTGTTTTCTTTGGATTGTCCTTGTTCCCAATAATCAGTTCCTCAGGGTGTGAAGACTTGTACTTAAATGAGGTTCTGGGTGGATTAGCTTCTGAAGAATTACCAGGGGCTTGTTCAGAACCATGCTGATCTTGATTAGTTTTAGGAGGAGTTTCAGCATCTGAGAGTTTCTCAGTTTCCTCAGTATTTCCAGCTTCTGAACTTTCTTCAGACTCTGAACTCAGTTCAGGTTCTGAAGGTTCTTCTGAGAGTCTGAAAACTGCAAAACTCTCAACCAGCTCTGGTATTTCATTACCAGGCTTCTTATCATCAAATCTTATGTGTATTGATTCTTCAACAACATGTGTTTTAGAATTATACACCCTGTATGCTTTAGATCTCTCTGAGTATCCTAAAAAGATACCCTTTTGAGCCTTAGCATCAAATTTCTTTAGGTATATCTTATTGTTCAAAATGTAACAAGTACAACCAAACTGATGAAAATAAGAAATACTTGGTTTTCTTCCTTTAAACAGTTCATATGTTGTTTTATTCAGAATAGGTCTGAAATAGATCCTGTTCTGAATATAACATGATGTGTTAACAGTTTCTGCCCAAAAGTACTTTGCAATTTTGGATTCATGGATCATGGTTCTGGCCATTTCTTGCAAAGATCTGTTCTTTCTCTCTACAACCCCATTTTGTTGTGAAGTTCTAGGAGATGAGAACTCATGGAGAATTCCATGATTTTCACAAAAATTTTCAAAAGGTTCATTTTCAAATTCCCCACCATGATCACTTCTGACTTTTAAAATTTTCAAGTCAGTTTCATTTTGTACTTGTTTGCAGAATTTGTTAAACACAACATATGTTTCATTTTTGGTTCTAAGGAACTTAACCCAAGTCCACCTACTATAATCATCAACAATTACAAGCCCATACTTCTTCCCATTGATTGAAGCTGTTCCAACAGGACCAAACAAATCAATGTGAAGCAGTTCTAAAGGTTTTGAGGTGGAAACAATGTTTTTGGATTTAAAAGATGTTTTAGAAAATTTTCCTGTTTGGCATGCTCCACACAGAGCATCTGAGTGATAGTTAATGTTTGGCAGGCCTCTGACCAGTTGCAACTTGCTAAGCTTAGAGATGAGTCTCCAGTTAGCATGTCCCAACCTTTTGTGCCATACCCATTTCTCATCACTCATAGACATAAGGCAAACTACTTTCTGCTCAACCAGTTCTGAAAAATTGATTTAATAAACATTGTTTTTCCTATTTCCTTTGAACACAACAGATTTGTTTTTGTTGTTGATTACAGTACATGTGTTCTTATTAAACATGACTTCATAATTACTGTCACATAATTGACTTATGCTAAGTAAATTATGTCTAAGTCCATCTACCAACCAAACATCATCAATGGACAGGGAAGAATTACCTATCTTACCAGTACCAATGATCCTTCCTTTCTGATTTCCTCCAAACCCCACAGTTCCTCCCTCTTTCATGCTCAGGGTTTGGAACATAGACTTGTCTCCTGTCATGTGACGCGAGCAGCCACTGTCCAGGTACCAAGATTTTTCCTTTTCTTTGGATGACAAGCATATCTGCAACAGAAATTATCTCAGACTTAGGTACCCATATTTTCATGGGTCCTTTATGGTTAGTCCTGAAAGGTTTAATCTTTTGTTGCACCTTATGTCTGGAGTTATAGAACTCAGACTTGTTCAGATATCTTGGATATGAATCCCTGAATTTTGAATAAGTCTTAGTTTCAGAAACTGAGTTCTTCAGAACCTGAGTTCTTAATGGTTTTGACTCAGATTTCTTCAGAACCTGAGAATTGAAAGTCTTTGGTTCTGAGTTGTTTAGAGTCTGAACCATTGAACACTTTGGTTCTGATTTCTTCAGAACTCTAGTTTTGTTAACTCCTGACACAAGGCAAACTTCAGTTTGACCTTTCTTAAAACAATCAGAAACAGGTGCCAGTTTGGCTTTATTTTGCTTGCCTTGCCTGACATTCTGAGATTGAAAATGTTTTGTATAGACTGGTTTAGTAGTTTTTGAAGTTTTCATGAACCCAGTCTTAGTAAAATTTGAGTTTGAATTCTTCAGACTCTGAGACTTACTAGTTTCAGGTTCTGAACTCTTCAGACTCTGAACATTTTCAGGTTTAGAGTCTGATTTTCTCATACTCTTAGGCTTAGGACCTTTTGGTTGAGACTTTGTCAAGGTTTTAACATCTGCCATCATCTTTCCCTTAGGCTCAGAAGCTTTAGAGTCTGAGCAGTTCAGAACTTCAGAATCTGCAGTCTCAGTTTCTGCTAAATTCAGTTTCTCAGAACTGTCAGAAGCAGGCACAAAGCGCACCTCTGTGCCTGTCAAAATATTTTCAGAACAAGATGATATTTTTGATTCATTTGAAAGATTGAATGAATCATTTTTAAAACCAAGACCTTCACCTTTGTTTCTTTAAATATTATAGATCATAGAAGCAACCTTACTTCTATTGATTCATGTTAAAATAAAGTCCTGAAGAGCAATTTCATGTTCATTTGGAATTTCTTCAGGTTTCTTATGAACCTCATCTCTAAGTTATCTAACTTCTTCATCAAACTCTGTTGAGTCTTTTGGTGTTGGCTGCATATTTTGGTAAAACCAAAGTGTTTTTTAGAAGCATCTCCTTATTTAGAACAATTCTTCAGTTACAAATTTTCTCATTTGAAGCTGTTCAGAAGCTGAAATTTACATCAGAAGTTGAATGCTCATCAGAAGCACTGTAGCACTTCAGAAGCTGATTCAGGTTCTGATGCCCGCGTTGACTTTAGTTGACTTCATCAGAAGCTGCATATTTTCATGATATTTCTATGCGAATCTTTGTAAGATTTATTGAGGATTTATCCACGCATATTGCTTCTAGAATGCTGGTTGATTTGAAGAAGATTTAATGAAGATTTGGTTTGTATTTATGAAGTTCATATTTTCAGAAGAAATCTTTGAAGAGATACATTGCAGAATTATATGTTTCCTAATTGAGCCTTGCATGAATTAGAAACATATCAATTCAGAAGATTTAAATCAGTTTAATTCTGATTGCTGAAGGCTATATAAGGAGAGTTGCTGCTGCTATTCAAGACTTACGAAATATAGAGTTTTAGATCAGAGAATTGAGTCTTTGTGTTTAAAACCTTAGGGTTATTTGTGCACCACTCAGTTTGAGTTGGTTTAGAGTTTTATAGAGTTGTAATTCATTCTAAGCCTTTAGGTACGAATGAAGTCTTTGTGTTTTTGAAGTTTTCTTAAAAACAGAGTGATTTTGGTTAAGGGTTTCAGTAACAGGGTTTAGTTACTTGAATAGGAAGATAGTGGATTCTATTACTCAGAGTTGGGTAGAAGTTTGACTAGGTGGTGGTTAATTGCTTGGGATAAGAACTGGGAGTCAGTGTCTGAGTCTTAAGGATTAAATCCAATAGTGGATTTCCTTCCTGGATTGGTATCCCCCAGAGTAGGAGGTGTTTACTCCGAACTGGGTTAACAAACCTTGTGTGCCTTTTTACTTTCCTGCACTTTATTTTCTTGCTTTGCATTGTGTATGTGTGTGCTCTATTTTAGCAAGTTGTTGTGCCCTGCATATTGTCTTGTTTGGTTCAGAACCTGGTAACTCTGTTTATTGGCTGGCCAGAATTTCAATTGGCATCAGAGCAGGCACCCTGCCTGTGTTTTGGGTGAGATCCAGAGGTCTTAATATCTGGCAAGCATGGATAGAGAAGGAGGCTATGTCAATAGACCACCCCTACTAGATGGCACAAACTATGAGTATTTGAAGTCTAGGATGTGTGCTTTTCTAAAGTCTATTGACAGCAGGACTTGGAAAGCTGTGATTAAAGGCTGGGATCATCCAGTAGTTTTGGACAAAGATGGGAACAAGACTGAGGTTCTGAAGCCTAAAGAGGAATGGACCAAAGCTGAAGATGATCTTACTGGGAAATTCAAAAGCTTTGAATGCAATCTTTAATGGTGTGGATCAGAACATGTTCAGACTCATCAAACAATGTACTGTGGCTAAGGATGCTTGGGAAATTCTGAAAACCACTCATGAAGGAACCTCTAAAGTCAAGATGTCCAGACTCCAGTTGCTGACTACTAAGTTTGAGAACTTGAAGATGAAGGAGGATGAAAATATCCAGGATTTCTACATGAATGTGCTGGATATGGCTAATTCCTTTGATTCTCTTGGGGAGAAGATGTCAGATGAGAAGTTAGTGAGAAAAATCCTCAGGTCCCTGCCCAGAAGATTTGATATGAAGGTGACAGCAATTGAAGAGGCCCATGATATTACCACTACGAAGCTTGAGGAGCTGATTGGGTCATTGCTCAATTTTGAAACTGCCTTCTGTAAACAGACTGAGAAGAAAGGAAAAGGTGTAGCTTTCAGTGTGAATTCTGAAGCTGATGATCAACAAGAGTCTGATGAGGATGACTTATCAGAAGCTCTAGTGTTGCTGGGAAAACAATTCAACAAGATTCTGAAGAATGTTGACAGAAAAGCCAAGGCCAAAGGTCAGAACTTCAGATTCAACAAGAAGCAACAAACTGATGTGAAAAAGACCAAGTCTGAGGAGAAAAGTAATCAAGCTAAAGGTGTGCAGTGCTATGAGTGTGAGGGGTATAAACATATCAAGTCTGAATGTCCTACTTTTCTTAAGAAGCAGAAGAAAAGCCTAGCTGTTCCATGGTCTGATGATGATTCTGAAGAAGATGCTGGAAGTGAATCTGGTATGTGTGATACTATTCTGGTAGTAAGGTCAGGAGCTATCTTGAAGAAGGAAGCTGTCTTAGAGTCTGAGACTTTTTCAGAGTCTGACTCAGAGTCTGAAGCTTCATCTGTGTCTGAAGCTGCTAAAACTTCATATGATGAACTAGCTGACAACTACAGGAAGCTGTATACCAGAAGTGCTGAGGTTTGCAAACAAGTTTTGGATCAGAAGGAGACTATCTTTCAACTGGAGGCTGAAAAAGGAGAACTTCTTGTGCAGAATTCAGAATTAAAAGAAGAAGTAAACCAACTTAAATCCCAACTTGATCAGATGAAGAAGCAAGTTAGGATGATGAACTCTGCTACTGATAAGTTGGAGGAGATTCTGGATGTCCAGAAACAAGGAAAAGCTGGCTTAGGTTTTGTTGATCAGACTCAGATTCCTAAACAGATGAATTTTGTTAAACAGTTTATTCCTGCTACTAAGACTGATGATTCTATGATTGGGACATCTAAGAAGAGACCTCAGATGCAAGGTCAGAAGCATGTTCAGATGCAAGGTCAGAAGGATGTTCAGATACTACCTCAGAAGCAACCCCAGAAATTTTTCAGAAACAGAAGGAGGAGAAATCATCCATGGATCTGTCATCATTGTGGAAAGAAAGGGCATATCAAACCATTCTGCTTCAAACTTTATGGCTATCCTGAATATTTTCAGTATAGAAGAGTTGAACCAACTGCTATCAGACACAATGTTCAGAAAGTATGGAAGCCCAAAGTTCAGAATGTAGGCCTTATAGCTCATACTTCTTTGAGAGCCACCTCAAAAGAAGACTGGTATTTTGATAGTGGGTGTTCAAGGCACATGACTGGTGTGAAGAAGCTGCTGAGCAATATCAGATGATACTCCAGAAGTTATGTGACATTTGGAGATGGTGTAAAAGGTCAGATTCTGGGTATTGGTGATTTGATCAGTGAAGGTTTGCCCAGACTTAATGATGTGCTACTGGTGGAAGGATTAACCTCTAATCTGATCAGTATTAGCCAACTCTGTGATCAAGAATTGAAGGTTAATTTCAACAAGCTAGAGTGTATTGTTACTGACCAGGAAGATAAGATTCAGATGAGGGGCTGCAGATCCAAAGACAACTGTTATTTATGGGTTTCTGAAGAAGAAAGAAGTCTGACTTCTTGTCTTATGAGCTCAGAAGAGGAAGTCAAACTCTGGCACCAGAAACTGGGACATTTACATCTGAAAGGCATGAAAAAAATCCTAAGTACTGAAGCTATCAGAGGTGTACCTAATCTGAAGATCAATGAGGACAA
The DNA here is from genome assembly GCA_018208015.1 of Medicago ruthenica. NCBI lineage: Eukaryota > Viridiplantae > Streptophyta > Magnoliopsida > Fabales > Fabaceae > Medicago > Medicago ruthenica. Next base: position 34,353,275 of record CM031373.1, on the reverse strand, counting down.
TGTTTGTGGTGATTGTCAAATTGGGAAACAAACAAGAAAGTCTCATCGCAGATTAGTTCATCAGGTAACTACTAAAGTACTAGAACTTGTTCATATGGATTTAATGGGGCCTATGCAAGTAGAAAGTATTGGAGGGAAGAGGTATGCATTTGTAATGGTAGATGACTACTTAAGATTCACATGGATTAGTTTTGTTAGAGAAAAATCTGATACTTTTGAAGTATTTAAAGACCTATGCATTCAATTACAAAGAGAAAAAGACTGTGGCATAGTCAGAATCAGAAGTGATCATGGAAAAGAATTTGAAAACAAGAGTTTTACAGAATTTTGTGCTTCTGAAGGTATAAAGCATGAGTTTTCTGCACCTATATCACCTCAGCAAAATGGTGTAGTTGAGAGGAAGAATAGGACATTAGCAGAATGTGCAAGGGTTATGCTGCATGCTAAGAAACTTCCATATATGTTCTGGGCTGAAGCAATGAACACAGCATGTTACATACACAATAGAGTCACTTTGAAAAAGGGAACATCATCTACATTGTATGAATTGTGGAAAGGAAGGAAGCCTACAGTCAAATACTTTCATGTGTTTGGGAGCAGATGCTATATCTTGGCTGACAGGGAAAATAGAAGAAAACTGGATCCTAAGTCTAATGAGGGTATATTTTTGGGATATTCAGTAAACAGTAGATCCTATAGGGTGTTTAATTCAAGAACTAAAGTTGTGATGGAGTCCATTAATGTGGTAATTGATGATCTGACTGCTGAGAAAGATAGAGGTGAGTCTGAAGTTGTTCCAGAGTCTGAAGCTTCAGAAGAACAACTGTCAGAAGGAGAAAATCAACCAGAGTCTGAAGGAGCAGAAATTCAACCAGATCATGTTCCTACTAGTAATGGGCCATCAATTAGAGTTCAGAAGGATCATCCTAGTGATTTAATTATTGGAAGCCTGGATCAAGGTGTTAGAACAAGAAGATCAGACTCAGCTGCTACTGATTCATGTTTTGTGTCTAAGGTTGAACCCAAAAATGTGAAAGAAGCCCTAACTGATGAATTTTGGATTGAAGCAATGCAAGATGAGTTGAATCAATTCAAAAGGAGTGAAGTGTGGGATCTGGTTCCAAGACCTGAAGGGTTGAATGTGATTGGCACTAAGTGGATATACAAGAATAAAACAGATGAAAATGGTACTGTGGTCAGGAACAAGGCAAGGTTAGTTGCTCAAGGTTATACTCAAGTAGAGGGACTTGATTTTGATGAAACCTTTGCACCTGTGGCCAGACTAGAGTCCATAAGATTGCTGTTGGGTGTATCCTGCATTCTCAAGTTCAAGCTATTACAGATGGATGTGAAGAGTGCATTTCTGAATGGTTATCTGCAAGAAGAAGTTTATGTAGAACAACCTAAGGGTTTTGTGGATCATCAGTTTCCAGATCATGTGTACAAGTTGAAGAAAGCCTTATATGGACTCAAGCAAGCACCAAGGGCATGGTATGAAAGGCTTACTCAATTTCTTGTGGCTCAAGGATACAGAAAAGGTGGTTCTGATAAAACATTGTTTGTAAAATATAAAAATGGGAGTCTGATGATTGCTCAGATTTATGTGGATGATATAGTGTTTGAAGGGATGTCTCAGAAGATGGTCAAATTGTTTGTTCAGCAAATGCAGTCAGAATTTGAATTAAGCTTAGTTGGTGAACTTACTTACTTTCTTGGGTTACAAGTCAAACAAATGGAAGATACAATCTTCATTTCTCAGAGTAAATATGCCAAGAACATAGTGAAAAAGTTTGGAATGGAATCAGTTGCTCATAAGAAGACACCAGCTGCTACTCATCTGAAGCTAACCAAAGATGAACAAGGAGTATTAGTTGATCAAAGTCTGTACAGAAGCATGATAGGAAGCTTATTGTATTTAAATGCAAGCAAACCTGATATCACTTATGTTGTTGGAGTATGTGCAAGATATCAAGTTGATCCTAAGATGAGTCATCTGACACAAGTTAAAAGGATCCTGAAGTATGTGAATAGCACAAGTGACTATGGAATCATGTATTCACATAGTTCAAGTTCTGAACTGATGGGATTTTGTGATGCTGACTGGGCTGGAAGTGCTGATGACAGAAAGAGCACCTCAGGAGGTTGTTTCTTTTTAGGAAATAACTTAATTTCTTGGTTCAGCAAGAAACAAAATTGTGTTTCATTGTCAACTGCTGAAGCTGAATACATTGCTGCTGGGAGTAGTTGTTCACAACTGGTTTGGATGAAGCAGATGCTTGAAGAATATAATATTCAACAAAGTGTTATGACATTGTTTTGTGACAATTTGAGTGCTATCAACATCTCTAAGAACCCAATACAACATAGCAGAACTAAACACATAGACATCAGACACCATTTTATCAGAAACCTTGTGGAGGACAAGATTATTCAGCTGGAACATGTGGTTACTGAGAATCAAATTGCTGACATATTCACAAAGGCCTTAGATGCTAAACAGTTTGAGAATCTGAGAAGCAAGTTAGGTGTGTGTTTACATGAAGAATTATAACAATTACTGCAAACTGGATGTGAGGAAGATAGAGTACCTGCCAGTTGTGCCTATGCTAAGTGTGATCCTGAACCTGAGTCTGAGTCTGATATGTTTTCTAGGATCTGTGTTACTTATTTTGATTTTAATCCCTATTTGAAGTCTGAAGTTTGTCATAAATTTGTGGCTAAAAAGGGGGAGAAAAATCTATGTTTAAGTTCAGACAAGAGTTGTTCAGTATGTGTGCCATTGATTCAGAAGGTGACTAGTTTTGTTCAGAAGCTAAGCTTTATGCTCAGAGTTCAGAACCTTTGCAACAAGATATGTCCAGATATGATCAAGGGGGAATATGTGTCTCAGGGGGAGTACATGATAGTTGTTATCCTGAGTGATGTTGTGTTCCTGAAGTGTGGTCCTGAAAAACAAGTGTGCTCTGATACCACATTTTTCACTACAGTTCAGAAGTAAGGGGGAGTTTGATATATGCTGAGTTGCAGGGGGAGTGTTGTGGAGATTCAAGAGTGTTTGTGATGATCAGGAGTTGATCAGTAGCTTATGTGTGCTTCAGTAGCTGATATGAACTGAAGCTGGTTTGTATTGTTCATGATAATTATAGCTGAATCCGCTGCTTATCTCAATGCTATGATTGATCTATGTGGAGTTCTTCATTGTTGAGATAGTCTTATGGGAGATTGAAGAACTTGGGTGTGTAAACATTGGTTTTAGCCAAAAATTTGCCAAAGGGGGAGATTGTTGAGTCTTTTGGTGTTGGCTGCATATTTTAGTAAAACCAAAGTGTTGTTTAGAAGCATCTCCTTATTTAGAACAATTCTTCAGTTACAAGTTTTCTCATTTGAAGCTGTTCAGAAGCTGAAATTTACATCAGAAGCTGAATGCTCATCAGAAGCACTGTAGCACTTCAGAAGCTGATTCAGGTTCTGATGCCAGCGTTGACTTTAGTTGATTTCATCAGAAGCTGCATATTTTCATGATATTTCTGTGCGAATCTTTGTAAGATTTGTTGAGGATTTATCCACGCATATTGCTTCTAGAATGCTGGTTGATTTGAAGAAGATTTAATGAAGATTTGGTTTGTATTTATGAAGTTCATATTTTCAGAAGAAATCTTTGAAGAGATACATTGCAGAATTATATGTTTCCTAATTGAGCCTTGCATAAATTAGAAACATATCAATTCAGAAGATTTAAATCAGTTTAATTCTGATTGCTGAAGGCTATATAAGGAGAGTTGCTGCTGCTATTCAAGACTTACGAAATATAGAGTTTTAAATCAGAGAATTGAGTCTTTGTGTTTAAAACCTTAGGGTTATTTGTGCACCACTCAGTTTGAGTTGGTTTAGAGTTTTATAGAGTTGTAATTCATTCTAAGCCTTTAGGTACGAATGAAGTCTTTGTGTTTTTGAAGTTTTCTTAAAAACAGAGTGATTTTGGTTAAGGGTTTCAGTAACTGGGTTTAGTTACTTGAATAGGAAGATAGTGGATTCTATTACTCAGAGTTGGGTATAAGTCTGACTAGGTGGAGGTTAATTGCTTGGGATAAGAACTGGGAGTCAGTGTCTGAGTCTTAAGGATTAAATCCAATAGTGGATTTCCTTCCTGGATTGGTATCGCCCAGAGTAGGAGGTGTTTACTCCGAACTGGGTTAACAAACCTTGTGTGCCTTTTTACTTTCCTGCACTTTATTTTCTTGCTTTGCATTGTGTTTGTGTGTGCTCTGTTTTAGCAAGTTGTTGTGCCCTGCATATTGTTCAAAACCTGTTTGGTTCAGAACCTGGTAACTCTGTTTATTGGCTGGCCAGAATTTCAAACTCAATGATTTGATTCTGAAGTTTGAGATTTTCCTCATTCAGCAAGTTATGTTTATTTTTCAAAGTTTTTAGTTCACCTAACTTGCTCTTGAGGTGGTTAATAAGATCTTTAACAGTTTCAATCAGTTCAGATCTAGTCAGTTCAGAGTATACCTCATCTTCTTCATCAGAGTCTGAACATGATTCAGCATCAGAGAAAGTAGTTGCCATCAAAGCCAGATTTGCTTCCTCTTCATCATCAGACTCAGAATCATTGTCAAGATCATCCCATGTTGCCATAAGACTTTTCTTGAGTTTGTTTCTGAAGTTACTTGACTTAGAGCTGGACTTCTTTGATTTCTCTTTTGACTTGTCCTTCTGAAGTTCAGGACAATCAGCAATGAAGTGGCCAGGCTTCTTGCAATTGTAGCAGTCCTTCTGATTTTCCCTCTTTGAACCAGATCCTTTAAAGTTGCTGCTTCTATTAGAGAATTTCTTCTTTCTATTCATTAAGTATTGAATTCTTTTGGAAAGCATTGCAAGCTCTTCAGCATCTGAATCTTCTTCAGAATATCCCTCAGGAAATTCTCCTTCAGATTCAATAGTTTTTAGAGCTTTAACAGACTTTCTTTTGGATTTCAGTGCTATTGATGTAGGCTCTCTAACAGAATCATCCTCATTAAGTCCCAGTTCATGCACTTTGAGGGAGCTTATAAGATCTTCAATACTTAGAGTATTTAGATCCTTAGCTTCCTCAATAGCAGTTACTTTGGGTCTCCATTTAGATGGCAGACTTCTTAGAATTTTGTTCACATGATCAGCAGTGGTATAACTCTTCTTCAGAATCTGAAGTCCAGAAACCATAGTCTGAAATCTTGAGAACATAGTCTCAATATTTTCATCCTCTTTCATTCTAAACAACTCATATTGCTGAACAAGAATATTAGCCTTTGCTTCTCTAACCTTTTTGTTACCTTCATAGTTAGAGCAGAGGGATGTGAAGATGGCTTTGGCTGTTGATTTGTCACTCAGCTTCTGGTACTCAGTGTGAGGTAGAGAATCCACAATATTCCTCTCACATTATGATGCTTCCTGTATATCTTCCTTTCAACATCACTCAACCCTCTTCTGTTGACAGCTACACCTTCTTCATCAACTGGAATAGTGATTCCATCTTCTATTATATCCCATAATGAATCATCAATACCAATGATGTGGCTGTACATCTTACTCTTCCACCATGAGAACTTCTCTGGATCACCAGTAAACATTGGGGGTTTATTGTGTGATCTAGATTTTCTTTCTTCTGTACCATAGTCATAAGATGTAGAAGTACCAGTACCTCTTTGTGGTCTAGGAGAGGGTGGAGGGGAACTACTTGATGACATGTTTTTCTCAGGATCTCACTGACTCACTGTTAAGTGATTGAATATCAGAACCGGAGCTCTGATACCAACTGAAGGTGAGAAAAACACACAAGAAGGGGGGGTTGAATTGTGTGGATGAAATCTTTTCCTTTCTTAAAACTTTGGTTAAGTTCAGAATATGATATAGATCAGTTTTGAACCTTTTTCAGAGATGTTTATGCAGCGGATTAAGAAGTAAAGAGAAAGGGAAAGAATGACACAAGATATTTTTATACTAGTTCCTTCCACAAGTTGGAAGTAGTCTAGTCCCCCTGTCACTTACATGAGATTTAACTATAATCAAACTGATTACAATTGCTCAGAACACAAAGTAATGAGACTTCAATTCTCAAACACCTAGTAAGAGACTTCTAATGCTCAAGACACTAAGTCAAGAGACTTCCAATGCTCAAGACACAAATTCAAGAGACTTCCGATTCTCAGAACACAAAGTAATGAGACTTCTAATAGCTCAGAACATAAAGTAATGAGGCTTTAGGATGCTCAGCACGCAGACTGAGACTTTGGTTCAAACTGAATTACAAAGAAATTAAGTTTGAGCTGAACACTTGATCAAATATCAGAGGTGTTCACTTAATACAACACAGGTATAAGACTCTAACCTTAAGAAATTCTAAGATGTAAACTTTGTAAGAATTTCTAAGAGTTTTGAACAAACACGTATTTTTACAGCAAAACAGAGCACGAATATCAGTCTTTTGTTTCAAGAGTCTTAGCAATTTTCTTCTTCAAATCTTCTCCCTTTTATAGAGGAAAAGATAGTCGTTGAGAATTGCCAGAAAATCCAGCAAAGAGTCGTTACAATAGGAGGCTAGAATAGCTGAAAATGTGTGCTGAAATTGAGCAGAAACAGAGCACGCATTTTTTGAATCTTTCCTTAAAAAATGGGGAATGTTTTGGCCAAGGAGACAACTATTCCATTGGAGTTGTTCTGACATTGCAGACATTAAATGCTGACAGAAACAGTTGCTTTTCCTTCCACGTCAGACTTCAGAAGCTTCTCAGACACTGTTCATCATAAGTAGGTCTTCAGACTCACCCTTTAGAAGCACTGTTCATCAGACGCACTTCTTCAGACGTTGACTTTTGTTGACCTTCAGACTCAGCCTTCAGATGTTGACTTATGTTGACCTTCAGACTCAACCTTCAGACGTTGACTTCTGTTGACCTTCAGACTCAACCTTCAGAAGCACCCTTCAGACGCAGTCTTCAGACTCTGCCTTCAGAAGCACCCTTCAGACGCAGTCTTCAGACTCTACCTTCAGAAGCTGCTTCAGACCCAGTTTTGCATCAGACTTGCAACAAAGGCTTCAATGCTTTCTTTCTTGCTCTTAGCTTGTTCTTCCATAACCAGTATTAATTACCAAACATTAAGGACATGGTTCTGCATACTTAGAACAAAGCATTAGCAATACCAATTTTCTTTTTAACACTTTGTTATCATCAAAACCCAAAAGAGAGTTGTTCACACACATTTTGTTCCAACACCTTGCTCAAACACAAAGTATGAGACTTCCTTGTTCAAACACACAGTATGAGACTTCCTTGCTCAAATACAGAGTATGAGACTTCCTTGCTCAAACACAAAGTAAGAGACTTCTAGTTGCTCAAGCACACAAGCAAGAGACTTTTAATCAAACAGAATTACAAAGAAATTTGTTTGAGTTGAACACTTGATATACTATCAGTGGTGTTCACAAAATACAACACAGATTAAGACATTATACTTAAGAAATTCTAAGATAAAAAGGTTTGTTATAATTTCTAAGTTATTTGATGAGTTTCGAAAAACAGAGTATTGCGTTTTTCAGAATTGCAGGTTTGTAGAGTCTTAATCTTCTTCTTCAAATCTTCAATCCTTTATAGAGGAATAAAGAGCTGTTGAGAAGATTGTCAGGTCATCAAATAGAGCTGTATGGAATAGAAGCTTCAGCCAGCATTAAATCCTTCTGTTCTGGTGTGCGAACTCATTAACAGAGCATTAACGTTTTTTGAATTGTTTCCTTAAAAACTGGCTGCGTGTTTCATCCAAGGAGGCAAAGGTTGCGGAGAGCTGTTCGGACTGTACAGTACTTTACTGTTGACAGTGAAAAATGTTGACTTCTACTTTTCCTTAAAACTCAGACTCAGACTCAGACTCCTAGTCTTCAGACCCAGTTTTTCTGAAGCTGGTCTTTCAGACACTGTTCATCAGACGCACCTCTTCAGACGCACTGTTCATCAGACGCACCTCTTAAGAAGCTGGTCTTCAGACGTACTGTTCATCAGACGCTGTCTTCAGAAGCTGGTCATCAGACGTTGTCCTCAGACGCACTGTTCATCAGACGCAGTCTTTAGACGCACCTTCAGACGCTAATTGTCTTCAGACGCTTAACACAAGCTTCAATATTTTCCTTTTGCTCTTAACTTGATCTTTCAGAACCACCATTAGATACAAAAATTAAATATATTGTCCTGCAGACTTAGAACAAGCATTAGCATATCCAATTTTCTTTTTAACACTTTGTTATCATCAAAACACAAAAGAGACTTGTTCATACATTTTGTTCCAACAATCTCCCCCTAATTGATGATGACAAACATAAGTATTAATAGAAAATTGTTGTTAATTTAATTAACAAGTTGACTTTAGCGTCTGAAGTTTGTAAGCTCCCCCTGAGTCTGATAATTCACAAGATGAGGTTTGTAAGCTCCCCCTGAGTCTTATCCAGGTTAATTAAATTCAATTTAAATCAAACAGATGAAAAATCAAACTGTTTTTGAGTGATTTTTCACAGAATTATCTCACAAAGGATTAATCAGAGGCTAAGAGATAAGAAGTTGTTCTCCTAAGTTAATTAATTATCAGAAATTAACTTATATTCTGTAAGCTGAGAGCGTGAAATACTTGTTACTTTTACTCCCCCTTTTGTCATCAACAAAAAGAAAATTCAAGAATTTTAAGAAACAAGAGAGTTAAAACGTGAGATAAAAATGTTCAGAGCATTTTGTTCAGTACCACTGAACTGTTTCAGACACAGTTGTTTAGAACATATGGTTCAGTACTGCTGAACTTTTTCAGTCAGAATTGAGAGTTTTTAAATGGGTCTGAAAACTGAACATATAAGATAAGAAAGTGAAAGTGTGACTGTGTTTTGAGTATTTTTAAAACATTTCAGAAACTGAAAACAGAAAAACATTAAACACAACTGCACATTAATGGCTTTAGGAGGGGCAAAGTACAACTTTCAAAGCTAACTCATCACTGCCCAGCAGTTATAACTTATCAGATTTTGACCATGTGTTAGACAACTGTTCAGATTCACTCTCATTAGTGGGCCACGTGTAAAGTGTCCACTTACAATGAGTTTTATCAGAAGTCAAAAATTCAGATTCTAAAACTCAGATTCTGATGTCTTAAGAAGCTGAACTTTCTTCAGACTCTCAAAGTGAGTGTCTGTTAAGTCTTAGCTTCTGATGAACTTCAGATTCTCAGTTTCTATTCAGAGTCAAGCAATTTTTTTCAGATATAAAATGCATGTTCAGATTCTTTTTAATAAAATTAAATATATCTGTTGTGATGGGTTTTGTAAATATATCAGCCCACTGATGATCAGAATCAATGAATTGAATATCCAAAACACCCTTCTGAACATAATCTCTAATAAAAAGATGTTTAATTTCAATATGCTTGGCTCTTGAAAGTAGAATTGGATTTTTAGACAAATAGATTGCAGCAGTATTATCACAAAAGATAGGAATGCTGTTTTTCATGAATCTGATAGTCTTTCACATTGGTGTAGAAGTTGTTAAGTATAATAGAGAACTAATCATACCTTTGTAGAGCTTCTGATCTACCTTTGAGCTTCTGGCTAATTCTCCTTGTTCATTTAGTTTGTTTCTGAATACCCATTTTTGTTCCAACAATGTTCTTGATTGGCTTCAGGAGAAGTGTTAGCTTCTGAGAGGTTTTCAGCATTTGGAGGATTTTCAACTTATGGAAGTTTTTCAGCTTCTGAACTTTCTTTAGACTCAGAAGTCTGGTCAGGTTCTGAAGCATCTTCTGAGAGCTGAATATCAATACCAGTGATCTTGCTTTTTTGGTTTCCTCCAGATCCCACAGTTCCTCCCTCTTTCATGCTCAGGGTTTGGAACATAGACCTGTCTCCTGTTATGTAATGCAAGCAACCATTGTCTAGGTACCAAGACTTCTCCTTTTCTTTGGCTGTTCAGCATATCTGCAACAGAAATAATTTCAGACCTAGGTACCCATATCTTTATGGGACCTATTGGGTTAGTTCTGAAAGGTTTAGTCTTTTATTGCACCTTATGTCTGGAGTTATAGGACTCAGACTTGTTCAGATACCTTGGATATGAATCCTTTAATCTTAAATAAGTCTTAGTATTAGACACTGAGTTCTTCAGAACCTGAGCTTTCAATGGTCTTGACTCAGATTTCTTCAGAACCTTAGACTTGAAGGTCTTTGGTTCTGAGCTTTTTAGAGTCTGAACCTTTGAAGACTTTGGTTCTGTTTTCTTCAGAACTTTGGACTTAAGAGTCTTTGATTCTGATTTGTTTAGAATCTTGGATTCAGAAGTAGTAGGTTCTGATTTGTTAAGAACTTCAGTTTTGCCTGCTCCTGACACAAAGCAAACTTTCAGACCTTTCTTAATACAACAAGAGTTAGATGACAGATTGGCTTTCTTTTGTATCCTTTGTCTGACATTCTGAGATTTAAAAGGTTTTGTATAAACTGGTTTAGTATCTTTTGAATATTTCATAAACACAGCCTTTTGAAAATTTGAGTCTGAATTTTTCAGAGTCTGAGACTTGCTTGTCTTAGGTTCTGAACTCTTCAGACTTTGAACCTTTTCAGATTTAAAGTCTGTTTTCCTCATAGTCTTAGACTTAGAACCTTTTGGTTTAGACTTTGGCAAAGTTTTAGATTTTGCCTTCATCTTTCCCTTAGGTTCAGAAGTTTTGGATTCTTAGTTGTCAGAACTTCAGAATTAGCAGTCTCTGTTTCTGGTAAATTCTGTTTCTCAGAAATCTCAGATGCAAGTACAAAATACACCTTGGTGCCTTTTATAATATCTCCAGAACAGGATGGTATATTTGTTTCTTTTGAATGATTGAATGGATCATTTTTGAAACCAATACCTTCTCCTCTGTTTCTGCTAATATTATAAATCATAGAAGCAATCTTACTTCTGTTGATTCCAGTTAAGATAAAATCCTGAAGTGCAATTTCTTGTTCACTTGGAACTTCATCAGGTTTCTTAAGAACCATTACTCTGAGTTCTTTAACTTTTTCCTCAATCTCATTGATGTGATTCTGAAGTTGAAGATTCTCATCAGCCAGCAAGTTATGTTTCTTTTTCAAAGATTTTAATTGACTCAACTTGCTTCTGAGATGGTTCATAAAATCTTTAAATGTTTCAATAAGTTCAGAACGAGTAAGTTCAGAAAATACCTCATCTTCTTCTTCAGAGTCTGATCCTGACTCTTCATCAGAAGATGTTGTAGCAATCAGAGCTATATTTGCTTCTTCTTCATCTTCATTCTCAGACTCAGATTCATTGTCAAGCTCATCCCATGTAGCCATAAGACTTTTCTTGAATCTGTCTTTGAAGTTGCTTGATTTTGAGTTGGTCTTTCTGGATTTCTCCTTTGATTTGTCCTTTTGAAGATCTGGACAATCAGTTATGAAATGACCAGTTTTCTTGCAGTTGAAGCAACATTTCTGTTCTTCCTTCTTGGAACCAGATCCCTTGAAGTTACTGCTCCTGTTAGAATATTTCTTTTGTCTCTTCAACAAGTACTGAAACCTTTTAGAAAGCATTTCCAGCTCCTCAGCTTCTGAATCTTCTTTAGAACTTCCCTCAGGAGATTCTTCATCAGATTCTATAGCTTTTAGAGCTTTTAATGACTTTCCTTTAGATTTAAGTGCTATAGATTCAGATTTTCTAACAGGTTCATCTTCATTGAGTCCTAGTTCATGCACTTTGAGAGAGCTTATAAGATCTTCAATACTTAGAGTATTTAGATCTTTAGCTTCCTCAATAGCAGTCACTTTAGGTCTCCATTTAGATGGCAGACTTCTGAGGATCTTGTTCATATGATCTGCAGTAGTATAGCTTTTCTTCAGAATCTGAAGTCCAGAAACCAGAGTCTGAAATCTTGAGAACATAGTCTCAATATTTTCATCCTCCTTCATTCTGAACGGCTCATACTGCTGAACCAGAAGATTTGCTTTTGCTTCTCTAACCTTCTTGTTTCCTTCATAGTTAAAGCAGAGAGAGGTGAAGATGGCTTTTGCAGTTGATTTATCACTTAGCTTAAGATACTCATTGTGGGGTAGAGAGTCCACAATGATACCTCTTACATTGTGATGCTTTCTGTAGATCTTTCTTTCAGCATCAGTAAGGCCTCTTCTGTTAATAGCTACTCATTCTTCATCAACTGGTATAGTTATACCATCTTCAATGATGTCCCATAGACTATCATCTATTCCAATGATATGACTATACATTTTGCTTTTCCACCATGAAAATTTCTCAGGATCACCAGTAAACATAGGAGGTTTATGGTGTGAGCGAGATTGCCTTTCACCTGTACCATAGTCATATGATACAGAAGTGTGATTTTCAGGAGTAGGTGGAGGGGAACCACTAGAAGACATGTTTTTCTCAGGATCTTTACTGACTCACTGTTAGGTGATTGAATATCTGATACCAACTGAAGGTGAGAAAAACACAAGAAGGGGGGTTGAATTGTGTTGGCTTTTTTCTTTTCTTTCTCAAAAACTTAGGTTAGTTCAGAATCAGATATTGATCAGATTCTGAAACTATTTTCAGAGTTGTTTTGCAGCGGATATAAAGTAAATTAGAGAGAGAGAGAGAGACACAAGCAATTTATCCTGGTTCCTTCCACAACCCGGAAGTAGTTCAGTCCCCTTGTTACTAATAAGAGATTTTTCACTATAATCACAAAGATTACAATTGCTCAAGCACACAGCTAGAGACTTCCTTGCTCAAACACACAGTATGAGACTTCCTTGCTCAAACACAAAGTATGAGACTTCCTTGCTCAAACACAAAGTAAGAGACTTCTAGTTGCTCAAGCACACAAGCAAGAGACTTTTAATCAAACAGAATTACAAAGAAATTTGTTTGAGTTGAACACTTGATATACTATCTGTGGTGTTCACAAAATACAACAGATTAAGACTATATACTTAAGAAATTCTAAGATAAAAAGGTTTGTAAGAATTTCTAAGTTATTTGATGAGTTTCGAATAACAGAGTATTGTGTTTTTTAGAATTGCAGGTTTGTAGAGTCTTAATCTTCTTCTTCAAATCTTCAATCCTTTATAGAGGAATAAAGAGCTGTTGAGAAGATTGCCAGGTCATCAAATAGAGTCGTTTGGAATAGAAGCTTCAGCCAGCATTAAATCCTTCTGTTCTGGTGTGCGAACTCAGGAACAGAGAATTGACGTTTTTTGAATTGTTTCCTTAAAAACTGGCTGCGTGTTTCGTCCAAGGAGGCAAAGGTTGCGGAGAGCTGTTCTGATTGTACAGTACTTTACTGTTGACAGTGAAAAATGTTGACTTCTGCTTTTCCTTAAAACTCAGACTTCTGCTCTTAACTTGATCTTTCAGAACCACCATTAGATACAACAATTAAATATATGGTCATGCCCACTTAGAACAAGCATTAGCATATCCAATTTTCTTTTTAACACTTTGTTATCATCAAAACACAAAAGAGACTTGTTCATACATTTTGTTCCAACCAACTCGTCCTCCAAGAAGGCTATCTTGGACTTAGCCTCCTCACATTGAGCTTTCCAGGCCGACAGTGCACCCTGGAGTGTCGCTATTTTTTTGGCACCGTCAGAAACGACTTTATATAGACGGGAGCAGTCGGCGTTCAAATCCTTCACCTTCCTCTCAGCGGAAGACAGAGACTCCCGAAGCCCGTCCCGGCTAGCCTCGGCCTCCTCGACTTTCTTACCGACCTTTTAAGCCCTAGTGTTCGCCTCCTCAAGGTTCTTGCTAACACGCTCGAGTTTTTTGTTGGACTCTGCAAGCTTTCTGTTGACCTCCACAAGCTTTCCCTCCGCCTCTTCTTTCGCTTTCCTTAAAGCCTCCTTATGGGCGCTCTCGAGGTCACACAGTTTCTTTTCAGCCTCCTCAAAAGCACGAGCTCCATCATCCGACCCCACTAGGGACCCATGAGTCAAGCCGGGGACTGTAAGACCCTGATCCCCGAGAACATTTATAAAGCGATAAATCACACATTATCATACTTCAAGGTCTCACTACTCAACATACATCTCATATAAATATCCAATATAAAAATTTCATTGATTATATTCATAGCACAACGAAAATAAAATCATAACTCAAATGTCACGTCTCAGATCATAACATAATATCTCAATCATAAAATAACATCAGTTTCGATCTTGAAGATCTCATAGCATCAAATCAATATAAAATCAAAAATCCCAAAATCTTAGATCAGAGCTCCTATTCTAGACTCCATAAGAAAGCAATAACATGAGTAGGCATCCAACCGTCCTCATCAAATTCACAAGCAAAAGCTACTCCTCAACCTGCACGTCAACATCACAAGGATGAGACGACAAAAAGTCATTGGGGGTAAGATATATGTTCAACATAAAGGATTAATAAACGCATGTAAGTTCCACCACAAGAAATAAGCAAATTTCCTAGGAATTTTTTCCTAGGAAAACACCCTAAATTCGTCGGAAACGGTGTTTTCCGACGAAACGTTACATAGGAAATTTTCAATCTATTCCTACATGTTTCTGAGGAATTTCCTAGGAATTTTCTGTCAGTAGTTTTCATAGGAATTTCCGACGAAGTTTATTAATATTTTAATGGTTAGTTTACGACGAATTTCCGAGGAAAATTTATTAATATTTTAAGGGTTAGTTTCCGACGAGTTTCCGAGGAAAATTTATTAATATTTTAATGGTTAGTTTCCGAGGAAATTAATTAATTATTTAAAAAAAAATTAAATTTTGGAATTATAAAAATGCGCCAAAATTTTTAAAAATAGCGCCAAAAAAATTTGAAATATTTTTAAAATTGTTTCATAGCAATTTCCGAGGAAAATAATTTATTTTTTAAAAAAATTAAATTAAATTTTCAAATTTCAAAATTGCGCCAAAAAAATTTGAAAATTTTTTAAAATTGTTTCCGAGGAAAATAATTTATTTTTTAAAAAAATTAAATTAAATTTTCAAATTTCAAAAAAATTTCATAAATGCGCCAAACTTTCAAAATTGCGGCAAAACTTTGCATTTGAAAAACTGCCGCCAAAAAAAATTTGAAATTTTTAAAAAAAAATTTGCGCGAAATTCATATTTTGAAAAAAAAAATTCGCAAAAATATATATTAAAAAATGAATTTAAAAAGAAATATATGCAGTAAAAGTGTTTTGAATAAAACCAAATGTAGGAATGAATTATTTTGATGAAATTATTTTTGAAGAAATAAATAGATTTATTGTTGAAGAAGATGAAATTTGTGTTAAGGAAGATGACAACATTGTTGTGGAGAGTTGTTGAAAAGGGAAGAAGAAGAAGAAGAGAAGAACTTAGGAGAGAAAATTAATGTTAAAAAAAACTTATAAGAGATTATGTTGAAAAATTGGTGTTAATGAAGATGTGGAAAATTGTTGTGTATGCGAAGAAGAAGAAGAAGAAGAAGAAGAAGAAGAAGAAGAAAGAAGAAGGAAGGAGAAGGAGAAGGAAGAAGAAGGAAGAGAAGAAGAAGAAGAGAGAGAAGAAGAAGAAGAAGAAGAAGAAGAAGAAGAAGAAGAAGAAGAAGAAGAGATTATTGTTGAAGAAGATAAAAAATTATATGTGTTTAGAAATTGTTGAAGAAGATGAAAAAGAAGATGAAGAAGAAAATATAGAGATAGATTAATATTTGTTTGAGTAGAGATGAATAAATGAATGATGAAATTTGTAGTAGAGTGTGTTATTTATAGAGAAAAAATTCTGTCATGTTTTCCAAGGAATTTCCTAGGAAAAAATTCCTAGGAAACCTTCCCACTAAAAATTTTAAATTTTCGTTTCCCTCTTCTCCAATTTTCATTTCCCACCTTTAATTTCCTAGGAATAAAAAAGATGCTATTTTTTTTTAAAAAAAAGGTAGTTTTTTTTAAAAAATCGATTATTTTTGAAAAAATTGAAAAAATACATTATAAATATTTTACTTGGTCTTGTCTAAAAAAAAATTTTGGTTAAATTAAATAAAATAAAAATAATGATTTGAGTACACAACGACAATTAATATTCATAAATTACTCGCTATCAACGACAATATTCATAAATTTACAAAACAAAAACATAAATTACTCACTATCATCCTCCTCCTCCTCCTCGTCCGCGTCCTCGTCCTCGTCATTATCATCATCGTCGTCGTCATGTATTTGATGAGGTTTCGGTGAAAATTGACTCAACGATGCAGGCGACGATGAATCAGATGTCTTTCTACTCTTTCTCCCACCCATGAACTTCTTTGTCATCATCTTTTGGAATTTTCGAAAGAAATTCATTTCTTTCCTTAGCTCCTTCTCTGTCTCATCTTTCCTTGCCAACGCCTTATTTTGAGCTTCCACCCTTCGATTAATATCTTCAACCCTTCTCTTGAAGTCACCCTCGATACAGCAACATATTGTGCGCACCTCGTTTTTTTCCTCGGGAAAAAGACGCGCAAATCCTCCGAGGTCGTCCTCGAACGCTCGGAGGATGCCTTTGTGAAGCCGCCACCAAAGTTTTTGTGTAAAGGGAACGTTGATAAACCCTTAAGTTTTTTTTTTATTGTAAAGGGAAACGATAATAAAACCCTTTTGACGATGAGGATAAGGATTAGGTCATCGCAACCATTGTCGGGTTCGGGAGTCGGTTACGTGAGGGGAAGGTATTAGCACCCCTTACGTCCGTTGTACTCAACGGGAACCTTCTATTTGGTTAAAGCTTGAATTGTTTTTTAATACTTTGCGTGCATGTTCATTTATGTTAAAAATATAGTAAAGGGGGGGAAAGAGATAAAAACAAACGAAGAAAAAAGGTTTTTATTATTATTGTGCTTGACAAGATGTCGATCTTGCTCCTACGTATCTCCCGGTAGTCGGAGAATTCAAAGCATACGTAGTTCTTTGGTAGAAAAACGTATGTGTGTTGGTTGATTTTAATTGGACGATGTTTTAACCGAATTCTTGCGATTAAACGTAGCTTGTATGCTCGCACTTGGAGACTTATTAAGCGTTCGTTCGCGAATCACATTAGAATTGTTAAAAGGTACGTCCGTTAGGGTAGAGGGTTGAATTGGTCGCTATGGGACCAAGGGAGGTGCAATGGACTCAAACGAGTCAAACATTGACCGAGTGGACTCCGAAGAGTCGGGCGATTGTTCGATTGATCCACTGAGATCAAGAACGGGTACAATGGACTCGGACGAGTCGAACATTGACCGAGTGGACTCTAACGAGTCGAGGGGTTGAGTCTAATGGCCAACGGGGGACCAAAAGGCTTGGATTGACCACAAGGGGCCAAGATTTGGTTTGGTTAGGGTTGTACATGTTAAAAAAGGAATGACGATTGTCCGAGCGACGAGACATACGTCACGCATTCGTACAATCGGGGCGATGGAGAGACATACGTCACACCATCCCTTTTTCATTCATGTTTTTGGATTGAATTCTTTAGAAATCCCAAGGTATGTCAAAACATTTGGTTTGAAAACCCAAAATGGGAAGGTTTAGCAAATTTGCTAGAAAGCGCGCAAGTTCGTCTCATTTTGCGAAAATGCGAACGTAAACGGTGTATGTTCATCTTTTGAGTTTTGAACATCATGAACAATATTTATTGTTCAAGTTTAGATTGAAAAGCTGAACATAGCTTGTTTGTTCATGTGGTTTTGAAAGTTTGGGAACATAACTTGCTTTGCAAGTTACCCACAAAATGGTTATACGAACTTGTGATTTTGCCAAAATTATGCAAAAACCTTGTTATGGTTTGAAGAACAGAGGTTTAAAAACTCTTAGGTTCTGAGCTCTGGGGCTAGAACCTCAAAAATTGGTTGGTTTGATACAAAAACTCAGGTTCTGAGTTCTGTCATGGTCGCACTGCGACCATGACTTCGCACTGCGAAGCATGCGAAATTTTGGGTTCAGAAGCTGTTTCTGAACTTTTGTTCAGAAACAACTTCTGAACACACTCAAGACCTTATAGATGGGTGAAAAACTTTGAGTTTTTGGGGTGAAAAAGGTTGGACAAACCAGTTTTGATGTTTTGAAAACCTTGGGATTTCTTTGGAATTCAAAAGGGGTTTTTTAGGACAAAGAGTTTTGAGCCAAAATAGCTATGCAAACACAATTAAAAATGCAAGATAAAGAGCTTAGTAACTTACAGAACTCCTTAGCAAAGCTCCAGCTGCACTTGATTTGATTTGGTTGAAGGCTTGTGCAAAAGGTTTGAGTATTTGTGATGGTTTTGGAACTTTGTAATGCTTTGTGTGGATTGGTTTTTTCTGGTTGTTTGTGGAGATTTGTAGGTTGAAATGAGTAGAGTTTCTGCTCTTTGAATGCTGTGTTCACTGTGTTTTTTTTGAAGTGCTTGTAACCTTGGGCATTGCCTCCTATTTATAGGCAAAAATCAAATCTTTGTCATCATTACACAATCCCTTGATTCAGCTGATTTGTGGCCAAGATTAAGCTGAATACCTTTGCATTAAATGCCAATGGATAGAGGCAACCCTGCCTTGTACCAAGGGGCAAGATACAGCTTGATTTCAGCCACAAATTCAACTTATTCTAGAAGGTAATGATGAAGAACAAAGCTGATTTGCAATTGGCTAATGCTTGGGGATCAATCCTTGCAATCTCAATGGTTGATCAATGAAAACGTGCACTGTAATGTGCAGAGATTGAGGGATGAAAAGGCTACTTATGGCTGGTGTGAGAGGGTGAAAAGCTGCTGCAAAAACAGAGTAGCAATCATGGCTTTTCAAGTGAGAAAAATCCAGCTAGTTTGACTGGTTTTGGGGAAGCAAGCAGGAGGAAAGTCCTCAAGCAGGTGGCTGGCAACCTTGTAGTGGTTAACAGGTCACATGGGAGGGACTAGAGCTGCCCAAGGGCAAGCCCACTTGCTTGTCACATGCTAGGTTGGAAGAAAAAGCTTCCAACCTTGGCATTAATGGCAAGTCCTTCAACTCTGGCTTTGCTTGGCCCAATTAGCCATGAATGCTACTTAAAATAATTATAGAAATGATGTGCAACAAATTCTGGAATTAAATCCAAGAAACCAAAAATCTGCAGAAAAATCGCAGACTTCGCAGTGCGAAGTGAGCTTCGCATTGCGAAGTCCTCAATTTTGAAAAGTTGACTTTTCTGTTGACTTTTGTTGACTTTTGACTTTTTTCCCCTCTTTGATTTTTTTTGATTTTTGTTTTAAAATGCGTAGGACAAAATTAGGGTACTACACATATAATTGCCCATGTGAAAATACAGGCGTTGGAAGGTATATGCCCACATTTTTAAGTGTCTGGCCTTGACTCTTGTTAATATTCATTGCAAATGATACGGTCAAAGGAAACTGCCTTCTTTGAAACTGGCCTAGACTTTCGACCTGTGCGTTGTATGGGTCCTATCGACTGTTATAATGATCAATAAGTTATCTTTGACATGTGTCATGTACGTGTCTCTCGATAAACACAAACATGATTATTATATGATTTTTTTTATCATGTGTAAATTTACACATATTAAGAAGTTTAAAATAGTAAGTTTGTATTTAAACTTGTACATTTTATATTATATATATAATTTTTTAATAAAAATATATTTTTTTTTAAAATTTTTTTTGTTACTTTTAGTTGTTTTAACATGTGCAATGTTGCACTTGTTAGACAAACCCTTATTAGATATACAATATCGCGATAAAATGTGCCTTAACATGTCTTTCAACGACATATGAATCGTACCAAATTTGTCACGTATTTGAAAACATAATTTATTAAAATGATTTGCTTGCATTTGCTAACAAAAAAGAAAAATAAGTAGAACTATTTCCTAATTTAGAGTAAACTCAATTTATAGCAATATAAATCATGAAAATAGTAAATGTGGACAAATTGCATCACAATTATTAAAGTTCGAACTAAAAAATGTGGTCAAATTGCAGCTTAAAAAACTGAATAAAAACTAATTATATAGAGTATAAAGTTAATAATACATATCAAAATGTGTCTGACTTACAATCTTAATATAAATGCTACATAACATCAATTTGAACAAAGGACAGCAAATATGACAAATATTGGCTTTACAAAATCAGGTCATGTTATCAACCATATCTCTTTTGGATTGTACTCTACGTGATAGGTACGTCATTTAAGCCTCAAGAGATAAATATAAGTTAGATCTGTTGACATGTGTCATATACGTGTCTATCGATAAACACAAACGTGCATGTCTATTTTCAATGCTAATTAATTATTTTGTTATGTAACTACCAAAAACGGTTTGAATGTCATTAGTACACATAGGAAAATACAAATGTTATGTAACTTTCAAAGGTTAACATTACATGGTTGACTAAATAAATAACAATAAATGTGTAACAAAATTCAAATTTGAAATTAGAGTGGAGGGAAGATTTTTAGGGTTGCAATCTTTAGCATTTAATGCATTACAATTAGAGGGAAAAAATTAGGTTTAGGTGTTGCTAGACCTAATAACTTTTAAGAATAAAAGATATAAAAAAAATAGCCTCTTTTGACTCTTTTGGGCTGACTTTTGCTCCTTCCAAAATTACCCTTAACTTTCAATACAAATAACACATATTACAATTAGATAAGAGTAAATTCAAATATTAAAACAAAATGTAACAAATTGTATATGTCTGATTTTTTTCCTTATCTTTTTAAAAAGATAATGGATGAGAGTGAATTCAAATATTAAAAAAAGCGTAACAAACAAAGTATTTATATTTTGGCTACCACACAAAATATATCGTGTAACAAACACGATATGAGTATATGTCTAGTTTTTTTCCTTTACCCTTAAAAAAAAGTCTAACAAACTAGCTATATCAAGTATATCTATACTATATGCTATATATCTATACTTACTATATATATAGAAAATAGCATGTTTTGTCTATTTTACACTGACTTTTTCTCTTTCCAAAACTACCCTCAACTTTCAATACAAATAGCACATGTAACAAATAAATAAGATTAAAATAAAAGTGTAACAAACACGATATGAGTATATATATGTTCAATTTTTTTCTTTTATCCTTTAAAAAGTGTAACAAACTAGATGAACCAAATTGAACCAAATTAATGGTTTGGTTCGGTTTTTAAAAACCATTTTTAATAAAAACCGGTTTTTTAAAAATTCAGTTTAGATATGGTTTGAAGCCGGTTTAGATCTGGTTTGCAATATAAACCGGATTTTTGACTTGAGCCAGTTTTAAAACACTAAAATTGATGGGAGAACACGCATTAAATTGTTTATGTTTTCAAGCAAAAATTAACCAAACTTCTTATTTTGTACAGTTTTCAATAAAAAATTAACCAAAAGTATATATTCTAATTCTGATATTAGAGTTTCCTAAAATTACTTTAAATTTGTGTAATATCCCGCTTAGATGTAGTTGTTATCAGTGTTAGAAGTTAAATACAAAGGCAAGGCATTATGGTAAATATGTGGGAAGGGAGGATTATTTAAAATGGAAACAAGATATTTCCTTTCATTTTCATCTCTCCCTTCACTCTCCCAAAATCTGTTTTCTCTCATCCCTCTTCCCCTAACTCACGCCCTCACCCTCTTGCCATCACCCATCAAAAACTTCATCCAATTCTTGTGAAAGTTCTTGCTAGCAAGCTTGTTTTGGAAAGTTAGAACAAGAGAAAGTAAAAGAAGAAAACAAGGAAGAATCAAGAGGAGTGTTAGATTGAAGCTAGGACTTTGGAGTTCAGAAATTAGCAAGCATCAGTTGAGGTTTAAGGTGAGCTCCATAGGGTTTTAGAACCCTCTTTGAGTAAGTTTGAGTGGAATTTTACAATTTGAGCTAAGATTAGAATTAGACACCTAATCTCATTTGCTTGCCAATTCCTTGATAAATCATGTTTTAAACTATCAATTTGCATTAGAAATTCATTCCTTATACTGTTATGCTGCCTGGGTATGCTTAGATATGTCAAAAATGGTGGAAAATCATGTTTTGAACTGGTTCTGAACTGTCAATTTCGCCCGGCGAACTCGGGGCGAGATTACAGCGATTTCCAGCATTTTTCCCTGCCTCATTTCGCCATTGGCGAAATCCATTTCGCCATTGGCGAAATTCATTTCGCCCAGCGAAATCAGTCAGACTTTCCAGGTCTTTTCTGGTTCGTTCTGGGAGCTGTGATCGCAACCGGCGAGGCTTTTGGTAACCGTTTTCAATGAAAACCATATTTTCCAAGAAAAACACCATTCTTGACATATCCGGAAAGTTATTCAACATTTAAGGAATGGATGATTAAGGACTTGGCAAAGCATTACAAATGCAAGAATAAAGGTTATTAGAGCTATGGAATGTTTCCAGTAACTAAGCAGTGGCTTATGAGAACGATAAGCCTTTGACAATAGGTTCACATGTTAAGTATTGGGACGTTGTCTTCCCTAAGAAGTGCATTAATTATGCCAAATATAGTAAAGAAATAGAAGCACTTGTAAGTACATAAGACGAGAATCAATGAGAAGGATTCAATGTTCTAGGTTAAGAACCTTTTATAGGTTAAGTATTTAAGAATATTTATTTAAAGAATGAGAAATAAATTATTACGTGGGCTTGATGTGTATCTTGTATGCTCGTTAGTTAGTATACAAGGGGTTCCTGTGAAGTACCGCCTTAAATGGCAGCCGGAACGGTGAAGTTACCGCTTGTGAGGGCAGCTGCACATCCAAGTCTATAAGTTAATGTGTCTCCTGTCTGCTCGATAGTTAGTATACAAGTGGTCCCCGTGAAGTACCGCCTTAAATGGCAGCTGGGACGGTGAAGTAACCGCTCGCGAGGCAGCCACACAAAGAAAGAGGAGTCTGGTGTTAGCCTGATATGATAGGAATTTCACCGGTAAGATGGGAGATGTACTTCGGGGTTACTCCACCCGGATGCACTCCGTAAAATGAACTCAGATAATTATTGTTTGTTCAACGCTAACTTCTAACTTAAAATATAAAAAGATGAATATGCATATTTATATATATTGAGAAATATGACAATTAGTTCCTAGTGAACATGCAGTGATCATAGGATGTCCCCAAGATCACTAAGTATAAGTCAGTTCAAGGATAGAATATGAATGCATAAGATAAAGACATGCAGCGATCCTAGTTTTCCCCTGATCGCGAAATATGTATAGAATGACGGCGATCGTAGGTATCCCCAATATTGCCAAGAGTAGGCACGGCGACCCTAGGTTACCCCCGTGGTTGCCAACAGTAGGTAGGGCCGGAGCTCACTGAGACGTTATGTCTCATCCCTTTCCTTCTGGTGCAGGTTCGCAGGTAGCACGACGTAAAGGTAAAGAGAAAGCTTTGGATTGATCGTGCTGACTTCTTGTTTATGTATATTTGTTTCAGATGATGTAGTATGTTGTATATTATTATGAAGACGTGTACCGGATAATGGATTGTATGATGACTCCTATGTTGTATAATTAAATGTAAACTTTCTGTATTGTATTTAATGTATTCAGTACGAAATTTTAATACTCGTAAGAGATCCTAGGCAATCTCTATATGGGTGTTACAATTTGGTATCAGAGCAGGTCGATTCAGACCGTGCCTTGGGTCATTAAAATACAATCCAAGTTTGTGGACCTCTTGGATCCAGGACATTATTCTAAATGTTATATTCAGTTAAAACTGATCACTTTGACTTGTATATGACAGCTAGGATAAGATGTCTGGGAGAAGAAGAGGACCCGGTAGACCTCGAGCTAATCAGGCCAGTGATGAAAGTGGAGGACCAAGTATGAATTCGTGGGAACAAATGGTACAGCAGCAACAGGCCTGGCAGCAGCAGTATCAAGAGCAGCAAGCTCAAAATGCATTACAGTATCAGCAGATGATGCTGATGATGCAACAACAAGCTCAGCAACAGGCTCAAGCCCAACAACAATGGATGGAGATGATGAATCAAGGGAAAGGTTTCCATCCACAGCCACCACCTCCTCCCGTAATTGGTAATCCGGTTTTCCGGGAATATAATAGACATCACCCTCTGGAGTTTAATGGAGAAGGTGAACCTCAGGAAGCTAGGAAGTGGATAAAACAGATGGAAAAGATCTTTCGAATGGCCGAGTGTTCAGAAGAGGATAAAGTGGTCTATGCCACAAATCAACTCAGAGGCGCAGCAGAAGATTGGTGGGAATCTGCTCAGCGCAGGATGGTGGCAAATGATATAGAAGTGAATTGGTTGAATTTCAAAGAGGTGATGTTGGAAAAATATTTACCTTTGTCTTACAAGGTAAAGAAGGAACAAGAGTTTTTGGAGTTAAAACAGGGTAGTATGTTGGTTGCAGAATTTACTAAGAAGTTTGAGGAGCTGTCCTATTATTCCACACATAATGAGTATGCGGAGAATGAAGTCTGGAAGATGAACCAATACAAACGAGGTTTAAGAGGTGAAATCGACACTGTAGTAAGCCTTCAGAGAACTGCAAGTTATGATGAACTGGTGCATGATAGTTTAGTGGTTGAAGCAGGACTTGCTAAGACCTCGAAAGAAAGAGCTGCAGCTTTTGAAAGAAAGAAGAGTAGAATGTCAGATAAATATCATGACAAGCTTAAGCCTAAAGGATCCCCGCAAAGAGGAAAACAATCTGGTTCGGCCTCAGTATATTCTGCTTGCAAGAAGTGTGGGAAGTCTCACAGAGGAGAGTGTATGTTAGGTATGGGTGTCTGTTATGGGTGTAAACAACCCGGACATCTCGTGTACGATTGCCCAAATAGGCGTGGTAAAGGAGCAGCCGAAGGAACTACCACTAGTAAAGGCAGGGTGTATTCCCTTGATAGCGCTATGGCTCTTGCCAATGAAGATTTGATTACCGGTATGTGTTATCTTGGTTCAAACCCAGTAAAAGTTCTTTTTTATTGCGGCGCTACTTGTTCTTTTATTTCATATAAATGTGTAGAGACGCTGCAATTACCTTTGTCTCCGTTGAATCCTCCAATGTTAGTATCTACCGCTACTGAAGGCGGAATTGAGGCAAGCTATGTTTGTGAAAACTGTGCTATCACTGTGTCTAGTAAGACTTATTATGTTGATTTAGTGTGTCTCCCGATGGAGCAACTTGATGTGATCTTAGGCATGGATTGGCTCTCCGCTAACCATGTGTACATTGGATGTTCTGAGAAGAGTATTTATATGTCGACTAGTGATACGACAGAAGGTGTAGCTCTGTCTGAATTGATTAACCGTACCCATCAGTTAATTCAGTTAATTTGTGCTCAAGATAAAGGATTTTATGTTATGCTTACTGTGGCTTCAGAGTCAGAGTTAAGTCCCAGTGATATTCCTGTTGTGAATGAGTACTTAGATGTTTTTCCTTCGGAAGTAACTAGTTTGCCTCCAGAGCGTGAGGTGGAGTTCTCTATTGATTTAATTCCAAGAGCGGAGCCGGTATCCGTGGCACCGTATAGAATGTCACCTACAGAACTTAAGGAGCTGAAATCTCATCTTGAAGAGTTAATTCAGAAGCATTTTATCAGACCCAGTGTGTCACCTTGGGGTGCTCCAGTTCTGTTAGTCAAGAAGAAAGATGGAAGCATGAGGTTATGTATAGACTACCGTCAACTGAATAAAGTGACCATTAAGAACAAGTATCCTCTTCCAAGGATCGATGATCTCCTAGATCAGCTTAAAGGAGCAACGGTATTTTCTAAGATTGATCTTCGGTCAGGTTACCATCGGATCCGCATTAATTCTTCAGATGTGTCTAAAACGGCGTTTCGAACGCGTTACGGGCACTATGAATTTCTGGTTATTCCTTTCGGTGTAACTAATGCTCCAGCTGTATTTATGGATTACATGAACAGGATATTTCAACCTTATCTGGACCAATTTGTGGTGATTTTCATAGATGATATTTTGATCTATTCCAAGGATCCGCAGGAACATGCTCAGCATTTGAGAATTGTTTTGAATGTCCTCAGAGACAAGCAGTTGTATGCGAAATTCAGCAAGTGTGAATTCTGGTTATCTGAGATTAAGTTTTTGGGTCACGTTATTTCTCAAGGAGGAGTAGCCGTTGATCCATCCAAAGTTGAAGCCGTTCTCAGTTGGGAAAGACCCAAGAATGTGGCTGAAGTCAGGAGTTTCTTAGGCTTGGCAGGTTAT
This sequence comes from Medicago ruthenica, assembly GCA_018208015.1. Lineage (NCBI taxonomy): Eukaryota > Viridiplantae > Streptophyta > Magnoliopsida > Fabales > Fabaceae > Medicago > Medicago ruthenica. Next base: position 34,327,096 of record CM031373.1, on the reverse strand, counting down.
TATCGAAGATTTATCATGAAGTTTTCTCAGATTGCCTTGCCTCTGTCATGCCTCACCAGAAAAGATGTGCCTTTTATTTGGGACGAAGAATGTGAAGAGAGCTTCAGAGTTTTGAAAAGAAAGTTGACTAAAGCACCAGTGTTGGCAATACCAGATCCCGACAGGAGATACACCGTTTTCTGCGATGCATCCTCTAAAGGACTGGGTAGTGTTCTTATGCAAGGGGAGAATGTGATAGCTTATGCGTCTAGACAGCTCAAGACTCATGAAGAGAATTACCCCACCCATGATCTTGAGTTAGCAGCTATAGTCTTTGCATTGAAAGTGTGGAGACATCATTTGTATGGTGCACAGTTTGATTTGTTTAGTGATCACAAAAGTTTGAAATATTTATTTGATCAACAGGACTTGAACATGAGGCAGAGGCGATGGATGGAATACTTAAAAGATTTTGATTTTGATTTGAAGTACCACCCAGGAAAGGCAAATGTGGTAGCGGATGCTTTGAGTCGAAAGGATTTAGTTAAGGCTGAAGTGATGATGCATACATGTGGGTTATATGAAAAGTTTAAAGACCTTAATCTCCATGTTACCGAGTTGGAAGGTGGCATCCTGTTGAACAAGTTAGAGATTTCGTGTGACCTACGGTCTAGGATTGCACAAGATTTCGTGTGACCTTAATCTTCAAAGGAGAGCTGGTCAATCAGAGTTTTCTTTGGCGCCAGATGGCACGCTACTGTTTGAAGGAAGAATTTATGTTCCGAATAATGCGGAATTGAAAAGGTTGATTTTAGAAGAGGCGCACAAGAGCAGTTTCAGCATTCATCTAGGTACCACCAAGATGTATCAATATTTGAAGAGAGATTATTGGTGGCCTAGCATGAAGAGGGATATTGCGGAATTTGTGTCGCGATGCATTGTGTTTCAGCAGGTAAAGATTGAACACCAAAGGCCTGCAGGAATGTTAGTACCCCTGGAAATTCCTCAATGGAAATGGGAAGAGATAACTATGGACTTTGTAAGTGGATTACCTCGAACACAGCGAGGACATGACTCCGTTTGGGTAATAGTGGACCGGTTAACCAAGTCTGCTCATTTCTTGCCAGTTAAGACCACTTACCGAGCCTCTCAGTATGCCGAATTGTTTATTGCGGAGATTGTAAAACTTCATGGTGTTCCTGCTAGTATTGTATCTGATCGGGATCCGATTTTCAGATCCCACTTTTGGAAAGCTTTTCAGAGAGCTTTAGGGACAAGATTAAAGATGAGCACGTCCCATCGTCCTCAAACAGACGATCAGTCCGAGAGAACTATTCAGACATTAGAGGATATGTTATGTGCATGTATCCTAGAAGATGGAGGAAGTTGGAATGATCACCTACCTTTGATTGAATTTTCTTACAATAACAGCTACCATTCTAGTATCAGAATGGCACCTTAAGAAGCCTTGTATGGTAGGAAGTGTAGAACCCCACTATGTTGGGCTGAGGTCGGAGATAAGAGCATTTTGGGACCAGAAATCATTCAGGAGACTACTTTGAAAATTAAATCCATTCAGGATAAGATGAGAATAGCCCAAAGTCGTCAGAAAAGCTATGCAGACAAAAGACGAAGGCCTTTAGAGTTTGAAGTGGGAGATCATGTATTCCTTAAAGTTACACCCAAGTTGGGTTTAAGAGGAGCATTCATAACCAAGAAACTTTGTCCAAGGTATATTGGACCATTTCAGATACTCAAGCGTGTCGGTCCAGCGGCTTATCAGTTAGCTCTGCCACCGGCCATGTCAGGTTTACATGATGTTTTCCATGTCTCTCAATTAAGGAAATTCATCCCCGATCCTTTTCAATCAGTCGAGTTAGACACCATTGATTTGAGGTCAGATTTAACATTTCAACCTGAGCCGGATCAAATTGTTGATCGTGATGTTAAGTCCTTGAGGAACAAAGAGATTCCAATTGTTAAGGTTGTTTGGAAAGGTTCTCCCGACGGCGAAGCGACGTGGGAGCTAGAGTCAGAGATGCAAGAGAACTATCCGCATCTATTTTCAGGTAAATTCTAAATTTCGAGGAAAAAATTTCTTTAAGGGGGGTAGATTGTAATATCCCGCTTAGATGTAGCTGTTATCAGTGTGAGAAGTTAAATACATAGGCATGGCATTATGGTAAATATGTGGGAAGGGAGGATTATTTAAAATGGAAACAAGATATTTCCTTTCATTTTCATCTCTCCCTTCACTCTCCCAAAATATGTTTTCTCTCATCCCTCTTCCCCTAACTCACGCCCTCACCCTCTTGCCATCACCCATCAAAAACTTCATCCAATTCTTGTGAAAGTTCTTGCTAGCAAGCTTGTTTTGGAAAGTTAGAACAAGAGAAAGTAAAAGAAGAAAACAAGGAAGAATCAAGAGGAGTGTTAGATTGAAGCTAGGACTTTGGAGTTCAGAATTTAGCAAGCATCAGTTGAGGTTTAAGGTGAGCTCCATAGGGTTTTAGAACCCGCTTTGAGTAAGTTTGAGTGGAATTTTACAATTTGAGCTAAGATTAGAATTAGAACCCTAATCTCATTTGCTTGCCAATTCCTTGATAAATCATGTTTTAAACTATCAATTTGCATTAGAAATTCATTCCTTATACTGTTATGCTGCCTGGGTATGCTTAGATATGTCAAAAATGGTGGAAAATCATGTTTTGAACTGGTTCTGAACTGTCAATTTCGCCCGGCGAACTCGGGGCGAGATTACAGCGATTTCCAGCATTTTTCCCTGCCTCATTTCGCCATTGGCGAAATCCATTTCGCCCAGCGATATCAGTCAGACTTTCCAGGTCTGTTCTGGTTCGTTCTGGGAGCTGTGATCGCATCCGGCGAGGCTTTTGGTAACCGTTTTCAATGAAAACCATATTTTCCAAGAAAAACACCATTCTTGACATATCCGGAAAGTTATTCAACATTTAAGGAATGGATGATTAAGGACTTGGCAAAGCATTACAAATGCAAGAATAAAGGTTATTAGAACTATGGAATGTTTCCAGTAACTAAGCAATGGCTTATGAGAACGATAAGCCTATGACAATAGGTTCACATGTTAAGTATTGGGAGGTTGTCTTCCCTAAGAAGTGCATTAATTATGCCAAATATAGTAAAGAAATAGAAGCACTTGTAAGTACATAAGACGAGAATCAATGAGAAGGATTCAATGTTCTAGGTTAAGAACCTTTTATAGGTTAAGTATTTAAGAATATTTATTTAAAGAATGAGAAATAAATTATTACATGGGCTTGATGTGTCTCTTGTATGCTCGTTAGTTAGTATACAAGGGGTTCCTGTGAAGTACCGCCTTAAATGGCGGCCGGAACGGTGAAGTTACCGCTCGTGAGGGCAGCTGCACATCCAAGTCTATAAGTTAATGTGTCTCATGTCTGCTCGATAGTTAGTATACAGGGGGTCCCCGTGAAGTACCGCCTAAAATGGCAGCTGGGACGGTGAAGTAACCGCTCGCGAGGGCAGCCACACAAAGAAAGAGGAGTCTGGTGTTAGCCTGATATGATAGGAATTTCACCGGTAAGATGGGAGATGTACTTCGGGGTTACTCCACCCGGATGCACTCTGTCATACCCCATTTTTTGACTTATATTTTTTATTTGTTTTATCTTTTATTATTTCATTACTTATTTTTACCTTTTATTATTTCATTCTTATCATAGTATTTTATTTGCATTTTATCATTATCATTATTAGCATTACTATTATCATCATCATTATTAATATTATTGTTATTCTATTTCTTTAATAATATCATTATTATCTATTACTATTATTAAGATTTTATTAATAGTATTAAGCTTTTCATCATTATTATTATCATCATTTTCATTCTCATTACTTTTATTATTATTTTGCATTTTTATCATTGCCATTATCATTATTATTATTATTCATTTCCACTTTTTATTTTAAAATACAAAAATTCCAAAAAAAGGGAAGTTCGCAGTGCGAAGTTACCTTCGCACTACGACCTCTGCGAATTTTTCTGCAGAATTTTATTTTTTGAGTTATCCTTTTTGTTTTCATTTGCAATGGTTATTATTAGTATTATTATTGTTATTATTGCTATTTTTGACTGATTTGGTGCAGCAAGGCAAGAATTAATGTGTGACATTAAAGGTAAAAGGAAAGAAGGATTTTCTTCCAACCCTACATGTGCTCAAACAAATTGGCTGCCCTTGGTCAGCTCTTGTCCCTCCAAATTGACCCATCATCCAACCTGAGCTTGCCAGCCAGCTACTTGATCCCTTTCCTTCCCTTTTTCTCTACCAAAACCAGCCAAACACAAGTGGTTTTTGCTTGCAAAAAGCTGTTTGTGCTGCCCTGTTTTGAGCTGGATTTCTCCTCCCACACACCAGCCCACATGCTCATTTTGCTTCCCCCAATCTCCCTGTACATGGCAGTACACGTTTTCATTGCTTGACCTTCCAAGATTGCAAGGATTGATCCCAAGAAACCCCCTTTTGCAGCTGCCCAGTTTTTCAGTTTTTCTCATCATTACCTTCTAGAATCAGCTGGATTTGTGGCTGAGATCAGTCAAGATCTTGCCCCTTGGCACAAGGCAAAGCAACTTCTATCCATTAGCATTAAATGCAAAGTGTTCTAGCCTGAACTTAGCCCAAATCAGCTAGTGTTCTAGGATTTTGTTCATCATTACATAGATTGCATTTTTTGCCTATAAAAGGGAATGCAAGGCATAAGGAATAGAGAGACCAACACACATTGAGAAACCAGAGTCACACACACAGCCAATACACACGAAATCCACACAAAAAAACTCATCACATTGCAACATCAAAACAGTTCATCACAAACCAAAGCAAGTTAGAGTTCATTTTCCATAACCTCTAACCAATCAAGCAAGCCACTTCCAATCTTGCTCAAGCATTGCTAGGAGTTCTGTAAGTCTCCTATAATCTTTCTCTTTCATTTTGTTTGCTGTTTCCATATCTTGCTTTGTCCAATTTTGCTTTGTGCACAAAAACCCCTTTTGAAACTCAAAAGGGACCTCAAAGGGGCCAAGCCTTAAAACTGAGTTTCTACCCTCCTTTTTCTCCAATTTTGCAAAGCTTTTTAACCCCCTTTAGGTTCTGAAGCTTGCTTAGAAGCAGTTTCTGAACTTTTGTTCAGAAACAGCTTCTGAGTTCAAAATTTCGCATACTTCGCAGAGCAAAGTATTTTTCGCACTGCGAACATATCAGAACCTGACTTCGCAGAGCCAAGTTCTGGTTGCTCTGCGAAGTATGTGAAACTCAGAACATGAATCAGGCATTCAAATGTCAAATTTTTGGGATTCCAGCCCTTGATTCAGAACCTAAAGAGGTTTAAAATCATTTTTGTCCAAACCCAATTCATAATCATGCACAACTTTGAAAATTCCACAAGTTCGTGCGATGAATTTTGAGTAACTTGTGAAACAAGTTATGTTCTTCAATTTTCAAAACCAAGTTTGAGCAATAAGCTAAAGTTCGTCTATTTCAAAACAAACTTGAACAACCATGTTGTTCATGATTTTCAACCCAAACGCGAACTTAAGCCGAACTTGCTCATCCTTTTTAAACCAAACTTAAAATGAGCCGAACTTGTGGACTTTCCAATTTTGTGCATATCTTATGATTTTGTTTGTCATTCAAACTTGAACTACGCTTGTTCTTGAGTTTCGATAGCTTAAGTAACGAGCAAAGTTCATGATTTTAATAAACTCGAACAACAAACTTGTTCGTGATCCCCTTCTTTTTACTTTTCCTTTTAAGGCATTTTTTGGTTCCCTTTGAGATTCCTTAGAGTCCCGACAAAACCAAACTTGAATGAAACGGGAATGGCTTGACGTATGTCTCCCCAAACCTCGGTTGTACGAATGCGTGACGTATGTCTCGTCGCTCGGGCAACCGTCATTCCACCCTTGACGCGTCTAGCACGCTCAACCTTCCCTTGGCCCCCTCGTGGCCATTTTTACCCTTTTCTTGGCCCTCGTGGTCAATCCGAACCTTTCGCGCCCTTGCGCGTTTATTTTCAACCATTTACGCCTTGCACGAATTTATCGCCTCCGCGCGTTTGTCGTTTATTTTTAAACCTTTTTACGCCCCTGTGCGTCTGTCTTTTTTTATTTTCAAAACATTTACGCCTTGCGCGAGTTTATCGCCTTAGCGTCCGTCTTTCACCATTTAAAACTTTGTACGCTTTCGTGCATTTTAAAACCTTTGTTCAAGTCCGAGTGCAAATCTTTTTATCAAATCATTTACTTTTATGCATTGTCGTCAATGGCCAGTTCGACAACAACCCGAACAGTTGACATTTACTTTCATTACTTTCTCTTTTCTCAAACTTTTTTCGCTCGGACGCGATCAAATCTTTTTTAACTAAAACGAACCAACGCACAAATGTTTTCTACCCAAAGAACTACGTACGCTTTGAATTCTCCGACTACCGGGAGATACGTAGGAGCAAGATCGACATCTTGTCAAGCCCATTAATAAAAAACCTTTTTTTTTCTTCCCTTTCGTTCGTTTTTATCTCTTTCTTTATTTCGCATTATATTTTCTTTTATATATGTTTAAACACGCAAGTAAAACATCGAAACATTTTAAGCCTAAGTCGACTAAGCGGTTCCCGTTGAGTACAACGGATGTGAGGGGTGCTAATACCTTCCCCTTGCATAATCGACTTTCGAACCTAAAATCTTTTTCAAGGTAATTTCGAACTTTTTTCCTTTTTTCCCCGGAAAATTAAAAGTTCAGTCGTGGTTTAACATTTAGTGATTCAAAGCTTCCCAATAGCTTGACATCCGAAATTCGACGCGACAAAGATGGCGACTTCACTGGGGACCATGCATAAAACACTTTGTTTTTGCATAAATGAGTCAAGCCTATCTCAGTCGGCTTTTAGGCTAATTTGTTTCATTTTACTTGCGTGTTTATATTTTCTTGTCATTTGTTTGTTTATTCTTTATGCTCTACATTTATATATATATCATTTTGCTTCATATCTTTATATATATCAATTGCGGGGTTACTTGAGCGATGTTACTGCACATTGTTCGGGTTAATGCCGGACGTGTGAGGCTCTCTACCCGAGCTCGAGAGAAAACTAAGTTGGAATGGTGGTTGTGAGCGGAAGCCCGCGTTGACGTATGTCCGTGAGGTAGGATGCCCAGCCCCGCTTAGAGGAGATTTTCATATGGAATTAATTGAAGTCATGTCGACGTATGTCCATAGACAACCCTAATTCCATGTGAGATCGATGACTCTAGGGACCTCTTCTTAGGAAATCTTACCTTTAGAGCCTACACGTGAGGATGGGGGAAATTTTGAACATACATATCACACCCATGCATATCATACATTTACATTCATGGAAAATAATTTTCGCATATCACTTTGCTTTATAGGAATTTAAAAAGAACAATCAAATATTAGCAAAAAGAAATATGGATTCCGGAAATAAAAGTACGCTCGCTTTCAAGATTAAAGCTCCTAGGGTGGAAAGTTTGTTAGCCTTAAGTAAGAAGCTCTCCCCGGTCAACAAGAGTATTTTTGAAGCAAGCTGTGGGTTAATACTTGATCTCCTACCCGTGAGGATAGATTCAACGGCCTTAACCACTTTGGCACAATTCTTCGACCCACCGCTCCGGTGCTTTACATTTCAAGATTTCCAACTAGCTCCAACATTGGAAGAATTCGAGAAGATCTTGGGTTGTAGCATGAAAGGTCATGAACTATATCTCGGTCCCGGAAAAGACCCCACATTAGAGGCCATCGCCGAATCCTTACACCTTGATGTCCAAGAAGTAGCATCTAACTTGGAAATTAGAGGAAACACTAGGGGATTCACAAGAAAGTTTTTGGAAGCCAAAGCTTGGGATTTGCTAGCCAACAAAGAGGGAAGAGCATTCAACGCCATCTTAGCCCTCTTAGTCTATGGGATTGTTTTATTCCCCAACATGGATGATTTCGTAGACTTTCCGGCTTTAGAGGTATTCATGATTAAAAATCCGGTTCCCACAATTTTGGCGGATTTTTATCACTCCCTCTACTCTAGGCATGAACAAGCAAGGGGACGCAAAATTTCTTGTTGCACTCCTTTAGTGCAAATTTGGATGATGTCCCACATGCCGAGAAACCGAGACTTTGTGGAAAACCGGGCCAAGCTCAAATGGTCACAACGGATGACGACCCTCGCCGCGAAGGACATCCATTGGTTTTCTCCAAATTTAGAGGACCCGGAAATTATCCTCAGTTGTGGGGACTTCCCTAATGTACCCCTCATTGGTACTAAGGGATGTATTAACTACAATCCGGTCCTCTCCCTCCGACAACTAGGTTTTTCAATGGAAGACAAACCTAATGACCTTTTGTTGGAAGCTTTCTTTTTAAGGGAAGGCGATCAAGACCCGGCATTGCTAGAGAGAATACGAGGAGCGTGGGACCAAGTGTGCAAAGGAAGGGTCGACAAGAGGAATTGTGTCGCCAAACCCCTTTATACTCAATGGGTGAAGGAGAGGGTTAGAACAATCAAATTACCCTTTGTGGTCATATGCCCTCCAAAACCTCCTACACCTAAACCTATCACAATCATTCCCAACCAAGAAGCGGAGGAACTCAAAGCTAAGATTCGAGAGCTCCAAAACAAAAACGGAGACTTAGAATTGAAGCACCTCCAAGCTTTGGGAGAAATCACTAGGACGAAGAGAGATCGTGATGAAGTAACAAATTCTCTCCTAGTGTGCCAAAAGCGGCTAAAGATCTCCGAAGGGAAGAGAAATTGGATAGGAGGCGGCTTGGTTAGTGCGGATGCCAACCTTGTTGAAATTCTGGCCAGGCAATTCTTAAGAGATTTCAGGTTCTGAACCAAAAACAGGTTCTGAACAATGACTTAGCACAATTTTAAAGCAGATAAATAGCAGAAATAAACAGTGCAGGAAAGCTAAAGAACACACAAGGTTTGTTAACCCAGTTCGGAGTAAACACCTCCTACTCTGGGGGATACCAATCCAGGAAGGAAATCCACTATAGGATTTAACCCAAAGACTCAAGACACTGACTCCCAGTTCCCAGCCTTAGCAATTAAACTCCTCCTAGTCAGACTTCTACCCAACTCTGAGTAATAGAATCCACTATCTTCCTATACAAGCAACTGCAACCCAGCTACTTGAACCCCTGAACTATAACACTCTGTTTTTAAGAAAACTTCTAAAAACACAAAGACTTCATTCGTACCTAAAGGCTTAGAATGAATCACAACTCCAAAAACTCTAAACCAACTCAAAACATGTGAGTGGTGCACAATAAACTCTAAGTTAAAACACAGACTCAATTTTCTGATTTTCTAACTCTCTAAAAATCGTATCTCTTCAATAGCCAAGCTCCTCCTTTTATAATCTTCAGCAAAGCTCTTAATTATGCTCCAAATCTTCTGAATTGATTTGTTACTGGAATAAGATTGTTCCAATAAGATAACAAATAAAACTGCAATCAATCTTTGAAAGATTTAAAACAGAAAATACGAATTTTCATAATGTTGAACCAAATCTTCAAAGATATTTTCTCCAAAACAATCCAACATTCTAGAACAATATGCGTGGATAATTCCTTATTAAATCTTGCAAAGATTCGCACAGAAATAACATGAAAATAACCAGCTTCTGATGAAGTCAACATAAGTCAACGCTGGACTTCAGAACCTGAACCTGCTTCTGAAGAGCTACAGTGCTTCTGATGAATTTCAGCTTCTGATGGCATTTTCAGCTTCTGAATGGCTTCAAAACACAAAACTTGTAACTGAAGAAATGTTCATCATAAGGAAAAGCTTCTATCCCATACTTTGGTTTTGCCAAACAATGCAGCCAACACTTAAAGACTCAACAATCTCCCCCTTTGGCAAATTTTTGGCTAAAACCATCCAAGTTCTTCAATCTCCCTTATAATCAACTCAGCAATGAAGAACTCCACAATGATACATCATAGCAATCAGTTTAGGCAGCGGATTTAGCTATGTTACACAAACAAACAGCTTCAGCTTCTGATCTCCTGAAGCACACAAACATACTTAAACATTGTATCAGAGCTACTCCAAGGTATCAGAGCTACTGCAAGGTATCAGAGCTACTGATCAACTTCTGATCATCACACATACTCCCCCTGCAACTCAGCATACACTCAGCACACATCAAACTCCCCCTTACTTCTGAATTTATGGTATCAGAGCATATCAGAGCCAACACTTCAGGAGCTGAACACATTTGTTCTTCAGGACCACTCCACTACACTTCAGGACCAGGACCACATCAACACTCAGGTATATAACAAATTTGTACTCCCCCTGAGACACATAACACATATCTGAAATGCAGCAATACATCTTCTAATTCTTGGTATCAGAGCCAACAAAACCAACACATTGCCTAAGATTTATCTCCCCCTTTTTAGCCACAAAATTCTGACAGATCATAGTCTTCATATAGGGATTAAAATCAGAACAGGTAACACAGATCTTTGAAACATATCAGACTTAGACTTTGGTTCAGGATCACACTCAGCATAGGCACAACTGGCAGGTACTCTAGCTTCCTCACATCCAGTTTGCAGTAATTGCTATAACTCTTCATGCAAACACACACCTAACTTGCTCCTTAAGTTTTCAAACTGCTTAGCATCCAAGGCCTTTGTGAAAATGTCAGCAACTTGTTCTTCAGTAGCTACATGTTCCAGCTGAACAATCTTGTCCTCCACAAGATTTCTGATGAAATGGTGTCTGATATCAATGTGTTTAGTTCTGCTGTGCTGAATAGGGTTCTTAGAGATATTAATAGCACTCAGATTGTCACAAAATAGGGTCATGGTTCCCTGTTCAATGTTGTATTCCTCCAGCATTTGTTTCATCCACACCAGTTGAGAGCAACTACTCCCAGCAGCAATGTACTCAGCTTCAGCAGTTGACAATGAAACACAATTTTGTTTCTTGCTGAACCAGGAAATTAAATTATTTCCCAAAAAGAAACAACCTCCTGAGGTGCTCTTCCTATCATCAGCACTTCCAGCCCAGTCAGCATCACAATATCCCATTAACTCAGTGCTTGAACTATGAGAATACATGATTCCATAGTCACTTGTGCTATTCACATATTTCAGAATTCTCTTCACTTGTGTCAGATGACTCATCTTAGGATCAGCTTGGTATCTTGCACATACTCCAACAGCATAAGTGATATCAGGTCTGCTTGCAGTTAAATACAATAAGCTCCCTATCATGCTTCTGTACTGACTTTGATCAACTGATATTCCTTGTTCATCTTTGGTTAGCTTCAGATGAGTAGCAGCTGGTGTCTTCTTATGAGCAGCAGATTCCATACCAAACTTCTTCACTATGTTCTTGGCATATTTACTTTGAGAAATGAAGATTGTATCTTCCATTTGCTTGACTTGCAGACCAAGAAAGTATGTCAGCTCACCAACTAAGCTCATTTCAAATTCTGACTGCATCTGCTGAACAAACAGTTTGACCATCTTCTGAGACATCCCTCCAATCACTATGTCATCCACATAAATCTGAGCTATCATCAGACTCCCATTTTCATCTTTAACAAACAAAGTCTTATCAGAACCTCCTTTTCTGTAACCTTGAGCCACAAGAAACTGAGTCAGCCTGTCATACCATGCTCTTGGTGCTTGTTTCAATCCATACAAGGCCTTCTTCAACTTGTACACGTGTTCTGGAAACTTAGGATCCACAAAACCCTTAGGTTGTTCAACATATACCTCTTCTTGCAGATATTCATTCAGAAATGCACTCTTCACATCCATCTGGTATAATTTGAACTTGAGAATGCAGGATACACCTAACAGTAGTCTTATGGACTCTAGTCTGGCCACAGGTGCAAAGGTCTCATCAAAATCCAATCCCTCTACTTGAGTATAACCCTGAGCAACCAACCTTGCCTTGTTTCTGACCACAGTACCATTTTCATCTGTTTTATTCTTGAATATCCACTTAGTGCCAATCACATTCAACCCTTCAGGTCTTGGAACCAGATCCCACACTTCACTCCTTTTGAATTGATTCAACTCATCTTGCATTGCTTCAATCCAAAATTCATCAGTTAGGGCTTCTTTCACATTTTTAGGCTCAACCTTTGACACAAAACATGAATCAGTAGCAGCTGGTTCTGATCTCCTGGTTCTGACCCCTTGATCCAAACTCCCAATGATAAGCTCCTTAGGATGATTCTTCTGAACTCTAATTGATGGCCCTTTATTGGTAGGATCATGTTCTGGATGCACATCTGTTTCTTCAGACTCTGGATGAATTTCTGCTTCTGAAGTTTGTTCTTCTGATGGTTCAGACTCTGGAACAACTTCAGACTCACTTCTATCTTTCTCAGCAGTCAGATCATCAATTACCACATTAATGGACTCCATCACAACCTTGGTTCTGGAATTAAACACCCTGTAAGCTCTGCTGTTCACTGAATAACCCAGGAATATGCCCTCATCAGACTTAGGATCCAGTTTTCTTCTATTTTCTCTATCAGCCAAAATATAGCATTTGCTCCCAAACACATGGAAGTATTTGACTGTAGGCTTCCTTCCTTTCCATAATTCATATAAGGTACAAGTTGTTCCCTTCTTCAGAGTGACTCTATTATGGATATAACATGCAGTGTTCATAGCTTCAGCCCAAAACATATATGGCAACTTCTTGGCATGCAGCATAACTCTTGCACATTCTGCTAAAGTCCTGTTCTTCCTCTCAACTACACCATTTTGCTGAGGTGTGATAGGTGCAGAGAATTCATGTTTTATTCCTTCAGAAGCACAGAATTCTGAAAAACTCTTGTTTTCAAATTCCTTGCCATGATCACTTCTGATTCTGACAATACCACAGTCCTTCTCTCTTTGTAATTGAGTACATAAGTCTTTAAACACTTCAAAAGTATCAGACTTCTCTCTAACAAATTTGATCCATGTGTATCTTGAGTAGTCATCTACCATTACAAACGCATACCTCTTTCCTCCAATACTTTCAACTTGCATAGGCCCCATTAAATCCATATGAACAAGTTCTAATACTTTAGTAGTTACCTGGTGAACTAATCTGGGATGAGACTTTCTTGTTTGTTTTCCAATTTGACAGTCACCACAAACATTGTCCTCATTGATCTTCAGATTAGGTACACCTCTGATAGCTTCAGTACTTAGGATTTTTTTCATGCCTTTCAGATGCAGATGTCCTAGTTTCTGGTGCCAGAGCTTGACTTCTTCCTCTGAGCTCATAAGACAAGAAGTCAGACTTCTTTCTTCTTCAGAAACCCACAAATAACAGTTGTCTTTGGATCTGCAGCCCCTCATCTGAGTTTTACCATCCTGATCAGTAACAATACACTCCTGCTTGTTGAAATTCACTATTAAATCCTGATCACATAGCTGGCTGATACTGATCAGATTAGAGGTTAATCCTTCCACCAGTAGCACATCATTAAGTCTGGGCAACCCTTCTCTGATCAAATCACCAATACCCAGAATCTGACCTTTTACACCATCTCCAAATGTTACATAGCTTCTGGAGTATGATCTGATATTGCTTAGCAGCTTCTTCACACCAGTCATGTGCCTTGAACACCCACTATCAAAATACCAGTCTTCTTTTGAAGTGGCTCTCAGTGAAGTATGAGCAATCAGGCCTACATTCTGAACTTTGGGCTTCCACACATTGTGTCTGATAGTAGCTGGTTCCACTTTTCTATACTGAAAATGTTCAGGATAGCCATAAAGTTTGAAGCAGAATGGTTTGATATGCCCTTTCTTTCCACAATGATGACAAATCCATGGATGATTTCTCCTCCTTCTGTTTTTGAAAAATTTCTGGGGTTGCTTCTGAGGTAGCATCTGAACTTGCTTCTGACCTTGCATCTGAGGTCTTTTCTGAGCTTGCATCTGGGATTGTTTCTGAGGTCTCATTTGAGATGCTCCTATCATAGGATTATCAGTTTTAGTGGCAGGAACAAACTCTTTAACCAGAATCTTCTGTTTGGGGTTCTGAGTCTGATCATCAAAGCCTAAACCAGTTTTTCCATGTTGCTGAGCACCCAAAATTTCATCCAACACATTAGTAGCAGTATTCATCATTCTAACCTGCTTTTTCATATGTTCAAGTTGGGAATTTAACTGGTTCACTTCTTCTTTCAAATCTGAATTCTGCACAAGAAGTTCTCCTTTTTCAGCCTCCAGTTGAAAAATAGTCTCCTTCTGATCCAGAACTTGTTTGCAAACCTCAGCACTTCTGGTATACAGCTTCCTATAGTTGTCAGCTAGCTCATCATATGAGGTTTTAGCAGCTTCAGACACAGATGAGGCTTCAGACTCTGAGTCAGACTCTGAAAAAGTCTCAGACTCTAAAACAGCTTCCTTCTTCAAGATAGCTCCTGACCTCACAACTAGACCAGTATCACACATATCTGATTCACTAACATCATCATCTTCAGAACCATCATCAGACCATGCAACAGCTAGGCTCTTCTTCTGCTTTTTAAGAAAAGTAGGACATTCAGATTTGACATGCCCATAGCCCTCACACTCATAGCACTGCACACCTTTGGCTTGGTTGCTTTTCTCCTCAGACTTGGTCTTCTTCTCATCAGTTTGTTGCTTCTTGTTATTGAATCTGAAGTTCTGACCTTTGGCTTTGGCTTTTCTGTTAACATTCTTCAGAATCTTGTTGAATTGTTTTCCCAGCAACACAAGAGCTTCTGATAAGTCATCCTCTTCAGACTCTTGTTGATCATCAGCTTCAGAGTTCACACTAAAGGCTACACCTTTTCCTTTCTTCTCAGTCTGTTTACAAAAGGCAGTTTCAAAATTGAGTAATGACCCAATCAGTTCTTCAAGCTTCATGGCAGAAATATCATGAGCCTCCTCAATTGCAGTGACCTTCATGTCAAATCTTCTGGGCAGGGACCTGAGGATTTTTCTTACCAACTTCTCATCAGACATCTTCTCCCCAAGTGAATCAAAGGAATTTGCCATGTCCAGCACATTCATGTAAAAATCCTGAATGGATTCATCTTCCTTCATCTTCAAGTTCTCAAACTTAGTGGTCAGCAACTGCAATCTGGACATCTTCACCTTAGAAGTTCCTTCATGAGTGGTCTTCAGAATTTCCCAAGCATCCTTAGCCACAGTACATTGTTTGATAAGTCTGAACATGTTCTGATCAACACCATTAAAGATAGCATTCAAAGCTTTTGAATTTCCCAGTGACAGATCATCTTCAGCTTTGGTCCATTCCTCCTCAGGCTTCAGAACCTCAGTCTTGTTACCATCTTTGTCTGTATACACAGGATGATCCCATCCTTTAATCACAGCTTTCCAAGTCCTGCTGTCAATAGATTTTAAGAAGGCACACATTCTAGACTTCCAATACTCATAGTTTGTGCCATCTAATAGGGGTGGTCTATTGACATAGCCTCCTTCTCTATCCATGCTTGCCAGAAATTAATCCTCTGGATCTCACCCAAATTACAGGCAGGGTGCCTGCTCTGATGCCAATTGAAATTCTGGCCAGGCAATTCTTAAGAGATTTCAGGTTCTGAACCAAAAACAGGTTCTGAACAATGACTTAGCACAATTTTAAAGCAGATAAATAGCAGAAATAAACAGTGCAGGAAAGCTAAAGAACACACAAGGTTTGTTAACCCAGTTCGGAGTAAACACCTCCTACTCTGGGGGATACCAATCCAGGAAGGAAATCCACTATAGGATTTAACCCAAAGACTCAAGACACTGACTCCCAGTTCCCAGCCTTAGCAATTAAACTCCTCCTAGTCAGACTTCTACCCAACTCTGAGTAATAGAATCCACTATCTTCCTATACAAGCAACTGCAACCCAGCTACTTGAACCCCTGAACTATAACACTCTGTTTTTAAGAAAACTTCTAAAAACACAAAGACTTCATTCGTACCTAAAGGCTTAGAATGAATCACAACTCCAAAAACTCTAAACCAACTCAAAACATGTGAGTGGTGCACAATAAACTCTAAGTTAAAACACAGACTCAATTTTCTGATTTTCTAACTCTCTAAAAATCGTATCTCTTCAATAGCCAAGCTCCTCCTTTTATAATCTTCAGCAAAGCTCTTAATTATGCTCCAAATCTTCTGAATTGATTTGTTACTGGAATAAGATTGTTCCAATAAGATAACAAATAAAACTGCAATCAATCTTTGAAAGATTTAAAACAGAAAATACGAATTTTCATAATGTTGAACCAAATCTTCAAAGATATTTTCTCCAAAACAATCCAACATTCTAGAACAATATGCGTGGATAATTCCTTATTAAATCTTGCAAAGATTCGCACAGAAATAACATGAAAATAACCAGCTTCTGATGAAGTCAACATAAGTCAACGCTGGACTTCAGAACCTGAACCTGCTTCTGAAGAGCTACAGTGCTTCTGATGAATTTCAGCTTCTGATGGCATTTTCAGCTTCTGAATGGCTTCAAAACACAAAACTTGTAACTGAAGAAATGTTCATCATAAGGAAAAGCTTCTATCCCATACTTTGGTTTTGCCAAACAATGCAGCCAACACTTAAAGACTCAACACTTGTGGCCAAGGACGAAGAGTTGGAAAGAATCTTGCATTCCAACCAAGAGCTCAAGAAGTTCGGCGAGCTAGCTATCGAAGCTCAACGGAAATGGAGGTTGAAGTTTCAAGAGAAAAATCAACAGCTCCAAGAAGTAGTCAAAGACTACAAAGAGCAGCTCCAAGCCGAACGCGTCCAACGGCAAAGACATGAGAGCCTTTCTCATCAAGGGAAGCTACATTGCAATCATCTCGAAGCGGACATCAAGAAATTCGAAGAATACTTCGATAAGATTGCAAGAGAGCATGGAAACCACATTGCACGACTCCTTGATGAGATTAGAAGTGCAAATATCCAGCTAGCCCAACGCAAGGAAGTGATTGAGTTTGTATGGCAAGATGCCACCCGACTAAGTGAGGACTTCACTAGATTAGTCGCATTCTCAAACTTAGTCATCGCCGAGCTTCCGAAGAAACTAGCAAAGGCCGAGATGGTCATGCCGTACTTTGTCATCCCTACGGAAATCCAGAAATTTATGAAGTTCTGCAAGGACACAGTAGATTTCTATAGGGAGGAAATAGGCAAGGCCGAAAGGCGAGCGGCTATTTGATTTGTATTAGCATTAGTTACACTTTGTAATCTCAATGTTATTTGATCAAATATATATTTTTGACAATGTTAATTTTCCGGCTTCTAACACTTTTAATTGCTAATATTAATTGCACACTTTTTAATTTCCTTATAAAGCAAAACAAACAAAAAAATTTTCATGCATACATCATTCATTATCATGCATACGGTCATCTTCGAGTCCAAAACTCATTTCCCTTTTCTTATCCTCAGGATTTCTTATAATCCAAATTGAGTCTTCAGTGTTCGCGTTTTCTCCGCAACACTACGTGTCTTCTCGTAAGGAAAAGTGGCTCATCGTCCCGAGGCAACCCACTCCTACAATACCCGAGCAATCATAAAGAGAGAAATGGAGAATTTAGAACAAGAGAATCAAGAGCTTCGTGAAGAAGTAACATCTATGAGAACGGAAATGGAAAAGCTAGCGGAGTTAGTGAAGTTACTAGCAGCCGCACAAATCCCGGCACCTCCTCCTCCCTCTAGCTCTCAAGCTCCCGCATTAGCTTCTACTTCAACTCCGACCCTACATGCCGGAACTCAGCACTACACTAGACCCCCTGGTTGCACATGGGGTATGCCATTTGATTTTGGTGAAGAGTCCGTCCCTATTCCTACTACCCTTCAAGAAACCCCGGTCACTCAACCCGAGGTTACCTTTACCCAGGCTGCTGCGGCCTTCACTACACCAGTGGTTCATACCACTCCATTTGACCATGGGCCTATCTTTCATGCCGAAAGTTTAGGTGCCCAGGATAGGATGGCTGATTTCCTTGAAAAATTTGATGAGATGCAAAAGGAAATTAAAGCCCTCCGAGGGAAAGATTTATACGGGAAGGACGCCCATAACCTCTGCCTTGTACCCAATGTCAAGATCCCTCCTAAATTCAAGGTCCCGAATTTTGAAAAGTACAAAGGGAACACTTGCCCGCAAAGTCACTTGGTAATGTACGCAAGGAAGATGTCGACACAAACCGACAACCATCAGTTGCTCATCCATTACTTCCAAGATAGCTTAACCGGTGCCGCTTTAAAGTGGTACATGGGTTTGGATAGTACCAAAATCCAAACCTTCAATGACTTGGGAGATGCGTTTGTCCGCCAGTATAAATACAATTTAGACATGGCCCCGGACCGGGACCAACTCCGGGCCATGGCCCAAAAGGACAAAGAGACCTTTAAGGAGTACGCACAAAGGTGGAGAGAGATAGCGGCTCAGATTAGCCCTTCTCTAGAAGAAAAGGAAATGACCAAGATCTTTTTGAATACCCTTGGTTCCTTTTACTATGAGTGAATGGTTGCCAATGCGCCAAGTGACTTCACAGAAATGGTAAGCATGGGCGTACGTTTGGAGGATGCGGTCCGAGAAGGACGCTTAGTAAAGGAAAGTGCTCCGTCTAGTAGCACAAAGAGATTCGGGGGTAGCTACCCAAGGAAGAAAGAGCAAGATATCGGCATGATTGGCCACGGAGGACCTCATCAAGGGTACTCGGCATATCCACATGTCTCTGCCATCTCACCTTCCATCTCTACACCTCCAAATTACCAAGTTCAGGTCCCGCAAAGATCTCTCCCTCAATATCAACAGTCCTATCAACAACAACATCCGCAAAATCTACAACAATCATATCAACAGCCACGCCCACAAGGTCAGCAGCAATTCCGACCTCAAGCACCTCAACAGCCTTTCAACCATCAGAATCGCCCAAGAGCGGCATTCGACCCGATACCCATGAAGTACGCGGACCTGCTCCCGGCTTTACTTGTGAGAAATCTCGTACAAACAAGAGCACCACCTCCCGTACCAAGTGTATTACCTCCATGGTATCGCCATGACCTTACGTGCGCATACCATCAAGGGGCACCAGGCCATGACGTTGAACGTTGCCTTGCTCTAAAGAATAAGGTCCAAAGGCTAGTCCGTACCAAAGTGTTGACCTTCAAGGACTCAAACTCAAATGTCCAAACTAACCCGCTGCCGAACCATGGTTCCTCAATCAACATGGTTCAAGAACACCAAGGAACCAGTCCTATTTTGAAAGTCCAAAAGATCAGGACGCCTTTGGTTCCACTACACATCAAAATGTGTAAAGCAGCCATGTTCGAGCACGATCATGCTAGTTGTGAAGAGTGTTCAGTAAGTCCTCAAGGATGTATGCAAATCCAAAATGACATACAAGGACTAATGTGTTGGAACAAAATGTGTTTAACAAGTCTCTCATAAAATAAGGGAGAGATTGTTGAAACATTATGTGTAAACATATCTCTCTTTATGGTTTTGATGATAACTAAGTATTAAAGAGAAAATTGGTTATTTGCTAATGCTTTGTTCAAGTGTTTCAGAACCACATGCTTAAATTAGTATTGATTGATAATGGTTATGAAGAACAAGCTAAAAAGCAAGAAGGAAAGCCAAGAAGGAAGGTTGCAAGGCTAGAAAGAAACTGGTCCTGAAGAATTGCTCCTGAAGTGCAACTTCTGAAGACTGGGTGCTTCTGAAGAAGTCAACGCAAGTCAACGTCTGAAGCCAGCTTCTGATCCGTACAACTAAGCCAGCTTCTGATCCGTACAAAGGGAGCTTCTGATCACTGTTCACTGAGAAGCTTCTGAAGCTGATATGGCATGGATTTTGACCAGTACTGTGCGCATTTAATGCCTGGAGGTGTCAGAACAACTCAATGGAACAGTTGTCTCCCTGACCCAAACATTCTCCAGTTTTTAGGGTAGGCCAATTCAAAAATGGCACCTGCCCTGTTCTGACAGATAAAGTGCAGCACACATTTGCAGCAACCTAGTCCAATTGCAACGGCTAAATTCCTGATTTCCAGCAAATCTTCAACAACTCTATTTTTGCCTATAAAAGGAGGAAGATTTGAAGGAGAAAAGTGTGAAGACTCTTTGAAACGCATTGCTGAAACTCTGCCCTGTTTTCTGTGTAAAATCTGTCATAGTTCAAAACTCTTAGAAATTCTTCAGTCTTTGTAACTTAGAATTTCTGAAGGTTAAGAGTCTTAACCTGTGTTGTATTTAGAGAACACCTCTGATATTTGATCAAGTGTTCACCCCAAACTCCTTTACTTGTAAACCAGTTTGGTCCCTCAAAGTCTTAGTCTGAATACTAAGCAATTGTAACCTCATTCCTTTGTGGTCTGAGTCAGAAGCCTCTTGTCTTTGTGACTTGAGCATTGGGAAGTCTCTTGTCTTAGTGACTTGAGCAGTGGAAGCCTCTTCCTTGGTGGTTGAGCATAGAAGCCTCTTTCTTTGTGATTGAGCAACTGGAAGTCTCTTCCTTAGTGGTTGAGCAAATTGTAATCTTTGGATTATAGTGAAACTCTCTTGTTGGATACAAGGGGACAGGACTACTTCTCACATTGAGAAGGAACCTGTATAATTCTGTGTGTCTCTCTTTCCCTTACTCCTTAACTTGTTTAAATCCGCTGCATTTAACTTCTGATATCTGTTCAGAACTGATTACATCAGCTTCTGAACTGAACCTTAAATTCTGATACGAAAAAGAACAAGTTTTAGAGTCACACAATTCAACCCCCCCCTTCTTGTGTGTTTGTTTTTCTCACCTTCAGTTGGTATCAGAGCTCTGGTTCTGATATTAACACTTAACAGTGTGTCAGTAGGATCCTGAGAAAAACATGGCCTCAACAAGTGGTTCACCTCCACCATCTCCCAGAAATCAAAGAAATGTCCAATATGACTATAATACTGAAGAAAAGAAGTCTAGGTCACACAATAAACCTCCTATGTTTACTGGTGATCCAGAAAAATTCTCTTGGTGGAAGAGCAAAATGTATAGTCACATTATTGGGATTGATGATACTCTATGGGATATCATTGAAGATGGAATCACTATCCCAGTAGATGAAGAAGGTGTTGCTGTCAACAGAAGAACTCTGAGTGATGCAGAAAGAAAGATCTATAGGAAGCATCATCATGTGAGAGGAATCATTGTAGATTCATTACCTCATACTGAGTATCAGAAGCTGAGTGACAAGTCAACAGCCAAAGCAATATTCACATCCCTCTGCTCTAACTATGAAGGTAATCAGAAGGTTAGAGAAGCTAAGGCAAACATACTTGTTCAGCAATATGAATTGTTCAGAATGAAAGAGGATGAAAATATTGAGACTATGTTCTCAAGATTTCAGACTCTGGTTTCTGGACTTCAGATTCTGAAGAAGAGTTATACCACAGCTGATCATGTGAATAAAATCCTTAGAAGTCTGCCATCCAAATGGAGACCTAAAGTGACTGCCATTGAGGAAGCTAAAGATCTAAATACTTTAAGTATTGAAGATCTTATAAGCTCACTCAAGGTGCATGAACTGGGACTCAATGAGGATGAGCCTGTTAGAGAACCAAAAACATTGGCTCTGAAGTCTAAAAGAAAACCTGCTAAAGCTTTGAAAGCAATTGAATCTGAAGAAGAGTTTCCTGAGGGAAATTCTGATGAAGATTCAGATGCTGATGAGCTTGCAATGATTTCTAAAAGACTTCAGTATCTGATGAATAGAAAGAAAAAATTCTCTAACAGAAGCAGTAACTTCAGAGGATCTGGTTCTGGCTCAAAAAGGGATGTCCAGAAAGAAAGCTGCTACAACTGCAAAAAGCCTGGCCACTTCATTGCTGATTGTCCTGATCTTCAGAAGGAAAAATCAAAAGAAAAAGCAAAGAAGTCCAGCTCAAAGTCCAGCAACTTCAGAAATAAGCTCAAGAAGAGTCTCATGGCTACATGGGATGATCTGGATAATGAGTCAGAATCTGATGAGGAAGAAGCAAACTTGGCTCTGATGGCAATTGCATCTTCTGATGCAGAATCATGTTCAGATTCTGATGAAGAAGATGAGGTATATTCTGAACTCTCTAGATCTGATTTAATTGAAACAGTTAATGATCTTATGAGTCATCTTAAAAGCAAGTTAAAAGAAGTTAAGTCTTTGAAAAATCAAACAAACTTGCTGTCTGAGGAAAACCTTAAACTTCAGAATCAAATTCTTAAATATGATGAGGAAGTTGAGGAACTCAGAAAAGAGGCTCATAAGAAATCTGAAGAGATTCCTAATGAACAGGAAATAGCTCTTCAGGATTTCATGTTAACTGGATTCAATAGAACAAAAATTGCCTCCATGATGTATAATATGATCAGAAACAAAGGTGAAGGCATTGGCTATGATTTATTCAAACCTTCAAATGATTTAAACTCACCTTCATGTTCTGAAAATATTTTAAAAGGCAATGGTATTTGTTTTGTGCCTGCTTCTGATAATTCTGAGAAATTGAAGGTATCAGAATCTGAGACTAAGTCAGAAGTTCTGAACAACTCAGACTCTGAAGCTTCTGAGCCTAAGGGTAAGATGAAGGCAACTGTTAAAACCTTGCCCAAATCTAAGCCAAAAGGTCCTAAGCCTAAGAGTAAGAGGAAATCAGACTCTGAACTTAAACCTGTTCAAAATCTGAAATGTTCAGAACCTGGAATCAGTAAGTCTCAGAATCTAAATAGTTCTGATTCAATTTTTTCTAATACTGAGTTTATTAAAACTTTAAAATCTGTTAAACCAGTCAATGTAAAACATTTTCAATCTCAGAATGTTAGGCAAAGCAAGCCAAAGCAAACCAACCAGTTTTCTGCTTCAAACTGTTTTAAGAAAGGCAAAACTGAAGCTTGCCTTGTGCCTGAAGTAAACAAAGTCAGAATTCTGAAGAGATCAGAATCAAAGTACTCAAAAGGTCAGACTCTGAACAAATCAGAACCAAAGAACTCCAAGTCTCAGGTTCTGAAGAAGTCTGAGTCCAAACCTTTGAGAACTCAGGTTCTGAAGCACTCAGGTTCTGAAACTCAGACTTATTCTAAATACAAGGATTCATGTCCAAAGTATCAGAACAAGTCTGAATACCATAACTTCAGACACAAGAAGCCAAAACCTTTCAAGACTAACCCCAAAGGACCCATGAAAATATGGGTACCTAAGTCTGAAATTATTTCAATTGCAGATATGCTTGTCATCCAAAGAAAAGGAAAAGTCCTGGTACCTGGACAATGGATGCTCGCATCATATGACAGGAGACAAGTCTATGTTCCAAACCCTGACTCTGAAAGAGGGAGGAACTGTGGGATTTGGAGGAAGTCAGAAAGGAAAGATCATTGGTACTGGTAAGATAGGTAATTCTTCCCTGTACATTGATAATGTTTGGCTGGTAGATGGACTTAGGCATAACTTACTTAGCATAAGTCAATTATGTGATAGTAATTATGAAGTCCTGTTTAATAAGAACACCTGCACTGTAATCAGTAGCAAAGACAAGTCTGTAGTGTTCAGAGGCAGCAGGAAAAACAATGTTTACAAAATTAATTTTTCTGAATTGGTTCAGCAGAAGGTAGTTTGCCTTCTGTCTGTGAGTGATGAGAAGTGGGTCTGGCACAAAAGGCTGGGACATGCTAACTGGAGACTCATCTCCAAGCTTAGCAAGTTACAGCTGGTCAGAGGCTTGCCCCAAATTGATTATCACTCAGATGCACTGTGCAGTGCATGCCAAATTGGAAAGTTTTCTAAAACTTCTTTTAAACCAAAGAACATTGTTTCCACCTCTAAACCTCTTGAACTACTTCACATTGATTTGTTTGGTCCTGTTGGAACAGCTTCAATCAATGGGAAGAAGTATGGACTTGTTATTGTTGATGATTATAGTAGGTGGACTTGGGTTAAATTCCTTAGAACCAAAAATGAAACATATGATATGTTTTTCAAATTCTGCAAACAAGTACAAACAGAAACTGATTTGAAAATTTTGAAAATCAGAAGTGATCATGGTGGTGAATTTGAAAATGAACCTTTTGAAAACTTTTGTGAAGATCATGGAATTTTCCATGAGTTCTCATCTCCTAGAACTCCACAACAAAATGGAGTTGTAGAGAGAAAGAACAGGTCTTTACAAGAAATGGCCAGAACCATGATCCATGAGTCAAAAATTGCTAAGTACTTTTGGGCAGAAGCTGTAAACACAGCATGTTATATTCAGAACAGGATCTATATCAGACCAGTTCTGAATAAAACTTCATATGAATTATTTAAAGGAAGAAAACCAAGTATTTCTTACTTTCATCAGTTTGGTTGTACATGTTACATACTGAACAATAAGGTCTACCTAAAGAAATTTGATGCCAAGGCTCAAAAGGGTACCTTTTTAGGTTACTCAGAGAGATCCAAGGCATACAGAGTGTATAATTCTGAAACACATGTTGTTGAAGAAGCTATACACATTAGATTTGATGATAAGAAGCCTGGTAGTGAAATACCAGAGCTGGTTGAGAGTTTTGCAGATGTCAGAATCTCAGAAGAGCCTTCAGAAGCTGAACCTAGTTCAGGTTCTGATGAAGGTTCAGAAGCTGAAAACAATGAAGACTCTGAGAAACTCTCCAGCAATGACACTACTCCTGATGCTAATCAAGATCAGCATGGTTCTGAACAAATTCCTGATGGCCCTTCAGAAGCTAATCCACCCAGAACCTCATTCAAGTACAAGTCTTCACATCCTGAGGAGTTGATCATTGGAAACAAGAACAGTCCAAGGAAGACAAGATCTGCACTCACTCAGAATGAGTCCATGCTTGGCCTGTTATCCATGATTGAACCCACAACTGCTGATGAAGCACTTGCTGATGATGGTTGGATTGTAGCAATGCAAGAAGAGCTGAACCAGTTCCAAAGGAATGATGTATGGGATCTTGTGGCAAGACCTGATCAGAAGAACATCATTGGAACAAAATGGGTGTTCAGGAACAAGCTCAATGAACAAGGAGAAGTGATCAGAAACAAGGCTAGATTAGTAGCTCAAGGGTACAGCCAGCAAGAAGGAATAGACTACACTGAAACTTTTGCTCCAGTAGCAAGACTGGAAGCAATCAGGTTACTTCTTTCTTATGCTATTAATCATGATATCATCTTGTATCAAATGGATGTTAAGAGTGCTTTCTTAAATGGTGTGATTTCTGAAGAAGTGTATGTCAAACAACCTCCTGGTTTTGAAGATGTAAAATATCCAAACCATGTTTTTAAACTTAAGAAGTCCTTGTATGGTCTGAAACAAGCTCCCAGAGCTTGGTATGAAAGACTAAGCAACTTCTTAACTCAAAATGGTTTTGTAAGAGGTCAAGTTGACAATACACTCTTTAGAAAAACTGTTAAGAAAGAAATCTTAATTGTACAAATCTATGTTGATGATATCATATTTGGTTCTACTAATGCCTCCCTTTGCAAGGAATTCTCTAAGTTAATGCAGGATGAATTTGAAATGAGCATGATGGGTGAGCTGAAATTCTTCTTGGGAATTCAAATCAACCAATGCAAAGAAGGTGTTTATGTCCATCAGTCCAAATACACCAAGGAGCTTCTGAAGAAGTTCTAGTTGGATGATTGCAAGCTGATGACAACACCAATGCATCCTACCTGCACCTTAAGCAAAGAGGACAATGGCACTAAGGTAGATCAGAAGCTGTACAGAGGTATGATAGGTTCTCTCCTATACTTAACTGCTTCTAGGCCAGATATTTTATTTAGTGTATGTCTGTGTGCTAGATTCCAATCAGATCCTAGAGAATCTCATATGACTGCTGTCAAGAGAATCTTCAGGTATCTGAAAGGAACAACTAATTTGGGACTTCTGTATAAGAAATCTCTAAATTATAAGCTAGTTGGATTCTGTGATGCTGACTATGCTGGGGACAGGATTGAAAGAAAATCCACCAGTGGAAACTGTCAGTTTCTTGGTGAGAATCTGATATCCTGGGCCAGCAAGAGACAAGCAACCATTGCTTTGTCAACAGCAGAAGCAGAATACATCTCAGCTGCAAGTTGTAGCACACAACTGCTCTGGATGAAACATCAATTAGAGGATTATCAGATTCATGCAGACAATATCCCTATTTATTGTGATAATACTGCTGCTATATGTCTGTCTAAAAATCCAATTCTGCATTCTAGAGCCAAGCACATAGAAATAAAACATCATTTTATAAGAGATTATGTTCAGAAGGGTGTTTTAGATATTCAGTTCATTGATACTGATCATCAATGGGCTGATATATTCACAAAACCTCTAACAGAAGATAGATTCAATTTTATTAAAAAGAATCTGAACATGCATTTTATCTCTTGAAAAAAAAAAATGTGCTTGAATCTGAATGAATTCCTTGATTCTAAGTTTATCATAAGCTAGGACTTATCAAACACTCACCTTCTGAGAGTTTGACTAAAGTTAAGCCTGAAAAACTTCAGAGTCTGAAGGATCAGAACCTGGATTTTCTGACTTCTGAATCTGATAAAAATCTGATGTTGGTCAGAATCTGATAAGTATAGCTATGGGCAATGATGATTAAAGCTTTGAAAGTTTATGCTATAATCCTCCCAAAGTCATCAAGTAAAAATGTGTTTTTATGCTCTGATACTCATTGTTAAAATTGCCTAACAAACAATTTTCAGTTGATATCAGTTTATTTTCAAAATGTTTAGCACAGACACATTTTAAAAGCCCAAAGTGCTTCAGACATGTTCAGTTTCAAGAACTCTTTTCATCTTGGTATCAGTCTTTAGAAATGTTTTCTTTGGTATCAGACTCTGAATTAAAACCTTTTAGCTGGTATCAGACTCTGAGATAAATCCTCAATTGGTATCAGATTCTGATATGTTTCTTTAAAGCAAACTCAGTTTTTGTCCTGATACTGAACACAACTGGTTGTTCTGCTCTGATGCTGAACCAGTTTGTACTGAACAAATAATGTCTGAACACAGAATGACCTGATCAGAAGCTCTAAACGTTTTCTGCTTCTGAACAGCATTCTAATTTTTTTTTTTTCTGCAAGTCATATACTAATTGAAAATCAAGTAGGCTCTGATAATTGTCCTTGCTACTTGGTCATTCATATGATTGCACAAATATCTCACAATCTTGGTTAGTTCAACCCCTCCCAAATTCTGAATCCTTTTGAAATCCTTTCAAACTTGATGTCAGAACTGCTTTCAAACTCTTTCAAAAAGGGGGAAACCGAACTGCTTTGATACCTGCTTTCAAACTCTTTTCAAATCCTTTTCTGCTCTGATTCAGATATTTTCAAACTCTCTTAACAAAGGGGGAGAAATTTTGCTGTCTTAAGGGGAGAAAGTTACACTTTTTGTTGATGACAAAAGGGGGAGAAAAGTAAAACAAGTATTAAAGCACCTGAGCTCAAATAAGTTAAAATTGTCAGATGCTAAGCATATTAAAGCTCTGATACAATTGTTAGGATTAAGTTCTGATACAATTGTTAAGCTAGCTCTGATACTGATCAGTTAAGCTAAGTTAAGCTCTGATACATTTCTGACTAGCTCTGATACATTTCTGACTAAATTTAACTTATGAGAACTGCCTTTTAATTTTTTAGCCTCTGAAGTGAATTTCTGGCTATGATATATTCTGTGAGATATATATTACTCTTAGTGAGTAAATAGAATTTAAAATAACTTGGATAAGACTCAGAGAGCTTACAAACCTCAGAACCTGAAGTCAACAAGTCATTTTGAATTCTGAGTGTAAATTTCACCATATTGTTTTAAGTTAAGGTTAATTAACATGGATAAGAATCAAGGGGAGCTTACAAACCTAACCTTGAGGATTGTCAGACCTAGGGGGAGCTTACAAACCTCTCCTGAAGTCAGATTGTTAATTAAACTTAACAACAACTCTGAAATTTTCACATTTATGCTCTTATCTGAACTTAATTAACTTGGATCAGACTCAGGGGGAGCTTACAAACCTCACACCCTGTAGTTAACTTGTTAATTAAGTTAACAACAATTTTCTGTTTTAATACTTATGTTTGTCATCATCAAAAAGGGGGAGATTGTTGGAACAAAATGTGTTTAACAAGTCTCTCATAAAATAAGGGAGAGATTGTTGAAACATTTATGTGTAAACATATCTCTCTTTATGGTTTTGATGATAACTAAGTATTAAAGAGAAAATTGGTTATTTGCTAATGCTTTGTTCAAGTGTTTCAGAACCACATGCTTAAATTAGTATTGATTGATAATGGTTATGAAGAACAAGCTAAAAAGCAAGAAGGAAAGCCAAGAAGGAAGGTTGCAAGGCTAGAAAGAAACTGGTCCTGAAGAATTGCTCCTGAAGTGCAACTTCTGAAGACTGGGTGCTTCTGAAGAAGTCAACGCAAGTCAACGTCTGAAGCCAGCTTCTGATCCGTACAACTAAGCCAGCTTCTGATCCGTACAAAGGGAGCTTCTGATCACTGTTCACTGAGAAGCTTCTGAAGCTGATATGGCATGGATTTTGACCAGTACTGTGCGCATTTAATGCCTGGAGGTGTCAGAACAACTCAATGGAACAGTTGTCTCCCTGACCCAAACATTCTCCAGTTTTTAGGGTAGGCCAATTCAAAAATGGCACCTGCCCTGTTCTGACAGATAAAGTGCAGCACACATTTGCAGCAACCTAGTCCAATTGCAACGGCTAAATTCCTGATTTCCAGCAAATCTTCAACAACTCTATTTTTGCCTATAAAAGGAGGAAGATTTGAAGGAGAAAAGTGTGAAGACTCTTTGAAACGCATTGCTGAAACTCTGCCCTGTTTTCTGTGTAAAATCTGTCATAGTTCAAAACTCTTAGAAATTCTTCAGTCTTTGTAACTTAGAATTTCTGAAGGTTAAGAGTCTTAACCTGTGTTGTATTTAGAGAACACCTCTGATATTTGATCAAGTGTTCACCCCAAACTCCTTTACTTGTAAACCAGTTTGGTCCCTCAAAGTCTTAGTCTGAATACTAAGCAATTGTAACCTCATTCCTTTGTGGTCTGAGTCAGAAGCCTCTTGTCTTTGTGACTTGAGCATTGGGAAGTCTCTTGTCTTAGTGACTTGAGCAGTGGAAGCCTCTTCCTTGGTGGTTGAGCATAGAAGCCTCTTTCTTTGTGATTGAGCAACTGGAAGTCTCTTCCTTAGTGGTTGAGCAAATTGTAATCTTTGGATTATAGTGAAACTCTCTTGTTGGATACAAGGGGACAGGACTACTTCTCACATTGAGAAGGAACCTGTATAATTCTGTGTGTCTCTCTTTCCCTTACTCCTTAACTTGTTTAAATCCGCTGCATTTAACTTCTGATATCTGTTCAGAACTGATTACATCAGCTTCTGAACTGAACCTTAAATTCTGATACGAAAAAGAACAAGTTTTAGAGTCACACAATTCAACCCCCCCTTCTTGTGTGTTTGTTTTTCTCACCTTCAGTTGGTATCAGAGCTCTGGTTCTGATATTAACACTTAACAGTGTGTCAGTAGGATCCTGAGAAAAACATGGCCTCAACAAGTGGTTCACCTCCACCATCTCCCAGAAATCAAAGAAATGTCCAATATGACTATAATACTGAAGAAAAGAAGTCTAGGTCACACAATAAACCTCCTATGTTTACTGGTGATCCAGAAAAATTCTCTTGGTGGAAGAGCAAAATGTATAGTCACATTATTGGGATTGATGATACTCTATGGGATATCATTGAAGATGGAATCACTATCCCAGTAGATGAAGAAGGTGTTGCTGTCAACAGAAGAACTCTGAGTGATGCAGAAAGAAAGATCTATAGGAAGCATCATCATGTGAGAGGAATCATTGTAGATTCATTACCTCATACTGAGTATCAGAAGCTGAGTGACAAGTCAACAGCCAAAGCAATATTCACATCCCTCTGCTCTAACTATGAAGGTAATCAGAAGGTTAGAGAAGCTAAGGCAAACATACTTGTTCAGCAATATGAATTGTTCAGAATGAAAGAGGATGAAAATATTGAGACTATGTTCTCAAGATTTCAGACTCTGGTTTCTGGACTTCAGATTCTGAAGAAGAGTTATACCACAGCTGATCATGTGAATAAAATCCTTAGAAGTCTGCCATCCAAATGGAGACCTAAAGTGACTGCCATTGAGGAAGCTAAAGATCTAAATACTTTAAGTATTGAAGATCTTATAAGCTCACTCAAGGTGCATGAACTGGGACTCAATGAGGATGAGCCTGTTAGAGAACCAAAAACATTGGCTCTGAAGTCTAAAAGAAAACCTGCTAAAGCTTTGAAAGCAATTGAATCTGAAGAAGAGTTTCCTGAGGGAAATTCTGATGAAGATTCAGATGCTGATGAGCTTGCAATGATTTCTAAAAGACTTCAGTATCTGATGAATAGAAAGAAAAAATTCTCTAACAGAAGCAGTAACTTCAGAGGATCTGGTTCTGGCTCAAAAAGGGATGTCCAGAAAGAAAGCTGCTACAACTGCAAAAAGCCTGGCCACTTCATTGCTGATTGTCCTGATCTTCAGAAGGAAAAATCAAAAGAAAAAGCAAAGAAGTCCAGCTCAAAGTCCAGCAACTTCAGAAATAAGCTCAAGAAGAGTCTCATGGCTACATGGGATGATCTGGATAATGAGTCAGAATCTGATGAGGAAGAAGCAAACTTGGCTCTGATGGCAATTGCATCTTCTGATGCAGAATCATGTTCAGATTCTGATGAAGAAGATGAGGTATATTCTGAACTCTCTAGATCTGATTTAATTGAAACAGTTAATGATCTTATGAGTCATCTTAAAAGCAAGTTAAAAGAAGTTAAGTCTTTGAAAAATCAAACAAACTTGCTGTCTGAGGAAAACCTTAAACTTCAGAATCAAATTCTTAAATATGATGAGGAAGTTGAGGAACTCAGAAAAGAGGCTCATAAGAAATCTGAAGAGATTCCTAATGAACAGGAAATAGCTCTTCAGGATTTCATGTTAACTGGATTCAATAGAACAAAAATTGCCTCCATGATGTATAATATGATCAGAAACAAAGGTGAAGGCATTGGCTATGATTTATTCAAACCTTCAAATGATTTAAACTCACCTTCATGTTCTGAAAATATTTTAAAAGGCAATGGTATTTGTTTTGTGCCTGCTTCTGATAATTCTGAGAAATTGAAGGTATCAGAATCTGAGACTAAGTCAGAAGTTCTGAACAACTCAGACTCTGAAGCTTCTGAGCCTAAGGGTAAGATGAAGGCAACTGTTAAAACCTTGCCCAAATCTAAGCCAAAAGGTCCTAAGCCTAAGAGTAAGAGGAAATCAGACTCTGAACTTAAACCTGCTCAAAATCTGAAATGTTCAGAACCTGGAATCAGTAAGTCTCAGAATCTAAATAGTTCTGATTCAATTTTTTCTAATACTGAGTTTATTAAAACTTTAAAATCTGTTAAACCAGTCAATGTAAAACATTTTCAATCTCAGAATGTTAGGCAAAGCAAGCCAAAGCAAACCAACCAGTTTTCTGCTTCAAACTGTTTTAAGAAAGGCAAAACTGAAGCTTGCCTTGTGCCTGAAGTAAACAAAGTCAGAATTCTGAAGAGATCAGAATCAAAGTACTCAAAAGGTCAGACTCTGAACAAATCAGAACCAAAGAACTCCAAGTCTCAGGTTCTGAAGAAGTCTGAGTCCAAACCTTTGAGAACTCAGGTTCTGAAGCACTCAGGTTCTGAAACTCAGACTTATTCTAAATACAAGGATTCATGTCCAAAGTATCAGAACAAGTCTGAATACCATAACTTCAGACACAAGAAGCCAAAACCTTTCAAGACTAACCCCAAAGGACCCATGAAAATATGGGTACCTAAGTCTGAAATTATTTCAATTGCAGATATGCTTGTCATCCAAAGAAAAGGAAAAGTCCTGGTACCTGGACAATGGATGCTCGCATCATATGACAGGAGACAAGTCTATGTTCCAAACCCTGACTCTGAAAGAGGGAGGAACTGTGGGATTTGGAGGAAGTCAGAAAGGAAAGATCATTGGTACTGGTAAGATAGGTAATTCTTCCCTGTACATTGATAATGTTTGGCTGGTAGATGGACTTAGGCATAACTTACTTAGCATAAGTCAATTATGTGATAGTAATTATGAAGTCCTGTTTAATAAGAACACCTGCACTGTAATCAGTAGCAAAGACAAGTCTGTAGTGTTCAGAGGCAGCAGGAAAAACAATGTTTACAAAATTAATTTTTCTGAATTGGTTCAGCAGAAGGTAGTTTGCCTTCTGTCTGTGAGTGATGAGAAGTGGGTCTGGCACAAAAGGCTGGGACATGCTAACTGGAGACTCATCTCCAAGCTTAGCAAGTTACAGCTGGTCAGAGGCTTGCCCCAAATTGATTATCACTCAGATGCACTGTGCAGTGCATGCCAAATTGGAAAGTTTTCTAAAACTTCTTTTAAACCAAAGAACATTGTTTCCACCTCTAAACCTCTTGAACTACTTCACATTGATTTGTTTGGTCCTGTTGGAACAGCTTCAATCAATGGGAAGAAGTATGGACTTGTTATTGTTGATGATTATAGTAGGTGGACTTGGGTTAAATTCCTTAGAACCAAAAATGAAACATATGATATGTTTTTCAAATTCTGCAAACAAGTACAAACAGAAACTGATTTGAAAATTTTGAAAATCAGAAGTGATCATGGTGGTGAATTTGAAAATGAACCTTTTGAAAACTTTTGTGAAGATCATGGAATTTTCCATGAGTTCTCATCTCCTAGAACTCCACAACAAAATGGAGTTGTAGAGAGAAAGAACAGGTCTTTACAAGAAATGGCCAGAACCATGATCCATGAGTCAAAAATTGCTAAGTACTTTTGGGCAGAAGCTGTAAACACAGCATGTTATATTCAGAACAGGATCTATATCAGACCAATTCTGAATAAAACTTCATATGAATTATTTAAAGGAAGAAAACCAAGTATTTCTTACTTTCATCAGTTTGGTTGTACATGTTACATACTGAACAATAAGGTCTACCTAAAGAAATTTGATGCCAAGGCTCAAAAGGGTACCTTTTTAGGTTACTCAGAGAGATCCAAGGCATACAGAGTGTATAATTCTGAAACACATGTTGTTGAAGAAGCTATACACATTAGATTTGATGATAAGAAGCCTGGTAGTGAAATACCAGAGCTGGTTGAGAGTTTTGCAGATGTCAGAATCTCAGAAGAGCCTTCAGAAGCTGAACCTAGTTCAGGTTCTGATGAAGGTTCAGAAGCTGAAAACAATGAAGACTCTGAGAAACTCTCCAGCAATGACACTACTCCTGATGCTAATCAAGATCAGCATGGTTCTGAACAAATTCCTGATGGCCCTTCAGAAGCTAATCCACCCAGAACCTCATTCAAGTACAAGTCTTCACATCCTGAGGAGTTGATCATTGGAAACAAGAACAGTCCAAGGAAGACAAGATCTGCACTCACTCAGAATGAGTCCATGCTTGGCCTGTTATCCATGATTGAACCCACAACTGCTGATGAAGCACTTGCTGATGATGGTTGGATTGTAGCAATGCAAGAAGAGTTGAACCAGTTCCAAAGGAATGATGTATGGGATCTTGTGGTAAGACCTGATCAGAAGAACATCATTGGAACAAAATGGGTGTTCAGGAACAAGCTCAATGAACAAGGAGAAGTGATCAGAAACAAGGCTAGATTAGTAGCTCAAGGGTACAGCCAGCAAGAAGGAATAGACTACACTGAAACTTTTGCTCCAGTAGCAAGACTGGAAGCAATCAGGTTACTTCTTTCTTATGCTATTAATCATGATATCATCTTGTATCAAATGGATGTTAAGAGTGCTTTCTTAAATGGTGTGATTTCTGAAGAAGTGTATGTCAAACAACCTCCTGGTTTTGAAGATGTAAAATATCCAAACCATGTTTTTAAACTTAAGAAGTCCTTGTATGGTCTGAAACAAGCTCCCAGAGCTTGGTATGAAAGACTAAGCAACTTCTTAACTCAAAATGGTTTTGTAAGAGGTCAAGTTGACAATACACTCTTTAGAAAAACTGTTAAGAAAGAAATCTTAATTGTACAAATCTATGTTGATGATATCATATTTGGTTCTACTAATGCCTCCCTTTGCAAGGAATTCTCTAAGTTAATGCAGGATGAATTTGAAATGAGCATGATGGGTGAGCTGAAATTCTTCTTGGGAATTCAAATCAACCAATGCAAAGAAGGTGTTTATGTCCATCAGTCCAAATACACCAAGGAGCTTCTGAAGAAGTTCCAGTTGGATGATTGCAAGCTGATGACAACACCAATGCATCCTACCTGCACCTTAAGCAAAGAGGACAATGGCACTAAGGTAGATCAGAAGCTGTACAGAGGTATGATAGGTTCTCTCCTATACTTAACTGCTTCTAGGCCAGATATTTTATTTAGTGTATGTCTGTGTGCTAGATTCCAATCAGATCCTAGAGAATCTCATATGACTGCTGTCAAGAGAATCTTCAGGTATCTGAAAGGAACAACTAATTTGGGACTTCTGTATAAGAAATCTCTAAATTATAAGCTAGTTGGATTCTGTGATGCTGACTATGCTGGGGACAGGATTGAAAGAAAATCCACCAGTGGAAACTGTCAGTTTCTTGGTGAGAATCTGATATCCTGGGCCAGCAAGAGACAAGCAACCATTGCTTTGTCAACAGCAGAAGCAGAATACATCTCAGCTGCAAGTTGTAGCACACAACTGCTCTGGATGAAACATCAATTAGAGGATTATCAGATTCATGCAGACAATATCCCTATTTATTGTGATAATACTGCTGCTATATGTCTGTCTAAAAATCCAATTCTGCATTCTAGAGCCAAGCACATAGAAATAAAACATCATTTTATAAGAGATTATGTTCAGAAGGGTGTTTTAGATATTCAGTTCATTGATACTGATCATCAATGGGCTGATATATTCACAAAACCTCTAACAGAAGATAGATTCAATTTTATTAAAAAGAATCTGAACATGCATTTTATCTCTTGAAAAAAAAAAAATGTGCTTGAATCTGAATGAATTCCTTGATTCTAAGTTTATCATAAGCTAGGACTTATCAAACACTCACCTTCTGAGAGTTTGACTAAAGTTAAGCCTGAAAAACTTCAGAGTCTGAAGGATCAGAACCTGGATTTTCTGACTTCTGAATCTGATAAAAATCTGATGTTGGTCAGAATCTGATAAGTATAGCTATGGGCAATGATGATTAAAGCTTTGAAAGTTTATGCTATAATCCTCCCAAAGTCATCAAGTAAAAATGTGTTTTTATGCTCTGATACTCATTGTTAAAATTGCCTAACAAACAATTTTCAGTTGATATCAGTTTATTTTCAAAATGTTTAGCACAGACACATTTTAAAAGCCCAAAGTGCTTCAGACATGTTCAGTTTCAAGAACTCTTTTCATCTTGGTATCAGTCTTTAGAAATGTTTTCTTTGGTATCAGACTCTGAATTAAAACCTTTTAGCTGGTATCAGACTCTGAGATAAATCCTCAATTGGTATCAGATTCTGATATGTTTCTTTAAAGCAAACTCAGTTTTTGTCCTGATACTGAACACAACTGGTTGTTCTGCTCTGATGCTGAACCAGTTTGTACTGAACAAATAATGTCTGAACACAGAATGACCTGATCAGAAGCTCTAAACGTTTTCTGCTTCTGAACAGCATTCTAATTTTTTTTTTTTCTGCAAGTCATATACTAATTGAAAATCAAGTAGGCTCTGATAATTGTCCTTGCTACTTGGTCATTCATATGATTGCACAAATATCTCACAATCTTGGTTAGTTCAACCCCTCCCAAATTCTGAATCCTTTTGAAATCCTTTCAAACTTGATGTCAGAACTGCTTTCAAACTCTTTCAAAAAGGGGGAAACCGAACTGCTTTGATACCTGCTTTCAAACTCTTTTCAAATCCTTTTCTGCTCTGATTCAGATATTTTCAAACTCTCTTAACAAAGGGGGAGAAATTTTGCTGTCTTAAGGGGAGAAAGTTACACTTTTTGTTGATGACAAAAGGGGGAGAAAAGTAAAACAAGTATTAAAGCACCTGAGCTCAAATAAGTTAAAATTGTCAGATGCTAAGCATATTAAAGCTCTGATACAATTGTTAGGATTAAGTTCTGATACAATTGTTAAGCTAGCTCTGATACTGATCAGTTAAGCTAAGTTAAGCTCTGATACATTTCTGACTAGCTCTGATACATTTCTGACTAAATTTAACTTATGAGAACTGCCTTTTAATTTTTTAGCCTCTGAAGTGAATTTCTGGCTATGATATATTCTGTGAGATATATATTACTCTTAGTGAGTAAATAGAATTTAAAATAACTTGGATAAGACTCAGAGAGCTTACAAACCTCAGAACCTGAAGTCAACAAGTCATTTTGAATTCTGAGTGTAAATTTCACCATATTGTTTTAAGTTAAGGTTAATTAACATGGATAAGAATCAAGGGGAGCTTACAAACCTAACCTTGAGGATTGTCAGACCTAGGGGGAGCTTACAAACCTCTCCTGAAGTCAGATTGTTAATTAAACTTAACAACAACTCTGAAATTTTCACATTTATGCTCTTATCTGAACTTAATTAACTTGGATCAGACTCAGGGGGAGCTTACAAACCTCACACCCTGTAGTTAACTTGTTAATTAAGTTAACAACAATTTTCTGTTTTAATACTTATGTTTGTCATCATCAAAAAGGGGGAGATTGTTGGAACAAAATGTGTTTAACAAGTCTCTCATAAAATAAGGGAGAGATTGTTGAAACATTTATGTGTAAACATATCTCTCTTTATGGTTTTGATGATAACTAAGTATTAAAGAGAAAATTGGTTATTTGCTAATGCTTTGTTCAAGTGTTTCAGAACCACATGCTTAAATTAGTATTGATTGATAATGGTTATGAAGAACAAGCTAAAAAGCAAGAAGGAAAGCCAAGAAGGAAGGTTGCAAGGCTAGAAAGAAACTGGTCCTGAAGAATTGCTCCTGAAGTGCAACTTCTGAAGACTGGGTGCTTCTGAAGAAGTCAACGCAAGTCAACGTCTGAAGCCAGCTTCTGATCCGTACAACTAAGCCAGCTTCTGATCCGTACAAAGGGAGCTTCTGATTACTGTTCACTGAGAAGCTTCTGAAGCTGATATGGCATGGATTTTGACCAGTACTGTGCGCATTTAATGCCTGGAGGTGTCAGAACAACTCAATGGAACAGTTGTCTCCCTGACCCAAACATTCTCCAGTTTTTAGGGTAGGCCAATTCAAAAATGGCACCTGCCCTGTTCTGACAGATAAAGTGCAGCACACATTTGCAGCAACCTAGTCCAATTGCAACGGCTAAATTCCTGATTTCCAGCAAATCTTCAACAACTCTATTTTTGCCTATAAAAGGAGGAAGATTTGAAGGAGAAAAGTGTGAAGACTCTTTGAAACGCATTGCTGAAACTCTGCCCTGTTTTCTGTGTAAAATCTGTCATAGTTCAAAACTCTTAGAAATTCTTCAGTCTTTGTAACTTAGAATTTCTGAAGGTTAAGAGTCTTAACCTGTGTTGTATTTAGAGAACACCTCTGATATTTGATCAAGTGTTCACCCCAAACTCCTTTACTTGTAAACCAGTTTGGTCCCTCAAAGTCTTAGTCTGAATACTAAGCAATTGTAACCTCATTCCTTTGTGGTCTGAGTCAGAAGCCTCTTGTCTTTGTGACTTGAGCATTGGGAAGTCTCTTGTCTTAGTGACTTGAGCAGTGGAAGCCTCTTCCTTGGTGGTTGAGCATAGAAGCCTCTTTCTTTGTGATTGAGCAACTGGAAGTCTCTTCCTTAGTGGTTGAGCAAATTGTAATCTTTGGATTATAGTGAAACTCTCTTGTTGGATACAAGGGGACAGGACTACTTCTCACATTGAGAAGGAACCTGTATAATTCTGTGTGTCTCTCTTTCCCTTACTCCTTAACTTGTTTAAATCCGCTGCATTTAACTTCTGATATCTGTTCAGAACTGATTACATCAGCTTCTGAACTGAACCTTAAATTCTGATACGAAAAAGAACAAGTTTTAGAGTCACACAATTCAACCCCCCCTTCTTGTGTGTTTGTTTTTCTCACCTTCATAATGGACAAGAAGGAGCTCGTTGTCACCAAAAAGGACGAAAGTGTATGTGTCATAACTCCGGAGTTTGATATCCCGGAACACTTGGAGATAGCCTTCAACAGCCAAGAGCCTGCCGCTACTCCACTTGTAATATGTTTACGAGGGCCTGCCCCATACACTTCCAACAAAGCAGTTCCTTACAAGTACCTTGCGACCATGATGAACAACGGCCAAGAGACGCCTATTCCCCCCTTAGCCCCTGTCGATAATATCACGGACAGCAGTAAAGTGCTAAGGAGCGGACGTGTTCTTCCCACAATAGTCCAAGAGAAGGACAGTACCCCGGTATTTAAACCGAAACCAACCGAAGGTGGTGCTAATTAGTTTGTTTAAAATAGTGTTTTTGAAAATGAATAATTTCTAAATTAATTAAAAAAAAAACGCCTTCGCTAAATTTTAAAATTAATTCCTGAATATTCTACGGACTGAAACATGTTTCATTCTTTCGATATGAAATCGGTATCGCGTTATTCCAGCTTTCACCGTAAATATTCCAGCTTTCGATATGTTTAATTCTTAATCACCGATAAAAGTTACGTCCAATCGGGATATTACAGTGTTAATGAAGATGGAAAATTGTTGTGTATGAGTTGTTGAAAGAAGAAGAAGAAGAAGAAGAAGAAGAAGAAGAAATTATAGAGATAGATGAATATTTGTTTGAGTAGAGATGAATGAATGAATGATGAAATTAGTAGTAGAGTGTGTTATTTATAGAGAAAAAATTCTATCACGTTTTCCAAGGAATTTCCTAGGAAAAAATTCCTAGGAAACCTTCCCACTAAAAATTTTAAATTTTCGTTTCCCTCTTCTCCAATTTTCATTTCCCACCTTTAATTTCCTAGGAATTATTCCTAGGAAATTCCTAGGAAAAGATGCTATTTTTTTTAAAAAAAAAAGCAGTTATTTTTAAAAAATCGATTATTTTTGAAAAAAATGAAAAAATACATTATAAATATTTTACTTGGTCTTGTCTAAAAAAAATTTGGTTAAATTAAATAAAATAAAAATAATGATTTGAGTACACAACGACAATTAATATTCATAAATTACTCGCTATCAACGACAATATTCATAAATTTACAAACAAAAACATAAATTACTCGCTACCATCCTCCTCCTCCTTGTAACACCCCAATTTTATATTTTAAGTAATTCAATAAATTTTAATAGGTGTGACGTTGTGAATATTATTATTAATGCTGTTTTATTTGAATGTGATGTAAATGTTGAGAGGGTTGAATTATATTGGTGAATTAATTTATGATACCAGAATTTAAATAATATAGAAAGAGAATTGAAAAACAAGTAGAAAAGAGTAGGAGGTGTAGAAAATAGGTTTTTAATAAGTGGGGGAGGGGAAAAGCAAAAGAATAGTGAATAGAAGAGGAAAGTTATATGAAGAGTGGCTAGACCAAATATAAATAAGAGTTTTGGGAAATTAGAACTCAGTTTTGCTGAACGTAGAAACAGAGAGAAGAGCAGCCGTCAGAGAAAGGATAACCTAGCTACAACGAAGTCAAGCCAAACCAGAGATTTCAGAGAAATCAAGGTAAGGGGGAGAATCTTTGCACTTTAGGGTATCTTAATATATGTAAGGGGGGGGGGGTTTTATCATCGTTATTATAATTGATTTAAGGCTTAGATAATTGTGGGACTATCATTCAATAATCTTGAGTTTATGATTCTAAAAACTTCATTTAACATGTTGTAGGTTTAGTTTTTGAGAATTGGAGAATGTAACACCCATACTAAATTATCTAGAATATTTAGCATGTGTATTAATCTGATACTGGATACATTAAAATTTTCAATAATAAATACAATATAAAACTACTGAATGTGTACAAATAGCTCGTTTATACCAATGTCCAAATATCATATACAATTATCCTTATAAACATATATAATCTGTCAACCTCCTGAGCTTGTCCTTGACGAGCATCTGCACTCCATCCAGCGTCTTCCTGAAGATCGTCTTGAACATCTCTTGCTAACCTGTAAACCTGCACCAGAAGGATTGGGGTGAGACATTACGTCTCAGTGAGCTCCAGCCCAACCTACTGTTGGCAACCACGGGGGAAACCTAGGGTCGCCGTGCCTACTCTCGGCAATCTTGGGGATACCTATGATCGCCAAGTCTTTCTCTACATATTTCGCGATCAAGGGGAAAGCTTAGGATCGCTACTTGTCTTTATCTTATCTTATACTTTTCATGTACATAATCTTATGCTTAGTGATCGAGGGGAAGTCTATGATCACTTGCTGATGTCTAATGACTACTGTAACACCCTAACCCTTAACCGCCGATTATTAACTTTAATAAAAAAAACGTTAAGGACATAGGAAGTTACAACATAATGAAAACGCATTTTCATAAACATCCACATATCAAAATATATTTGATTCACATATAGCAGCGGAAAATAACAAACAGCTTATAACCAAGCATGCATATAATATACAAAAATATATACATAAGATTTTCAAAAGTGACACTGTCTACATCAGAGACAAATGCCAAGTTAATACACAACAAAAGATTACCCCAAAACGTAGTGTTACAACCATCAGAGCACTAGACTCTATCTAGGGTACATATCTAAACTCAAAAGATAAAGGGTAGCCAAGCTAAACCCTCACCACTACACAAGTTCTATACGACAACAGCTAATCCTCGACGATATGCTCGTCTTCCTGAAAATCTGGATCCCCAAAGATCCAGCACATAACACAAAACAGAGAGTGTTAGTAAAACATAATCAACACAATATAAACAACACAAGAATAAGTAGGGTACTTACACTTTACCCATCATGCATATTCTAACTCACGCACATGCATCATCAATTATCGTCAAGCATTTATTCATTAATCACA
Organism: Medicago ruthenica; assembly: GCA_018208015.1. Taxonomy (NCBI): domain Eukaryota; kingdom Viridiplantae; phylum Streptophyta; class Magnoliopsida; order Fabales; family Fabaceae; genus Medicago; species Medicago ruthenica. The sequence goes on along the minus strand of CM031373.1, from coordinate 34,285,951 downwards.
AGTACTCAAAACATATCAACACTTTAAGCAATTAAGTCAAACAGATGGAAATTATCAATAATCAATTACCATGCACACATAATTCCTCAAGCACAAAACTCATCAATAACAGTTACCACTTAACAACCTTATGCACACATAGTTCCTAAAGTGCACACTAATGTCAAGTAGAATGTATGTTCCTAAAATGCACTCTAATGCATGTGGTACCAATTCTTGCTCAGCTTTAGAGTCATGGCGGACTGTTGGATAAACTTATATCCCTTGTGTACCTCTCATTCGCCATAAAAGGACAGTCGTACACTTGACCAACCGAAGCTGGATTACTTCTGCACCTCTCATTCGCCATAAAAGGACGGTCGTGCATATGACCAATAATAATTGGATTTCATTCTTACCCATAAAGAGCATACATACCATCATGAAATGCATGTATGTTCACTTAGCAATTATTGATATTTACACCTACATATGCTCAAATATGTGTGTACACTACCAATACTCATGCTAACTTCAACAAGTAGGCACTCATGGCCAATCATAATACAAGCATGCGTAAATCATCAAACATGGTTCACAACATCATCAACAACATCATACTAAACCAAAACTCCAAATAAACATAAATGTTTCTAAGGTAAATCCAATCCTTTGGATACCATACCAATTCAATTATATTCATCAATTCCCACACATCAATTTATACTATTATCGAACTCAAAACCCCTTTCAAAATAATTAAATAATTTGATATACAAAAGTGTCGTTTTCTTGAACAATTACTCTTTAGGAAGCATTAAGAATGAGTTAAAATGGTGGGCAAGGTTTCCAAAATATATTATGAGAATGCAGTAGCAAAAAGTCATCCCCGCGCGCACCAAGACCCCCAGAACAGCCCAACTGAGTGTGATATTCTGGCTTGGTCGCTACAAGCGCAGATCCGTCGCTACAAGCGCAGACAGACAGAACCTGGTCGCTACAAGCGCCCAGTTGGTCGCTACAAGCGCAGGCTTGTCGCTACAAGCGCAGATCCGTCGCTACAAGCGCAGACAGACAGAACCTGGTCGCTACAAGCGCCCAGTTGGTCGCTACAAGCGCAGGCTTGTCGCTACAAGCGCAGATCCGTCGCTACAAGCGCAGACAGACAGAACCTGGTCGCTACAAGCGACAGCCCGTCGCTACAGCGACCGTGACAGCACAGTTATGTGTAAAAATGTGATTTTCCACCATTTTTGCTCATTCAAGGTTACCCAAAGTTCCAGAACATGTTAAAAACGATTTTCCATCATAAAACATCATTTAAAAACAATCACAAGCAAGGCTTATATCTAGCAAAGAAATTAGGGTTTAAAACACTAAACTTTTCATAACTTTTCTTATGAATTCAAAACACAATAACTCACAACCAAACATACTAGCATCATCACTTAGCATCAAGCAAGCATAACATGATCATTTAACATCTTTAAACCATAAAAACTTCTATCAAAACCTAGACAAAGTGAAGGAGAAGTTTGGGATGGAGAAATAGACATTCTCCCCTTCTCTTAATCACTTGTGAACAAGTAATACTAACTCTCTTACCTAGCAAACTCAAGCTTTCTCTTGCTCTCTTGCTCTTGCCCTAGCTTCCTCTTGCTTTTCTCCTTCTCTTCTCCTTCTCTTTCACGTTTTCTTCTTCTCCACAAAACAATGAATAGTGATGTCAAAGTCTTTGTGTTAATCTCTTATAACCCAATCCAATTAATCTTGGCCATCCATTCCTTACTAACTCTCAAGGACCAATCCTAGCCCTTCAATTCAATCTAAGCTTACTACATCTCATCCACTTGATCATTACTACTCATAAACTCAAAAGCCCAATACTATTCATCTTCTTGGCCCAATTTCGCCCAAAACTCTAAAAACTCGATTACGAACTTATCCTCGCGCCAAATAATTATTTATCGATTACGAGAAAATATTTTTAAAAGCCAAACAATAAAATAAAATATAAAAATATAACATACGAAAATAGGGTCGTTACAACTCTACCCCCCTAAAAAGAATTTTCGCCCTCGAAAATACCCGAAAACAACTCTGGATAGGAGTCTCGCATCTTGCTCTCGATTCAAACCAACACAAAGGTGTTCTACATCTTCTCCCATACAACGCTTCAAAAGGTGCCATACCAATGCTCGAATGAAAACTGTTGTTATACGTAAACTCAATCAATGGTAAGCAAACTTCCCAACTCCCTCCTTGTTCCAAAATGCACGATCTTAATAAATCCTCCAATGATTGAATCGTCCTCTCTGACTGACCATCCGTCTGTGGGTGATAAGCAGAACTCATCCGCAACTTAGTCCCCAACGCCTCTTGCAAACTCTCCCAAAACCTTGAAGTAAAACGGGGATCTCGATCTGATACAATACTCGACGGAATCCCATGCAATCTCACGATTTGCTCAACATAAATCTCAGCCAACTTCGGTACTAGCATACCGGTCTTGATAGCTATGAAATGAGCAGACTTTGTTAATCTGTCAACAACTACCCAAATCATATTGTTACCTTTCGACGTCTTCGGCAAACCGCTTACAAAATCCATAGCAATACTATCCCATTTCCACTCTGGAATAAACATAGGTTGCAATAGCCCCGACGGCTTCTGATGCTCTACCTTGGACTTCTGACAAGTCAAACACGCGAAACAAACTCGGCGATCTCTTCCTTCATCCCTTGCCACCAAAACATTTTCCTCAGATCTTGATACATCTTAGTAACACCAGGATGAATACTTAAGTTGCTTCTGTGACCTTCCTCCAAGATCATCTGCTTCAACTCAGGCACATCAGGTACACATAACCTTCCCTGACACCTCATCACACCTTTCTCATCGATCTCAACGTTTACCTTTTTCCCTTGCTCGATGAGCGTCTTAAGCTTCGTCAACCTCAACATTTTTAGCTTCACGCTTCGGGTTGTTCTTTCACAAACCAAACTGAGGTCTCTAAACTCTTCAATCAATCTCAGTTCCTTCGCCATCAGAGACGACATATGCAAAGACTTCCTACTCAACGCATCGGCTACCACATTAGCCTTACCCTGGTGATAACTCAACTCGAAATCATAATCCTTAAGAAACTCTAACCATCTTCTTTGCCTCATATTGAGCTCTTTCCGATCAAACAAGTATTTCAGACTCTTGTGATCGCTAAAAACCTCGAACCTTGACCCATATAAGTAGTGCCTCCAAATCTTGAGAACAAACACAACAGCAGCTAGCTCCAAATCATGCGTAGGATAGTTCCTCTCATGAATCTTCAGCTGTCTTGATGCATAAGCAACGACTTGTCCCTTCTGCATCAACACACCACCTAAACCCATCTTCGACGCATCACAATAAACCACAAACGGTTCCTTCGGATTTGGCAGAATTAGCACAGGTGCAGATGTCAACCTCCTCTTCAGCTCTTGGAAACTCTGCTCACACTTGTCATCCCAAATAAAAGCTTGACCTTTCCTAGTCAACTGTGTCAACGGCAACGCCAACTTTGAAAATCCTTCGATGAACCTCCGATAGTAACCGGCCAAACCAAGAAAACTTCGGATCTCAGTAACAGACTCCGGCGTTCCCCAATCTTGCACGGCTTCTACCTTAGCAGGATCCACTGCTATACCACCACTTGAAATAACGTGACCCAAAAAGCTAACTTTATGCAACCAAAATTCACACTTAGAAAATTTTGCATAAAGCTTCTTCTCGCGCAACACCTCCAACACAATCCTCAAATGCTCGGCATGTTCCTCTTCCGTCTTTGAGTATACCAAAATATCGTCTATGAAGACCACCACGAATCGATCCAAAAAGGAATGAAATATACGATTCATATATTCCATAAACACTCCAGGTGCATTAGTAACTCCAAAAGGCATAACGGCGTACTCGTAGTGACCATACCTTGTCCTAAAAGCAGTTTTCGGTATATCCTCCGCCTTAACTCTTATCTGGTGATATCCCGATCTCAAATCAATCTTGCTGAACACACAGGCTCCCACTAACTGATCCATCAAATCATCTATCCACGGAAGTGGATACTTGTTCTTGATAGTTGCTTTATTCAACTGACGATAATCGATGCACAGACGCATACTTCCATCTTTCTTCTTCTCCAACAGAACATGCGCACCCCACAGCGATACACTCGGTCTTACAAACCTTTTCTCTAACAATTCCTCCAATTGTTCCTTCAACTTTTCTAGTTCAGCAGCTGACATACGATACGGCGCCATCGAAATTGGACTAGTACCAGGTACTATGTCAATTGCGAATTCAACCTCTCTCTCGGGTGGTAAATCCAAAATGTCATCTGGAAAAACATCTGCGAAATCACGCACCACCGGCAACGCATCAACCTCCATCTTCTCTTCCACTCTCAACGAAGCAAACATAGCAAACACGTCCTCTTGAGCCTTCACTGATCTTACCACTTCTCGACAACACATGAGCTTCGAACACAACTCTGGCTCCGGTTTTGGAAATAACACCGTCTTCTTACCGCAGTTGATATGAACATGATTAAATTCTAACCAGTTCATACCAAAGATAACGTCTATTCCGCTCAACGGAATGCAGACTAAATCCATTCCAAAGTGTCGATCAAACATAGTGTCTGGACAGTCAACACAGACTTGAGTAGTCGATACCGAACCACTTGCAGGCGTTTCTATAACCATGCGTCCCATCATATTTTCTACTCTAAGACCCAACCTCTTAACGCAATCCACAGAAATAAACGAATGGGTAGCACCCGTATCAATAATAGCAGACAAAGGAGTATTATTGATAAAGCATGTACCTCTGATCAAGTTGTCCGCCTCTGCATCACCACCATCCAAAGCGAACACTTTTCCCCTAGCCGCTCTTGGCTTCTTACACACATAGCTCTTGTGACCCGCTTTCTTGCAGTTGAAGCACACAATACCCTTCTTGCACTGATCAGCTTTATGGTTAGGATCACCACACTTGAAACATCCTACTTCATTCTCCGGACACTCATAGAAACGATGTCCCAGCTGTCCACACTTAAAACAATTCTTACCACCTCCAGTTTTACCACCACTACTTCCACCTTCATCCGGCTTCTTTCTCCGATTATCATAAGGCTTTCCTCTTCCGAAGGCTCTCCTCCTCTTCTCATTCACAGCCTTGTAGTAGTTAGTCTTGGCTTCCTGTGCTGCTCTATCAGCCGTCCTACTCACAGCCTTCTGAACCATGGCATTCGCCATCAATTCCATCGCATCGGCAAATGCTTTTTGCGCCATAACCTGAACCAACACCACGAGTGAGGATACACTTCGTTTCCTCAAAACAGTATAAACAGTGTTTTCCTAACACATGTTACACAAAGGGTAATCTACACCTAATTGATCCAATGGATCGACCTGCTCTGATACCACTATTGTAACACCCTAACCCTTAACCGCCGATTATTAACTTTAATAAAAAAAACGTTAAGGACATAGGAAGTTACAACATAATGAAAACGCATTTTCATAAACATCCACATATCAAAATATATTTGATTCACATATAGCAGCGGAAAATAACAAACAGCTTATAACCAAGCATGCATATAATATACAAAAATATATACATAAGATTTTCAAAAGTGACACTGTCTACATCAGAGACAAATGCCAAGTTAATACACAACAAAAGATTACCCCAAAACGTAGTGTTACAACCATCAGAGCACTAGACTCTATCTAGGGTACATATCTAAACTCAAAAGATAAAGGGTAGCCAAGCTAAACCCTCACCACTACACAAGTTCTATACGACAACAGCTAATCCTCGACGATATGCTCGTCTTCCTGAAAATCTGGATCCCCAAAGATCCAGCACATAACACAAAACAGAGAGTGTTAGTAAAACATAATCAACACAATATAAACAACACAAGAATAAGTAGGGTACTTACACTTTACCCATCATGCATATTCTAACTCACGCACATGCATCATCAATTATCGTCAAGCATTTATTCATTAATCACAAGTACTCAAAACATATCAACACTTTAAGCAATTAAGTCAAACAGATGGAAATTATCAATAATCAATTACCATGCACACATAATTCCTCAAGCACAAAACTCATCAATAACAGTTACCACTTAACAACCTTATGCACACATAGTTCCTAAAGTGCACACTAATGTCAAGTAGAATGTATGTTCCTAAAATGCACTCTAATGCATGTGGTACCAATTCTTGCTCAGCTTTAGAGTCATGGCGGACTGTTGGATAAACTTATATCCCTTGTGTACCTCTCATTCGCCATAAAAGGACAGTCGTACACTTGACCAACCGAAGCTGGATTACTTCTGCACCTCTCATTCGCCATAAAAGGACGGTCGTGCATATGACCAATAATAATTGGATTTCATTCTTACCCATAAAGAGCATACATACCATCATGAAATGCATGTATGTTCACTTAGCAATTATTGATATTTACACCTACATATGCTCAAATATGTGTGTACACTACCAATACTCATGCTAACTTCAACAAGTAGGCACTCATGGCCAATCATAATACAAGCATGCGTAAATCATCAAACATGGTTCACAACATCATCAACAACATCATACTAAACCAAAACTCCAAATAAACATAAATGTTTCTAAGGTAAATCCAATCCTTTGGATACCATACCAATTCAATTATATTCATCAATTCCCACACATCAATTTATACTATTATCGAACTCAAAACCCCTTTCAAAATAATTAAATAATTTGATATACAAAAGTGTCGTTTTCTTGAACAATTACTCTTTAGGAAGCATTAAGAATGAGTTAAAATGGTGGGCAAGGTTTCCAAAATATATTATGAGAATGCAGTAGCAAAAAGTCATCCCCGCGCGCACCAAGACCCCCAGAACAGCCCAACTGAGTGTGATATTCTGGCTTGGTCGCTACAAGCGCAGATCCGTCGCTACAAGCGCAGACAGACAGAACCTGGTCGCTACAAGCGCCCAGTTGGTCGCTACAAGCGCAGGCTTGTCGCTACAAGCGCAGATCCGTCGCTACAAGCGCAGACAGACAGAACCTGGTCGCTACAAGCGCCCAGTTGGTCGCTACAAGCGCAGGCTTGTCGCTACAAGCGCAGATCCGTCGCTACAAGCGCAGACAGACAGAACCTGGTCGCTACAAGCGACAGCCCGTCGCTACAGCGACCGTGACAGCACAGTTATGTGTAAAAATGTGATTTTCCACCATTTTTGCTCATTCAAGGTTACCCAAAGTTCCAGAACATGTTAAAAACGATTTTCCATCATAAAACATCATTTAAAAACAATCACAAGCAAGGCTTATATCTAGCAAAGAAATTAGGGTTTAAAACACTAAACTTTTCATAACTTTTCTTATGAATTCAAAACACAATAACTCACAACCAAACATACTAGCATCATCACTTAGCATCAAGCAAGCATAACATGATCATTTAACATCTTTAAACCATAAAAACTTCTATCAAAACCTAGACAAAGTGAAGGAGAAGTTTGGGATGGAGAAATAGACATTCTCCCCTTCTCTTAATCACTTGTGAACAAGTAATACTAACTCTCTTACCTAGCAAACTCAAGCTTTCTCTTGCTCTCTTGCTCTTGCCCTAGCTTCCTCTTGCTTTTCTCCTTCTCTTCTCCTTCTCTTTCACGTTTTCTTCTTCTCCACAAAACAATGAATAGTGATGTCAAAGTCTTTGTGTTAATCTCTTATAACCCAATCCAATTAATCTTGGCCATCCATTCCTTACTAACTCTCAAGGACCAATCCTAGCCCTTCAATTCAATCTAAGCTTACTACATCTCATCCACTTGATCATTACTACTCATAAACTCAAAAGCCCAATACTATTCATCTTCTTGGCCCAATTTCGCCCAAAACTCTAAAAACTCGATTACGAACTTATCCTCGCGCCAAATAATTATTTATCGATTACGAGAAAATATTTTTAAAAGCCAAACAATAAAATAAAATATAAAAATATAACATACGAAAATAGGGTCGTTACAACTACTTTGTCTTAACTCTTAGCACATAGCACGTATACATAATCATAATCATATTCGTATTCATATTCATGTTCATCTTTTCTTATAACATTAAGTTAGGAGTTAGCGTTGAACAAACAATCATTATCTTGGTTCATTTTACGGAGTGCATCCGGGTGGAGTAACCCCGAAGTACATCTCCCATCATACCGGTGAAATTCCTATCATATCAGGCTAACACCGGACTCCTCTTATCGTTGTGTGGACAACTCTCTCGATGAAGTCCCATCCGGCGAATCCCGGAGTCTGCTGAACACAACTTAACTTTGCATGTAGACAACCCTCTCGGAGAAGTCCCATCCGGCGTATCCCGGAGCCTGCTGGACATGCTTAATCTTTTAACATACGTGTGGACAATCCTCTCGGAAGAGTCCCATCCGGCGAACCCCGGAGCCTGCTGGACACGTTTAATATAATCTTATAACTTACGTGTGGATAGCCCTTTCGGAGAAATCCCATCCGGCATAATCCGGAGTCTGATGAACACGTTATCATATTCTTTATCATTAAGTTCTTACTTAAGTTCGTTATGTATATCTTATTCGTTCATAATCTTGTGCATATCTAACACATTCTCATGTAATCATTCTTTAATATCTAACCTATAAATAGGTTCTTAACCTTGATCATGGGATCATTCTTATCCTCATTAATTCTTAACTTTCGTACTTAAAGTACGTCTAATAATTTACCATAAGCTTTGCATATTAAATGCATTTCTTGTGGAAACTAATCTCCCAAAACATAACCTATAAATAGGATCATAGGCTTATCGTTATCATAAGCCACTACATAGTTACTAGATCATTTGCATATTTATCTAGACTTTACTCTCTTAACTCAAACTATTCTAAGTCAATGCACAATCCTTGTTCCATACATTTTCATCCTTTTTGGGAGCCTCTTGAATGTGTTAAAATGGTGGTGAATGTTTCTAAAAAGTTTGTGGAGAAAACGGAAGTGAAAAAACCATGCCTACGCATCCCAGAACACCCAAAACAGCGAAGCTGTCAAGTGCTGTCTGGGCCTCCGCGCTTGTAGCGACAAGCCTGCGCTTGTAGCGACAAGCCTGCGCTTGAAGCGACAAGCCTGCGCTTGTAGCGACGGTAGGCAGAATAAAATTCTGCCTGGTCGCTGTAGCGAGCTCCAGCTCGCTGTAGCGACCATGACAGGTCCAAAAATCTCAAAATTGATATTTTTCATCATTCCAACCCATCCCAACACACCCAAGCTTCCCAAATGGCATAAAAAGGATTTTCTTAAGCTTATAAATCATTTAAACATGGCTGGAACAAGGAGTTAGCATACAACATGATTTAGGGCATTTTCATAAAATTGCTCTAAGCATAAATTACTCTTAAACTTACTCAATATGGGTTATAAAACCCTAGGGAGCTCACCTCAATTGCTGGAAAGACATGAGGAATTGATGAAATGGTGAAACTTCAAGATTTTCCCAATTCCAAGCTAAATCTCTTACTCCAACTCAAGTTCTTGTACCCACTCCAAAATAAAGCTTCCCAATAAACCAATTTGATGATGGGAGGTGAAATCTTAGCATATAAGCTTGAATTGATGACATTGGAAGAAATTAGGGTTAGGGTAAAGAGGGAGAATTCGGCCAAGAAGACAAAGGAAAGGAAGAATTTGTACTTGAGCGTTGATTAGCTTGCTCTAAGGGCCATAATCCTACTTTTGCATGTTGGTTGGTTGAGAATTGTGTGAGGAAGATGAGAGGAGATGGGGGCGTGAGTGGTAGAAGAAGGAGGGGAAAGAAAAACATAAACCTTAGAGAGAGAAGGAAGTGATGGAAATGAAAAGAATTAAAGGGCATTCCCCTTAAATAGTCTTAGGTAAGAATTTACCAAATTGCCCTTCATGCAAAACATCTCTGATGCGTCGTCTCAATATCGATAAATATTCAAGTCTGAAGCGGGATGTTACAATCTACCCCCCTTAAAGAAATTTCGTCCTCGAAATTTAGAATCCTCTATCATATAAAAAAAATGAATCTCTCATACTACTTCCTCTACTAGCCAAAATTCCAGTTCGTCTTGCTTATCGGAATCCATTGATTATATACTCGACAACTTTTCCTTAACTGATAGGCTTGGTTTGCATTACATATTCCTTACGTAGTGGAATATGGTTATCAGAACCAATCTACCCGACTCACTGATTACGTCTCTTGTCCACACACTTGGTGTGAATCCATCTTATGGTTATTAAACCTTAGATACTCTTACTGGTTATCCTCATCTTTCTCAAATATTCCCACTCTTCAAGAGGTTCATTGCACTGCATTTATTTCCTATGAATTATTATCTTTATCTTTCGTCTCATACGACGACATCACTTATCTTAATTGTAGTACCCTAATTTTGTCCTACGCATTTTAAAACAAAAATCAAAAAAAATCAAAGAGGGGAAAAAGTCAAAAGTCAACAAAAGTCAACAGAAAAGTCAACTTTTCAAAATTAAGGACTTCGCAATGCGAAGCTCATTTCGCACTGCGAAGTCTGCGATTTTTCTGCAGATTTTTGGTTTCTTGGATTTAATTCCAGATTTTGTTGCACATCACTTCCATAATTATTTTAAGTAGCATTCATGGCCAATTGGGCCAAGCAAAGCCAGAGTTGAAAGACTTGCCATTAATGCCAAGGTTAGAAGCTTTTTCTTCCAACCTAGCATGTGACAAGCAAGTGGGCTTGCCCTTGGGCAGCTCTAGCCCCTCCCAGGTGACCTGCTAACCACCACAAGGTTGCCAGCCACCTGCTTGAGGACTTTCCTCCTGCTTGCTGCCCCAAAAACCAGTCAAACCAGCTGGATTTTCTCACTTGAAAAGCCATGAGTGCCTACTCTGTTTTTGCAGCAGCTTTTCACCCTCTCACACCAGCCAATTTTAGCCTTTTCATCCCTCAATCTCTGCACAATACAGTGCACGTTTTTATTGACCAACCATTGAGATTGCAAGGATTGATCCCCAAGCATTAGCCATTTGCAAATCAGCTTTGTTCTTCATCATTACCTTCTAGAATAGGTTGAATTTGTGGCTGAAATCAAGCTGGAACTTGCCCCTTGGCACAAGGCAGGGTTGCCTCTATCCATTAGCATTTAATGCAAGGGGATTCAGCTTGATCTTGGCCACAAATCAGCTGAATCAAGGGATTGTGTAATGATGACAAAGATTTGATTTTGGCCTATAAATACAAGGCAATGCCCAAGGTTACAAACACTCACAATTAGACAGAAAACACAACATTCAAAGAGCAGAAACTCTACTCATTTCAACCTACAAATCTCCACAAATAACCAGAAACAATCCATCCACACAAAGCTTTCAAAAGTTCAAGTTCATCACAAATCTTCAAACCTTTGTGAAAGCCTTCAACCAAATCAAGCCAAGTGCAGCTGGAGCTTTGCTAAGGAGTTCTGTAAGTTACTAAGCTCTTTATCTTGCATTTCTAATTGTGTTTGCATAGCTATTTTGGCTCAAAACCTTTTGGTCCTAAAAAACCCCTTTTGAATTTCAAAGAAATCCCAAGGTTTTCAAAACATCAAAATTGGTTTGTACAACCTTTTTCATCCCAAAAACTCAAAGCTTTTCACCCATATATAAGGTCTTGAGTGTGTTCAGAAGTTGTTTCTGAACAAATGTTCAGAAACAGCTTCTGAACCCAAAATTTCGCATGCTTCGCAGTGCGAAGTCATGGTCGCAGTGCGACCATGACAGAACTCAGAACCTGAGTTTTTGTGTCCAAACAACCAATTTTTGAGGTTCTAGCCCCAGAGCTCAGAACCTAAGAGTTTTTAAACCTCTGTTCTTCAAACCATAACAAGGTTTTTGCATTAATTTTGGCAAATCACAAGTTCGTATAGCCATTTTGTGGGTAACTTGCAAAGCAAGTTACGTTCCCAAATTTTCAAAACCACATAAACAAACAAGCTATGTTCATCTTTTCAATCTAAACTTGAACAATAAATATTGTTCATGATGTTCAAAACTCAAAGATGAACATACACCGTTTACGTTCGCATTTTCGCAAAATGAGACGAACTTGCGCGTCTTCTAGCAAATTTGCTAAACCTTCCCATTTTGGGTTTTCAAACCAAATGTTTTGACTTACCTTGGGATTTCTAAAGAATTCAATCCAAAAATATGAATGAAAAAGGGATGGTGTGACGTATGTCTCTCCATCGCCCCGATTGTACGAATGCGTGACGTATGTCTCGTCGCTCGGACAATCGTCATTCCCTTTTTTTTTAATATGTACAACCCTAACCAAACCAAATCTTGGCCCTTTGTGGTCAATCCAAGCCTTTTGGTCCCCCGTTGGCCATTAGACTCAACCCCTCGACTCGTTAGAGTCCACTCGGTCAATGTTCGACTCGTCCGAGTCCATTGTACCCGTTCTTGATCTCAGTGGATCAATCGAACAATTGCCCGACTCTTTGGAGTCCACTCGGTCAATGTTTGACTCGTTTGAGTCCATTGTACCTCCCTTGGTCCCATAGCGACCAATTCAACCCTCTACCCTAACGGACGTACCTTTTAACAATTCTAATGTGATTCGTGAACGAACGCTTAATAAGTCTCCAAGTGCGAGCATACAAGCTACGTTTAATCGCAAGAATTCGGTTAAAACATCGTCCAATTAAAATCAACCAACACACATACGTTTTTCTACCAAAGAACTACGTATGCTTTGAATTCTCCGACTACCGGGAGATACGTAGGAGCAAGATCGACATCTTGTCAAGCACAATAATAAAAAAACTTTTTTCTTTCTTCGTTTGTTTTTATCTCTTTCCCCCCCTTATTATATATTTTAAGCATAAATGAACATGTACGCGAAGTATTAAAAAGCAATTCAAGCTTTAACCAAATAGAAGGTTCCCGTTGAGTACAACGGACGTGAGGGGTGCTAATACCTTCCCCTCGCGTAACCGACTCCCGAACCCGACAATGGTTGCGATGACCTAATCCTTATCCTCATCGTCTAAAGGGTTTTATTATCGTTTCCCTTTACAACAAAAAAAAACTTAAGGGTTTATCAACGTTCCCTTTACACAAAAACTTTGGTGGCGGCTTCACAAAGGCACCCTCCGAGCGTTCGAGGACGTCCTCGGAGGAATCTGCGCGTCTTTTTCCCGAGGAAAAAAACGAGGTGCGCACAGCTGGCGACTTCACTGGGGAATGTGTTCCCATTAGTGAGTCAAGCCTAACCTATTTGGTTTAAAGCCAATTGTTTTATTTTCTTTGCGTGCCATGTTTATTTATTTTATTCATACATGTTATATTTATGCTTTATGTTTATATTTGCTTTATCTGCTTTATATTCATATCATATATATCAAATGCGGGGGTTACTTGAGTGATGTTACTCCACATTGTTCGGGTTAATGCCGGACGTGTGAGGCTCTCTACCCGAGCTTGAGAAAAACACTAAGTTAGAAGGAGGTTGTGTGCGGAAGCCCGCGTTGACGTATGTCCGTGAGGTGGGATGTCCAACCCCGCTTAGATGAGATTTTCATGTGGAATTAATTGAAGTCATGTCGACGTATGTCCATAGACAACCCTAATTCCATGTGAGATCTATGACTCTAGGGACCTCTTCTTAGGAAATATCATCTTTAGAGCCTACACGTGAGGATGGGGGGAAGTTCTGAACGTTCATATACCAAACCCCTGCATGTCATAACATTTGCATTCATAAAACTTTTTGCAAAAAAAAAAAAAAAAAAGAGGGGCATATTTTTGCATTCTCATTGCATTCATACATGCATTTTCATTTCAAAGCAAAACCCTCACATCATTCCCTCACCAAACACCAAAAAAAAAGGGGAAGTACCCGACCCGGTGTACAGTAGCGTTTCGGAAGAGATCCGAGCAAACCGGAAGGCCATCGAAATTCTGGAAATCATTTCTTTGTCCAAGTAATTTATCTTGTTTGTCAAAAAAAATCATTTTGCTCTTCCCAAGGCAAATGATAAATTTTTATGGGACCCCCATATTTCAAATCATTTTCGTCATTAATAAAGTTGCAGTTTATGTTCAAAAGAGTTCGTTTTTCTTTCGTTCTCAAATAAATTTTCATAAACCCTACAAAAAATAATCATAAATACACCACCAAAAATAACACTGCTACAATCCCTTTTGACTTCAATCTTCGAATTAACCAAACGGAAGATGATAATAAGGACGATTTTGAACCTCCTGAAGAATTGTCTAGACTTGCAAATCAAGGGGATAGGGTAATACAACCTCACCAAGAATCAGTTGAAAAGGTCAACTTGGGGACCGAAGAGGATAAGAAAGAGGTCAAGATAGGAGCCTCCCTGCACGAGGATGTGAAAGGAAAGTTGATCAAGCTTCTGCAAGAGTACGTGAACGTATTCGCTTGGTCGTATCAAGACATGCCGGGTTTAGACCCTAGCATCGTTGTACACAAGCTGCCACTCAAGCCGGAATGCCCGCCAGTAAAGCAAAAATTAAGAAGAACTCGACCCGATATGGCTCTCAAGATCAGAGAGGAGGTCAAAAAGCAGTTCGATGCCGGCTTCTTAGCTGTAACCAAGTATCCAACATGGGTTGCCAACATTGTGCCAGTTCCGAAGAAGGATGGCAAGGTGAGAATGTGTGTGGATTATCGGGACTTGAATAGAGCAAGCCCAAAGGATGATTTCCCGCTACCACACATCGACATATTGGTAGACAACACAGCCCAATTCTCAGTCTTTTCCTTTATGGATGGCTTCTCGGGATATAACCAAATCAAGATGGCTCCAGAGGACATGGAGAAAACTACATTCATCACCCCATGGGGAACATTCTGCTATAAGGTAATGCCTTTCGGATTAACAAATGCCGGGGCAACATACCAAAGGGCAATGGTGACTCTTTTCCATGACATGATCCATAAGGAAATTGAGGTCTACGTCGACGATATGATTGCCAAATCCCAAACGGAGGAGGATCATCTAGTCCATCTACAAAAGCTTTTCGAACGCCTAAGAAAATTCAAGCTGCGCTTAAATCCTAACAAGTGCACATTTGGCGTTAGATCCGGGAAGTTATTGGGCTTCATCGTCAGCCAAAGAGGTATTGAAGTAGATCCCGATAAGGTGAAGGCCATCCAAGAAATGCCAGCGCCGAATACCGAGAAAGAAGTCCGGGGTTTCTTAGGAAGATTGAACTACATCGCTAGGTTCATCTCACACATGACAGCTACCTGCGAACCAATCTTCAAGCTGCTAAGGAAAAACCAAGCCGTTCTTTGGAACGAGGATTGCCAAGAGGCGTTTGACAAGATCAAACAATACCTGCAAGAACCACCGATCTTAATACCTCCGGTTCCGGGTAAACCCCTCATCTTATACCTAACCGTACTTGAAGGATCAATGGGTTAGGACAACAAGATGAAACGGGAAGGAAAGAGCATGCAATCTACTACTTAAGCAAGAAGTTTACCGACTGTGAAACAAGGTATACTTCACTTGAAAAGACTTGCTGCGCTTTAGCATGGGCTGCTCGCCGTCTAAGGCAATACATGTTAACCCATACAACTTGGTTGATATCGAAGATGGATCCCATCAAGTACATCTTCGAAAAGCCTGCCCTCACAGGGAAGATAGCCCGTTGGCAAATGCTGCTGTCTGAGTATGACATCCAATATGTTGCTCAAAAAGCCATCAAAGGGAGTGTTTTATCCGAGCACCTTGCTCACCAACCATTGGAGGATTATCAGCCCATACAATTTGACTTCCCAGACGAAGATGTCGTAGCTTTGAATGACAAAGAAGTCACAAGCGATGATGAAGGACCAGAACCAGGAGCTCAATGGAAGCTCGCTTTCGACGGCGCCTCGAATGCCATGGGACACGGTATCGGAGCAGTTTTAATCTCCCCAAGAAATGGATACCAGCCCTTCACAGCAAGGTTATGTTTTGACTGCACCAATAACATGGCAGAGTATGAAGCATGTATCCTAGGTCTCGAAGCAGCAATTGATCTAAGGATCAAAAACCTTGAAGTATATGGTGACTCAGCCTTGGTCATCTATCAAGTCAAAGGAGAATGGGAAACGAGACACCCCAATTTAATTCCTTACCAAGCCCGGGTTGTAGAATTGATCAAGCATTTTGATGAAATCAATTTCCACCACATACCTCGAGAAGAAAATCAGGTAGCAGATGCTTTGGCTACATTATCATCAATGTACCAAGTAAATTCTTACAACGAGACACCAATCATAAGGATGGATCGTAGAGACAAACCGATTGTATGCGCATCAGTCGAAGAAGAACTTGACAACAAACCTTGGTTCTACGACATCAAGCGATACCTCGAAGAGCAAGAGTATCCAAAAAATGTCTCGCACATCGACAAGAGGACCCTCAGAAGATTGGCATCCCAATTCTTCCTCAGTGGAAATACCCTCTACAAAAGAAATTATGACATGGTCCTGCTCAGATGTGTGGATAAACATGAAGCGGACATGCTCATCAAAGAAATCCACGAGGGATCTTTTGGAACCCATGCTAATGGGCATGCAATGGCAAAGAAAATCTTAAGGGCGGGCTATTATTGGTTAACCATGGAAGCTGATTGTTTCCACTATGCCAAGACTTGTCACAAGTGCCAGATTTACGCCGACAAAGTGCATGTGCCACCAACTCCACTGAATGTCATGACTTCACCTTGGCCTTTCTCTATGTGGGGCATAGATATGATTGGAATGATCGAGCCCAAAGCGTCAAACGGACATCGCTTCATCCTCGTTGCCATCGATTACTTCACCAAATGGGTAGAAGCAGCTTCGTATGCAAACGTAACCAAACAAGTGGTAGCCCGATTCATCAAGAAGGAAATCATTTGCCGTTATGGTACTCCCCACAAAATCATCACCGATAATGGGGCAAACCTAAACAACAAGACAATGAAGGAGTTGTGCAAAGATTTCAAGATTGAGCACCATAATTCCTCCCCTTACCGACCAAAGATGAACGGTGCGGTAGAAGCAGCCAATAAGAACATAAAGAAGATCATCCAGAAGATGGTGACAACATATAAGGATTGGCATGAGATGCTTCCCTTTGCGCTACATGGCTACAGAACAGCCATTCGCACTTCAACTGGGGCAACCCCCTTCTCCTTAGTATACGGTATGGAAGCTGTTCTCCCCGTAGAAGTGGAAATTCCTTCGCTAAGGGTCTTGATGGAAACCAAGCTAGAAGAAGCTGAATGGGTCCAAACAAGGTTCGACCAACTGAATCTCATAGAGGAGAAGCGTCTGACGGCAATATGTCACGGACAACTCTATCAAAGGAGGCTCAAGAGAGCATTCGACAAGAAGGTCCGTCCTCGAGAGTTCAAAGAAGGAGACCTAGTGCTCAAGAAGATATTACCTATCCACAAAGATCCCCGAGGGAAGTGGACTCCCAGCTATGATGGGCCGTACGTAGTAAAGAAAGCTTTCTCAGGCGGAGCCCTGATCATCACCACTATGGACGGAGAGGAGTTCCCACTATCAATAAACTCCGATGCAGTCAAGAGGTATTATGCCTAAAGAAAAAAGAGGAAAAAAGCTCGCTAAATCGAAAACCTGAAAGGGCGGTTTAGGCAATAGAGAGCGTCCTGCTAGATTGAAAACCTGAAAAGGCGGTCTAGGCAAAAATTAAGGACATCAAAAAAGAAAATACACCCCGGTGGATTGAAAAACTCGAAAGAGCAATCCAGGCAAAAGTTAGGGGTTAACAAAAAAAAAAAAGAAAGGCAATGACTGCAGCATCCAAGCTCCGGACAAGATTCAAGAGGAGAGGAATCGGTCTCGTCAGCATCTTCCAACAAACGAAAATATCGAAGTCATAAGGAAATAGCATGTGTTGTGCCAAAACCAATATTTTCTTTTTGCTTTTTCTTGTCTTTCTCTATCTCACTTCTCACTTTGTGTATTTTTACCCATTCAAGAGGTCAAATCTGCATTGAATAAATTTCCTTTTGTTATTTTATGTTCTCAGTAGCGCATAAAATTTTGTTTTATTCATGATGAAAATGCTTTAAAACATGGGGAATAAACAAAAGAATTTTCTTCCAAAAAAAGAGAAAAAACAAACAAACTTTGCTTTATTTTGAATCTTCGTGAATTCTGAAAGAATTGCGGTAGTTCCTACCAAAATATTGCACCAAAAGACTTATGCTCCTTAGCTAAGGCAAGTGCATAACTCGCGGCACGCGGAGCGCAAGAACCCCAAGGGTCAGGCGGAACAAAATTCCCCAACAAACACCCTGAGCATCCAAACACCAAACAAGGTTGGATATCGATCATGCTTCCAAAATGATCCTTTATCCCCAAAAGCCAAGCCATTACGGCACTCCCCACAATTTCCCACAAAAAAGCCAAGCCGTTACGGCACTCCCCACAATTTCCCACAAAAAGCCAAGCCATTACGGCACTCCCCACAAATTCCCACAAAAAGCCAAGTCGTCATTGGCATTCCTCACATCACCCATTTCCAAACAAAGCCCAATTTTTATTGGCATCCCCAAACAAACAAAGCCCAATTTTTATTGGCATCCCCAAACACAAAAAGCCAAGTCATCATTGGCATTCCTCACATCTCCAACAAAAGACCAATTTTCATTGGCACACACAATTTCCAAACAAAAAGCCCAATTTCCATTGGCAATCACAAACCCCACTTCCAATAAAAGCCCGACTTCGCTCGGCATCCCACAATAAAAGCCCGACCTTGCTCGGCATCCACACACCCAAAGTCCAATTTTCATTGGCATTCAAACACAAACAAGGTTCGACCAGCTGAACCCCATAAAAGAGAAACACCCCACAGCATTGGGGCATGGACAGCTCGACAAGAAAGTTCATTCTCGAGAATTTAGAGAAGGAGACTTAATGCTTGGAAAAAAGGTATTACCCATCCACAAAGATCCCCCTATCAATAAACTCCGGCGCAGTCAAAAAAATATACATGCCAAAAAGAAAAAAGAGCTCGCTAAATCGAAAACCCGAAAGGGGCGGTTTAGGCAATAGAGAGCGTCCTGGTAGATCGAAAACCTGAAAAGGCGGTCTAGGCAAAAATTAAGGACATCAAAAAAAGAAATATACCCCAGTGGACTGAAAACTCGAAAGAGCGGTCTAGGTAAAAATTAGGGGTTTCAAAAAAAAAAAAAGGAAAAAGGCAAAAGACTGCGGCACGTGAGGTCCGGACAGAATTCAAGAGGGAAAGAATCAACCTCATTATCATCTTTCAAAAAAGAGTTATTTCGAAGTCATAGGGAAAGTAGCACGTGAAACCCAAGCAAATTTCCATTTGTCTTTTTGTTTCTTTTTCTCTATCTCAGTAATCACCTCTTGTAGGGATTACATTTCACGAATAGTTACCCACACAAGGGACTAAGTTTCGTTGAATCAAAATCATTTATAAACCTTTTCATTGTTATGCGTCCTTACTTGCTCATGAAATGTGTTTTTATTCATGATAGATAATGCATTGAAATATGGGAAATAAAAAAAAAAACTTGCAAAAAAATGTGTGTGTTTTTTACTTGGACGTTAAATGTCGAAAGAATTTCGTTGGTCCCCGGTATTGCATCAGAGGACTCAAAACTTGAAGCTCTGCATTAGTCATTTTAAGACTCATGCTCTTCAGCAGAAATAAGTGCGTAGCTCACGACGCGTAAAACGCAAAGATCCCGAGGGTCGGAGGAACAAATTTCCCCAAATAAAACTCACCCCATACATCTTTTTCATCCACTAAGGCCGGATATCGATCATGCTTCCAAAATGATCCTTATATCCCCAGTGAGATCACACCAATCAACAAAAAGCCCGACCTTGCTCGGAAGCCAATCATAAAGCCCGACCTCGCTCGGCAACCAACAAAAAGCCCGACCTCGCTCGGCAACCAAACAAAAAGTCCAATATTCATTGGCAAAACAAAGAACTACGTATGCTTTGAATTCTCCATCCCACCAGGAGATACGTAGGAGCAAGATCATCATCTTGTCAAGCACAACAATAATAAGCCCAATCTTCATTGGCCTCTAAAACAACCTCATTGATATTCCCCAGGGAGTCTCAACCCCAAACAAAAAGTCCAATCATTATTGGCAAACCCACACAAATTTTCGGGCTTAGGCTCGAACTACACCGGTTTTGATCCCATTTGGGTATGTAGGCAAAGGACCCTGTCCTTCCAAACCGACCAACCAAAAAACAAAAAAAAGAAAGCCCAATTATCATGAACACACCCACAAACAAAGACCGACTCTGCTCGGCACCCAACTAACATTATTCATGCATGCATATTTTAAAACCATTCATACACATGCATTTCATTTCATAAAACCTGCAACAAGGATCCTCCAGTGAGTATCACATATTCACCAACATCCATTAACATTCAACCAGGGGCACCTATTTAGGGTAAGACCGCAGCTCGTTAGGAATCGATATTCAGAAGCAGTTCCTGAATAAGATCACCTAGCTTAGGTATCAACCTCTAGAAGCAATTCCTAGAATAGATCACCTACCTCATTGTTCGACCTCTAGAAGCAATTCCTAGAGTAGATCACCTCCCCCAGTGTATCGACCTTCAGTGTTAGCGGCTGAATAAGATCACAGCTCGTTAGGAATCGATATTCAGAAGCAGTTCCTGAATAAGATCACCTAGCTTAGGTATCGACCTCTAGAAGCAATTCCTAGAGTAGATCACCTACATCAACGTTCCACCTCTAGTGACAGTGCCTAGAATAAATCACCACCCTCAGGAATCGACCTCTAGTGACAGTGCCTAGATAAGATTACCTTCATTCCCCAGTGGATCTACCTCCAGTGTTAGCGGCTGGATACGATCAACCCCTACCAACCCTTTCATTTGCATTTCGCGAAGGACAAAATTCGGGTCCTTCTTTTTCTTTTTACTTAATTGATCTCCGCAAAGAGTTCATGAGATGCCCTCGGCACTCACGTACTCTATGCGAAGACACAATTAAGTAGGGGCAGCTGTAGTACCCTAATTTTGTCCTACGCATTTTAAAACAAAAATCAAAAAAAATCAAAGAGGGGAAAAAGTCAAAAGTCAACAAAAGTCAACAGAAAAGTCAACTTTTCAAAATTAAGGACTTCGCAATGCGAAGCTCATTTCGCACTGCGAAGTCTGCGATTTTTCTGCAGATTTTTGGTTTCTTGGATTTAATTCCAGATTTTGTTGCACATCACTTCCATAATTATTTTAAGTAGCATTCATGGCCAATTGGGCCAAGCAAAGCCAGAGTTGAAAGACTTGCCATTAATGCCAAGGTTAGAAGCTTTTTCTTCCAACCTAGCATGTGACAAGCAAGTGGGCTTGCCCTTGGGCAGCTCTAGCCCCTCCCAGGTGACCTGCTAACCACCACAAGGTTGCCAGCCACCTGCTTGAGGACTTTCCTCCTGCTTGCTGCCCCAAAAACCAGTCAAACCAGCTGGATTTTCTCACTTGAAAAGCCATGAGTGCCTACTCTGTTTTTGCAGCAGCTTTTCACCCTCTCACACCAGCCAATTTTAGCCTTTTCATCCCTCAATCTCTGCACAATACAGTGCACGTTTTTATTGACCAACCATTGAGATTGCAAGGATTGATCCCCAAGCATTAGCCATTTGCAAATCAGCTTTGTTCTTCATCATTACCTTCTAGAATAGGTTGAATTTGTGGCTGAAATCAAGCTGGAACTTGCCCCTTGGCACAAGGCAGGGTTGCCTCTATCCATTAGCATTTAATGCAAGGGGATTCAGCTTGATCTTGGCCACAAATCAGCTGAATCAAGGGATTGTGTAATGATGACAAAGATTTGATTTTGGCCTATAAATACAAGGCAATGCCCAAGGTTACAAACACTCACAATTAGACAGAAAACACAACATTCAAAGAGCAGAAACTCTACTCATTTCAACCTACAAATCTCCACAAATAACCAGAAACAATCCATCCACACAAAGCTTTCAAAAGTTCAAGTTCATCACAAATCTTCAAACCTTTGTGAAAGCCTTCAACCAAATCAAGCCAAGTGCAGCTGGAGCTTTGCTAAGGAGTTCTGTAAGTTACTAAGCTCTTTATCTTGCATTTCTAATTGTGTTTGCATAGCTATTTTGGCTCAAAACCTTTTGGTCCTAAAAAACCCCTTTTGAATTTCAAAGAAATCCCAAGGTTTTCAAAACATCAAAATTGGTTTGTACAACCTTTTTCATCCCAAAAACTCAAAGCTTTTCACCCATATATAAGGTCTTGAGTGTGTTCAGAAGTTGTTTCTGAACAAATGTTCAGAAACAGCTTCTGAACCCAAAATTTCGCATGCTTCGCAGTGCGAAGTCATGGTCGCAGTGCGACCATGACAGAACTCAGAACCTGAGTTTTTGTGTCCAAACAACCAATTTTTGAGGTTCTAGCCCCAGAGCTCAGAACCTAAGAGTTTTTAAACCTCTGTTCTTCAAACCATAACAAGGTTTTTGCATTAATTTTGGCAAATCACAAGTTCGTATAGCCATTTTGTGGGTAACTTGCAAAGCAAGTTACGTTCCCAAATTTTCAAAACCACATAAACAAACAAGCTATGTTCATCTTTTCAATCTAAACTTGAACAATAAATATTGTTCATGATGTTCAAAACTCAAAGATGAACATACACCGTTTACGTTCGCATTTTCGCAAAATGAGACGAACTTGCGCGTCTTCTAGCAAATTTGCTAAACCTTCCCATTTTGGGTTTTCAAACCAAATGTTTTGACTTACCTTGGGATTTCTAAAGAATTCAATCCAAAAATATGAATGAAAAAGGGATGGTGTGACGTATGTCTCTCCATCGCCCCGATTGTACGAATGCGTGACGTATGTCTCGTCGCTCGGACAATCGTCATTCCCTTTTTTTTTAATATGTACAACCCTAACCAAACCAAATCTTGGCCCTTTGTGGTCAATCCAAGCCTTTTGGTCCCCCGTTGGCCATTAGACTCAACCCCTCGACTCGTTAGAGTCCACTCGGTCAATGTTCGACTCGTCCGAGTCCATTGTACCCGTTCTTGATCTCAGTGGATCAATCGAACAATTGCCCGACTCTTTGGAGTCCACTCGGTCAATGTTTGACTCGTTTGAGTCCATTGTACCTCCCTTGGTCCCATAGCGACCAATTCAACCCTCTACCCTAACGGACGTACCTTTTAACAATTCTAATGTGATTCGTGAACGAACGCTTAATAAGTCTCCAAGTGCGAGCATACAAGCTACGTTTAATCGCAAGAATTCGGTTAAAACATCGTCCAATTAAAATCAACCAACACACATACGTTTTTCTACCAAAGAACTACGTATGCTTTGAATTCTCCGACTACCGGGAGATACGTAGGAGCAAGATCGACATCTTGTCAAGCACAATAATAAAAAAACTTTTTTCTTTCTTCGTTTGTTTTTATCTCTTTCCCCCCCTTATTATATATTTTAAGCATAAATGAACATGTACGCGAAGTATTAAAAAGCAATTCAAGCTTTAACCAAATAGAAGGTTCCCGTTGAGTACAACGGACGTGAGGGGTGCTAATACCTTCCCCTCGCGTAACCGACTCCCGAACCCGACAATGGTTGCGATGACCTAATCCTTATCCTCATCGTCTAAAGGGTTTTATTATCGTTTCCCTTTACAACAAAAAAAAAACTTAAGGGTTTATCAACGTTCCCTTTACACAAAAACTTTGGTGGCGGCTTCACAAAGGCACCCTCCGAGCGTTCGAGGACGTCCTCGGAGGAATCTGCGCGTCTTTTTCCCGAGGAAAAAAACGAGGTGCGCACATTAATAACTTAGAAATCATTCTTCATTACTCGGAGTTTACCAACCTCCTATCTTTCTTGTCACTACTATTCTCGAATTCCGGACGTAGCATAAATATTTTATATATTGGTAAATCCAAACTCATAGAAGTTTAGTCCGAGTGATGAGTAGTAATCATCTCACATAACACCTCATGGTACATTTCATAGCACATAATTTACATATATAAGCGAGCACGTGTACACTACTGATGGGTACACAATACATCATCTCATCCTTGTCCGACTGACGGGACATCATTCTTGATCTTATCATATTTGAGACACTAACACATCAATTGAGAATCTTTTCTTACTCTTAACTCATTTGTAACATTCGGGATTTGCCTTTCGACTGGCTTGCCAGGTTTGCCCCGCCAATGCTACTCATGTTTATTTCTTGAACATACATTATCACATAACATAGATCATGATTACACTTATCGATATAGTGAACTCATTTCTCATTTCTGAACACTTCGGCTAAGATATGTTTGATATCAATAAATCTGTTCTGGTCAAATCCTTGCTACTTGAACATTCCTGTCTACGTACCACTATTGCCAAAACATGTCACAACACTGAAAACTGCCACACTACTATCTGAGTAGTTTAAGCACTGCCTGATAAATATATACAATACTAAACATAACCTGTTACATGTGACATGTTGACAGATTGTAGGTACCAGGTGAATTAAACTCATATGTCACTGCATTGTTGTTTCTGATCAATGCTTCAATTTCAAAAATTTACCGTCTTGCAAGTGCAACTTTTACTGACGTTGCCTTATACTTAACCCTTTTTGACTAAACTTACTCTTCAAGTACCACATTAGTGGTGACTTTTCTTGCTCTAGTCTTATTGTGCTAAAAGCATATTCTTCTCATTCTTATCACAGAATCCTAAACTACTTCGATTTCCATTTCTCTTGTATTTCGAGGTTTGAAATATCGCTCGGCTTAACTTTTAAAAACATTTCCTTCTAGAACTTATAACAAGTTCGAGTCGTCACTGCTCACTGATATTATGTGGTTCACCTGACAAGGACTACACAAGCATCCTTGAATTACTCTTTCGCTGCGCAACTCTGATCTAAGCAAAACACTTTGGAGTAAGAATAATACACCCTTATCAAATCCTCTGGCTAACTTGTTCTTTAATGACTTATAGTTATCACGGCAAAATCATCTTACATTCGCTGATTCTCTTATGGCTTAAACCACCTGTTGAACTTACTGATTGGTCGTCATTTGACACTGTGTTTCCTTTTGGACATAAACTATATACTTACTTTCACGATAAAACGCCAGAACCTGTAAACGGTTTCCAACAACTGTCTAGAGTTCAACAATGTTCCTGTCAAACAGTTATACTCCGGTTCTAACTTTACTTTCCATATCCTGAACTCTGTAACCATCTCTTGGCCAGTTCCTTATGTATAATCACTAAAACATTGCGCAACCCGACTGAAAGCTTGCTTGAGACAACTCAAATTCACACACAAACACTTGTGTCAACTTTTAAAACGACTTATGGTTTCTGGAGGTTCACATCTTTTACATATACTGAATCTACTGAGGGTTTGAGTCCCATTACTAATCGTTCTATCTTTATCCATAAGAATTCATACCCATAATCTTTTCGAAACAATTACAGTTGCTATGGTTTTACCATACCCCTTAGGTTACCTTCGAGTCCCTCCAGTTAATTGATCTTGAACTTCAGTACTTCATCATTACTTTTGTTTCATTCAACTACTCGTTACGGCATTCTCATTTCAGATCTTGATCTTAACATCTGAGTAATTCTGCATATAGTTGAACAATCCGAAATCTATACCTTATTACCGCCCTCGGAACTTATTAACACGAGGTGACCTCTTTAAGCTTCTAGAATAACTGTGGAAGAAAACTCACCAGTTGAAAACTTAAAACTCACTAGCATTAACCACAATCTTAACCTTTCGTATAATACAGTCTCAATATAATTTCTCGGCTAAAATTTCCGATTATCCTTCAAAACTGGTCTACTATAATCTTGTGTCATCTTGAACTTGCCTTCTTCATCCAATCAAGGAAATTCAACTTTATTCGTCCATATAATTCGCTTAACCCATAACTTTCTCTTAACTGTTTGGGCTAAAATCTTATCCGGTTCGAGTGTGCGAGTCCTCCGATTCTTACACACTCTATCCTTGCTGGGAGTCTAAAGGTTTCAAAAACCGACCGATAATTCCTCATTTGAGTCTCTAGGTTAGGTACCACAATTCCTTAACTCTGTACTCAGATTTGATACTTAATCCACACTTCACTTTAACTTCTCGAACTGCGGTTCCCGTTAAGGTTCCATGTCATTCCTTAGAGTATTCCATAATTCCTTAATCCGTATGTCATCCGCAGATGAGATATCGTCCAACGTCATGTCCAACTGAGTTGAGGTACTTCACCTCACAGATAATTATCCCTTATGTCTCTGAGACCTTGCCACTATCAGGCTTCGTTACTTTTCAGTTTGATGGCCACCATCTGGCATGAATACTTCTTCGCCAATTTCGTCTTAAAATTCTGTCTCCTTAATCTTCGCCCTTCAAACACTTCATTCCTCCTTGGTCACATTCAGCTCTCGGACATTTATCCTAACGGTCATATACTAGATTGAGTTGATCAGGCTCAACTAGATGTGACACTTAGAACAATACCCGGAACCCAATAGTCCCACTACTTTTATTGAAACTTTAATGACCCAAGGCACGGTCTGAATCGACCTGCTCTGATACCAATTGTAACACCCATACTAAATTATCTAGAATATTTAGCATGTGTATTAATCTGATACTGGATACATTAAAATTTTCAATAATAAATACAATATAAAACTACTGAATGTGTACAAATAGCTCGTTTATACCAATGTCCAAATATCATATACAATTATCCTTATAAACATATATAATCTGTCAACCTCCTGAGCTTGTCCTTGACGAGCATCTGCACTCCATCCAGCGTCTTCCTGAAGATCGTCTTGAACATCTCTTGCTAACCTGTAAACCTGCACCAGAAGGATTGGGGTGAGACATTACGTCTCAGTGAGCTCCAGCCCAACCTACTGTTGGCAACCACGGGGGAAACCTAGGGTCGCCGTGCCTACTCTCGGCAATCTTGGGGATACCTATGATCGCCAAGTCTTTCTCTACATATTTCGCGATCAAGGGGAAAGCTTAGGATCGCTACTTGTCTTTATCTTATCTTATACTTTTCATGTACATAATCTTATGCTTAGTGATCGAGGGGAAGTCTATGATCACTTGCTGATGTCTAATGACTACTTTGTCTTAACTCTTAGCACATAGCACGTATACATAATCATAATCATATTCGTATTCATATTCATGTTCATCTTTTCTTATAACATTAAGTTAGGAGTTAGCGTTGAACAAACAATCATTATCTTGGTTCATTTTACGGAGTGCATCCGGGTGGAGTAACCCCGAAGTACATCTCCCATCATACCGGTGAAATTCCTATCATATCAGGCTAACACCGGACTCCTCTTATCGTTGTGTGGACAACTCTCTCGATGAAGTCCCATCCGGCGAATCCCGGAGTCTGCTGAACACAACTTAACTTTGCATGTAGACAACCCTCTCGGAGAAGTCCCATCCGGCGTATCCCGGAGCCTGCTGGACATGCTTAATCTTTTAACATACGTGTGGACAATCCTCTCGGAAGAGTCCCATCCGGCGAACCCCGGAGCCTGCTGGACACGTTTAACATAATCTTATAACTTACGTGTGGATAGCCCTTTCGGAGAAATCCCATCCGGCATAATCCGGAGTCTGATGAACACGTTATCATATTCTTTATCATTAAGTTCTTACTTAAGTTCGTATGTATATCTTATTCGTTCATAATCTTGTGCATATCTAACACATTCTCATGTAATCATTCTTAAATATCTAACCTATAAATAGGTTCTTAACCTTGATCATGGGATCATTCTTATCCTCATTAATTCTTAACTTTCGTACTTAAAGTACGTCTAATAATTTACCATATGCTTTGCATATTAAATGCATTTCTTGTGGAAACTAATCTCCCAAAACATAACCTATAAATAGGATCATAGGCTTATCGTTATCATAAGCCACTACATAGTTACTAGATCATTTGCATATTTATCTAGACTTTACTCTCTTAACTCAAACTATTCTAAGTCAATGCACAATCCTTGTTCCATACATTTTCATCCTTTTTGGGAGCCTCTTGAATGTGTTAAAATGGTGGTGAATGTTTCTAAAAAGTTTGTGGAGAAAACGGAAGTGAAAAACCATGCCTACGCGTCCCAGAACACCCAAAACAGCGAAGCTGTCAAGTGCTGTCTGGGCCTCCGCGCTTGTAGCGACAAGCCTGCGCTTGTAGCGACAAGCCTGCGCTTGAAGCGACAAGCCTGCGCTTGTAGCGACGGTAGGCAGAATAAAATTCTGCCTGGTCGCTGTAGCGAGCTCCAGCTCGCTGTAGCGACCATGACAGGTCCAAAAATCTCAAAATTGATATTTTTCATCATTCCAACCCATCCCAACACACCCAAGCTTCCCAAATGGCATAAAAAGGATTTTCTTAAGCTTATAAATCATTTAAACATGGCTGGAACAAGGAGTTAGCATACAACATGATTTAGGGCATTTTCATAAAATTGCTCTAAGCATAAATTACTCTTAAACTTACTCAATATGGGTTATAAAACCCTAGGGAGCTCACCTCAATTGCTGGAAAGACATGAGGAATTGATGAAATGGTGAGACTTCAAGATTTTCCCAATTCCAAGCTAAATCTCTTACTCCAACTCAAGTTCTTGTACCCACTCCAAAATAAAGCTTCCCAATAGACCAATTTGATGATGGGAGGTGAAATCTTAGCATATAAGCTTGAATTGATGACATTGGAAGAAATTAGGGTTAGGGTAAAGAGGGAGAATTCGGCCAAGAAGACAAAGGAAAGGAAGAATTTGTACTTGAGCGTTGATTAGCTTGCTCTAAGGGCCATAATCCTACTTTTGCATGTTGGTTGGTTGAGAATTGTGTGAGGAAGATGAGAGGAGATGGGGGCGTGAGAGGTAGAAGAAGGAGGGGAAAGAAAAACATAAACCTTAGAGAGAGAAGGAAGTGATGGAAATGAAAAGAATTAAAGGGCATTCCCCTTAAATAGTCTTAGGTAAGAATTTACCAAATTGCCCTTCATGCAAAACATCTCTGATGCGTCGTCTCAATATCGATAAATATTCAAGTCTGAAGCGGGATGTTACAGAGAATTAGGGCAAGAGTGATAATTGATGACTTATGTTATGTTGTTGTTGATTTGTGGTTATTGATGATTGTTGTTGTTAATGTCATATTATGAATTGGGTATGAATTATGTTGAGTTGTTGTTGTTGATTGTGATGATTTTGAATGAATGAGAAGTTTGAATAATATAAGTTGCTTTTCCTGAGTTTTCTTATCTCTGCCCCGAATTTTGAAATAAAAACTGGTATTGATCGGTACAGAATTGGTCTTAGGTGTAAACACAAAAGTTGTAGGTATGGATGTTAGCTTTCTAATGCCGTTGGTCTGACGTCAAAACGATTTATAGAACTTGAGTTATGGTCAAATTACTGCACGTAGGTCACAGTGAATTTTTATGGACTTTCTGCACAACTTTTCCGAATTTGAAACGAAAACTGGTATTGATCGGTACAGAATTGGCCTTGGGTGTAAACATGAAGGTTTTAGATAATTTTGTTAGCTTTCCAGTGGCTTTGGTTTGACGTGAAAATGACTTTTAGTTTTTGAGTTATGATGAAAATACTCCAAGGAGGTCTTAGTGAAATTGTACGGTGACAGCATTCTCTGTTTCATGTTTTTGCGTCTTTTTCACACGTCTCTGTTTTAAATTGGTCTTTGGTATAAACATGAAAGTTGTTGATAATTGTGATATCTTTCTAGTATCCTTGGTTTGACATGGAAATATGTTATGTATAATTTGTTATGGTTTTACAAAATTGTATGATGAATTGTTGATGTTTGAATACGATGTTATATGATGAATTGTTGATGTTTGAATACGATGTTATATGACGTTGTTTATGATTGATGCATATGAAATTATGATATGAAGTCACTGTCATTGTCGTTACCACAGTTGTCGAATATGTTGATTTGCAGAGCTAGTAGTAAATAACAGGAATACTAGTAACTAATATATATAGTAGTAGAGATAAATTGGTAGCAGAAAAATAGTAGCTTCATCAATTTGGCAGAGAATAATTAATAAGGTTTATTAGTAGACGTAATTTAGTAGAACTTCGTTAATAATAGTTGGTAATTTTGTTTATAGTAGAAAAATGATTTTTGTATAGCAGTGAAAGAGTACCTTTATGTTAGTTAAAAATATATGCTTACACACCTATGCTTATATATGTATGAATATATATGTATGATTAATTTTGTGTATAAACAATTAGCAGTGAAGGAGTACCATTATGTTAGTTAAAAATAACGTATCCTAATTTCTAAGTAATACCTATATGTATATGAATGTTATAATGAATTCATTCCTACTATTTTTTAAATGTGTTTGAGATGAATTTCATGCCCTTTATGGATGTGTCTTGGAAACCATAGTACTTCTTAAGATGAATTATTAGATGATGTGTAATTGATATGTTATTTAACGATGTGTCAATAATAAAATATTTGACGGTGTCTATGTTTACTGATGATGGGAATGATGATGAGTGAGAATATTAATGACATGAATGATGATGTATATTCATGAAGACGATGTTTTCTTATGATGATGATATGAATGACGATGATATGTTTGTCCCGGTGTCGTGCATAATAGGAAGAGTTTGCGTCTATGGTTGTAAGTTGTTGTTGGTGTGTTAACATTTAATACTTGATGAGTCTTGAGCCTAAAAAGGTGAAGTAGTTTAAGCAGTAGAAGGAGAAGTGTGAGGGATGTAGATGAGTAGTTCACGGCGGAGTGATAATGACGTGATTAATCCATTGGGGTATTTTTAAAAGGTCTAATATGGTAAGCTGATTAAGAGAGTATACAATATGAAAAGATAAAGAAGTGAAAAGAGACGATGATAAGAAGGGATATAACGTAGGTGTCTTCCGAGTAAGTGATGAAGGTAAATATAATCTTCTTAAACAAATAATGAGCTTAGGAATATTGTTAAGTTGAAGAGTAAAAGAGTCAAGGTAATTAAGGAACTTAAGATGAATGTTAGGTAGAAACATATAGGGCGTGTATTGAGTAGTGAAAGATAATAGGAATGAGGATAGCGGTGAATAAGACGGGAATTGATTAGAAGAGAGCGAGATGAATAGGAAAGAAGATAAGAGGTAATAGTCATAATGTTTGACGATAATAATAATAACCGGTATCGAGAGAATAAAACCTTAAATTATAATGAAGTTTTAGTGAGGAAAGTTGCTGACGTAGAAAGTATCGATAAGGTGAGATAATAACTTTGAATTAGAATGAAGTTAAGGTTAGGGAAATGGTCGAGGTTATAGATGACGACAAATGTGAGACGAGGATTAAGGTATAAAGTCGTAATAATGAGAGGGATAAGTAGGAAAGAGTTATTGACGATGGTGAGGTGAAACCTAGTTGTATAGAGAGGAGACGTTATATGTAATGTTAATGGAGAAGTAAACATCTTAAAACTAAGAAGGAGGAATAGGGTGTGCTACCAGGATAAGATATCTAGAGAGCCTAGAATATGTTGACGTAGAAACGAGTCGTGCTTAAGGGTTGGATTGATGAGGAGATAAAGTAGAGATATAGACGGTAATAGAGAGTAATGATGAGAAATCATATGACTATGACAAAGAGTGATGACGATTGATATTATTTACAAGTGTATAAATAAATATGATGAGAAATGATGATATTTGCGTTAATATGATGATGAGAGTGATGATGTTTATATTATAATGATGATGAGAATGATGATGTCTATATTACTATGATGATGAGAGTGATGATGTTTATATTATAATGATGATGAGAATGATGATGTCTATATTACTATGATGATGAGAATGATGATGTATATATTATAATGATGATGAGAAGAATGACGATGTCTATATTATTTTGATGATGAAAATGATGATGTTTATTTATGAAGACGATGAGAATGATGACGGTGTGTTTTGCATTGATGTTGTGCATATTAGGGAGAGTCTTGCATTTATGAATGTGAATTCATGATGACGTGATGATGTGTAATACCTGATGAGTCTGTCACCATGCATGCATATAGAGTCGTGTCAAGGAATTATGAAGATGAAATGACGATGAAAGTCCAGTAACATATCTCTGGCAATTTATGACGACGAAAGTCCAGTAACATATCTCTGGCAAATTATGATGACGATAGGTGTGGTACCACATTCATATAGGTCTTAGGGTGAGTCCATATGCATTTAAATGATGATACTTATACTTGGTGTTTTTAAGTGTGAATTGAATGAGATGATGATATGTATGATTAGTTGAGAAGAATATAATAAATGTCGATGATCATATGACGACAGAATATTGTTATTGTTGTATTATAATGTTGTGCGTGCTTTTCCCTAATATTATGTTACGGCAGGATTTCTCACCCCTTTGTTGTTGTTGTGTTGTTTTCTTTGTGGTGATTGTACTCCCGGGTACAGACACTCAGGTTGAGGAAGTTTAGCTGTGGGACGACTTAGAAGGTGGAGATGGAATACGTCTTCCGTCTAGTTTTCATTTTATTTAGTAATCTATTAAGCATGTAGTCGCTACGAGCTCTGATTCTTGTAACACTAGGGTTGGGGTTGACGTTGAAATTAATTTGTTTTTAAGTCGAGAACTTGGAAATATTGATATTTCTATTTATGATGTTGAATAACAAGGATAATCAATATTAATGAAATCAATGAAATGTTTTCTGCTGTTGAAATTATTATTTAAAGAAAGTGTTTATGTTATATGTGATATATTGACGAGTTTTGTAACATCCTCTTTATTAAATATATAATTATTATTTAATAATTATCGTCGGGAAATAGGGTGTTACACTCCTCGTCCTCGTCCTCGTCATTATCATCATCGTCGTCGTCATGTATTTGATGAGATGTCGGTGAAAATTGACTCGACGATGCAGGCGACGATGAATCAGATGTATTTCTACTCTTTCTCCCACCCATGAACTTCTTTGTCATCATCTTTTGGAATTTTCGAAAGACATTCATTTCTTTCCTTAGCTCCTTCTCTGTCTCATCTTTCCTTGCCAACGCCTTATTTTGAGCTTCCACCCTTCGATTAATATCTTCAACCCTTCTCTTGAAGTCACCCTCGATACAGCAACATATAATTGCCCATGTGAAAATACAGGCGTTGGAAGGTATATGCCCACTTTTTTAAGTGTCTGGCCTTGACTCTTGTTAATAGTCATTGCAAATGATACGGCCAAAGGAAATTACCTTCTTTGAAACTGGCCTAGACTTTCGACCTGTGTGTTGTATGGGTCCTATCGACTGTTAAAATGATCAATAAGTTATCTTTGACATGTGTCATGTACGTGTCTATTGATAAACACAAACATGATTATTATATGATTTTTTTTTATCATGTGTAAATTTACACATATTAAGAAGTTTAAAATAGTAAGTTTGTATTTAAACTTGTACATTTTATATTATATATATAATTTTTTAATAAAAATATATATTTTTTTTAAAATTTTTTTGTTACTTTTAGTTGTTTTAACATGTGCAATGTTGCACTTGTTAGACAAACCCTTATTAGATATACAATATCGCGATAAAATGTGCATTAACATGTCTTTCAATGACATATGAATCGTACCAAATATGTCACGTATTTGAAAACATAATTTATTAAAATGATTTGCTTGCATTTGCTAACAAAAAAGAAAAATAAGTAGAACTATTACCTAATTTAGAGTAAACTCAATTTATAGCAATATAAATCATGAAAATAGTAAATGTGGACAAATTGCATCACAATTATTAAAGTTCGAACTAAAAAATGTGGTCAAATTGCAGCTTAAAAAACTGAATAAAAACTAATTATATAGAGTATAAAGTTAATAATACATATCAAAATGTGTCTGACTTACAATCTTAATATAAATGCTACATAACATCAATTTGAACAAAGGACAGCAAATATGACAAATATTGGCTTTACAAAATCAGGTCATGTTATCAACCATATCTCTTTTGGATTGTACTCTACGTGATAGGTACGCCATTTAAGCCTCAAGAGATGAATATAAGTTAGATCTGTTGACATGTGTCATATACGTGTCTATCGATAAACACAAACGTGCATGTCTATTTCCAATGCTAATTAATTATTTTGTTATGTAACTACCAAAAACGGTTTGAATGTCATTAGTACACATAGGAAAATACAAATGTTATGTAACTTTCAAAGGTTAACATTACATGGTTGACTAAATAAATAACAATAAATGTGTAACAAAATTCAAATTTGAAATTAGAGTGGAGGGAAGATTTTTAGAGTTGCAATCTTTAGCATTTAATGCATTACAATTAGAGGGAAAAAATTAGGTTTAGGCGTTGCTAGACCTAATAACTTTTAAGAATAAAAGATATAAAAAAAAATAGCCTCTTTTGACTCTTTTGGGCTGACTTTTGCTCCTTCCAAAATTACCCTTAACTTTCAATACAAATAACACATATTACAATTAGATAAGAGTAAATTCAAATATTAAAACAAAATGTAACAAATTGTATATGTCTGATTTTTTTCTTATCTTTTTAAAAAGATAATGGATGAAAGTGAATTCAAATATTAAAAAAAGCGTAACAAACAAAGTATTTATATTTTGGCTACCACACAAAATATATCGTGTAACAAACACGATATGAGTATATGTCTAGTTTTTTTCCTTTACCCTTAAAAAAAGTCTAACAAACTAGCTTTATCAAGTATATATATACTATATACTATATATCTATACTTACTGTATATAAAGAAAATAGCATGTTTTGTCTATTTTACACTGACTTTTTCTCTTTCCAAAACTACCCTCAACTTTCAATACAAATAGCACATGTAACAAATAAATAAGATTAAATTCAAATATTAAAATAAAAGTGTAACAAACACGATATGAGTATATATATGTTCAGTTTTTTTCTTTTATCCTTTAAAAAGTGTAACAAACTAGATGAACCAAATTGAACCAAATTAATGGTTTGGTTCGGTTTTTAAAAACCATTTTTAATAAAAACCGGTTTTTTATAAATTCAGTTTAGATATGGTTTGAAGCTGGTTTAGATCTGGTTTGCAATATAAACCGGATTTTTGACTTGAACCAGTTTTAAAACACTAAAACTGATGGGAGAACACGCATTAAACTGTTTATGTTTTCAAGCAAAAATTAACCAAACTTCTTATTTTGTACAGTTTTCAATAAAAAATTAACCAAAAGTTCTTATTCTGATTCTGATATTAGAGTTTCTTAAAATTACTTTGAATTTGTTTATGTTTGCAATCGAAAAGAAAAAGTGAGAAAGAGAAGTGAGTTGCTGATAGGTCCACAAGTGCACGGAAATATCGGTTTTAGTATAAAAGATGTTGAATCTCATAGAGACCAATGGCAAGTACTGTTATCTATTGTCACGTTGTTTATCTAAGGCGGTGCTAATTAGTTTGGTTGCAAAATTAGGAAAATAAGTTGTTTTAATTTTAATTACTTTTAATGACGAGAGACCGGAATATAATTCACGTCGACCATTGATGCTTGCTAAATTGTATTTTATTATTATAACATCAAGATATTTTCACGCGTAAAAAGGATTAAATTAAAGAGGCCGCCCCGCTTTTGCGTGTACGACTCCGAATTTTGACTTTTAATCTATTTGACCGCTTTCGCTTGTACGCCTTACAACTTCAAAACTCCGTTTGAAAAATAATCAAATTTTGCTTGAAAAGTAATTTTTAGTAGAAATGTAGTTTAAAGGTCTCGTTTGCTTTCGTATAGCCGGAATCGTATTTTAAACTCACAGACGCCCGATGTCGCGTGTCCAGCTACAAGTTTAAAATAGTGTTTTTGAAAATGAGTAATTTCTAAATTAATTAAAAAAAACGCCTTCGCTAAATTTTAAAATTAATTCCTGAATATTCTACGGACTGAAACATGTTTCATTCTTTCGATATGAAATCGGTATCGCGTTATTCCAGCTTTCACCGTAAATATTTATCGTTAAAAATCAAAATTTTCAGACTTAAAAATAATTCATGTTACAATTTCTAATCATTCAACTTAACAAAATATCATTGATACGACGTTCATCATATTCCGGACTCGAAAAATCTACCTAGACATAACTAAATTATAATCTAAATTTAACTCTGATGAACTCATGTTGGCAAAAGGAACATAACCTGTTATAGTTGGAAACCTTAAATACAAAGAACACCCATAGCAATATACTCACGACACTTGAATGAATTGATACGACACAGTGAAACAATCAGCAAATTGAACGAAATAAAATTAACTAGCCAATGCAGCAATTCATAAGGACTCACGGCACCAGCAGCAACAGTAATGATTCAGAATTGAAATTTAAAGCAAGAAGGCGCAGCAATATAAAATAAGGGAATGGAAATTACACTGCAATAAACTAATTGGGTTTCCGTAGCAGTATTATTTGTACCAAGGGAATGGCAAAAGTCAAAGTAATGATGGGAACAATATGTAAAATCCATTAAAATATATTAGATGATTCCATTGTTAGAGCAAAATATGACATATCTTTTGAAACTTATTAAAAACATTAGCAGAACAGCCCTAACTATATTGATTGTTCTCAATATATATGTTTTTCAAACTTTATAATCAAAATAAGTATGATTTCTCATAACATCGCATTTTAGAACATATTCAATCACTAAATTATATATGAAGAAGGTATTTAAATAAACTCATGCACCGCAGAAAGAATGTACTTAGTAAATATTGTATTACGATATAAGGTTTAATCGTCTAAAACACAATTATCCCAAAACTATGATGATAATATAAAAATAATTATTATAATAACAAGTAATACAACTTATTCAAGCATTTTTTGCCTTCAAATACAACAGGACCTGTACAATTCAATGAATATTGCTTAATTGTCATACTTAGGCCTAACTTCGATTCCTTCAATAAACAAATTTCCCCTCACCCACGTAACACTCCTATGGATAACACTCATGTGGACTTCTTCATCTTTGATGCTTGAATTAAAGAATTCTCCCATCTCAATCTCCAACCAGCCATCACATCTAACACTAGGACGTTGCAATCCTGCTTCGTTGTTGTGCGGCCTATATTCCAAGTTTGGATCCAAAAAAACAGATTTAATGCTTCGGTGGCCACCACTGACACCGACAGAAAAGTTCATGGGTTCGTTCTTACTTCCACAGGCATTAATTATCTTGAACACGAGATAAGCTGCATACTGAGTATTTGGGGACAAGGAAAGAGTGTTAATAGTACCACGAATTTCATGTGAGAACACAATACTGAGCTTAGCAACTTCAGGGAACCTGTAAAATTCAGAAGTATAGTTAATTTAAATTTTGTATTGAATAGTCTAACAAGTATTCACTTCAAAGAAAAAAATGAGGAGAAATTGAGAGAAGCTGAAAATAGTAAATATTTTTATCATGCAACATGTACATCTCCCGTCTCAATTATAAGCAAAGGTTTACTTTTTAGATTTATTAAATAATTAATGTATTTGGCATGTATTACGGACCAAATACATTAGTTATTTAATGAATCCAAAAAGTAAACTTTTTCTTACAATTGAGACATGTGGAAATAGTTTTATAATTTAGAGAGAAGCTATGGATTTTGAGACATTAAATATGGCATGGCTTACAAGTAGAACAAACACCACGTTTAGCAGCAACTGGAAAATTTCCTTAATGAAGGTAACAAGACCAATCGAAAGACATAGAAAATAAAATCATTCAAGGCCAAAAAAAATGTTGAGTGTGATCTATTGATTCACATAGTTAGTATTCGTAACAGTTTAGATATCTATTAATTAAAAGTTGATTAAGTTAATAAAGACATATTGGGTGGTAATAGAAAATAAGGTAATAATTCTTTCATGTGAGCATATTTAAGTTGGTAGTGACATTTTAGTATATATTGGTCGGGATTTGAACATCAAATTCTTTATTTATTCACTTTAAAATGTGAATTTCTAGTCACGAGACTACATAACCTTAAAAAAAAAAATACAGTGAAAAAAAAATTGAAAATCAAGAACTAACCTTGAATCATGCATGGGAATCCACTTTTTCTCATCGTACACATTACGACAATCAATGGTGAGAGATCTAGCAGCAAGCAGGTAACACTTCTGTCCACTCTTTCTTTGCAATTGAAAACTCTGCATTTCAACATATACAATTTCTATTAGCATTTGGAACTAAGCATTTTATCCTAATAATTTAAAGTGTTTTGATTGTCCTATTTAATAGACGATAATATAAACAACATTCGTTTCCAAGTATAAGACATGCTGAGAGAGAAAGAAAAAAGAAAATACAAAAACACTTACTATTATTTAAAAGGGGAGGTGTTTCTAAAAAATATAGATTTAGCT
This sequence comes from Medicago ruthenica, assembly GCA_018208015.1. NCBI lineage: Eukaryota > Viridiplantae > Streptophyta > Magnoliopsida > Fabales > Fabaceae > Medicago > Medicago ruthenica. The sequence goes on along the minus strand of CM031373.1, from coordinate 34,247,288 downwards.
CACATAAACACTTGAATTTTTTGTAAAGGTGAGCCTCTACAATTTTTTGTAAAAACTAAAATTTTTATAATAATAAGAAACTAAAAAAAAGTTTCTTTTTATTAATTAAAATCAACCAAACCGTTGGATCCGGTCCATATTAACGCAACTCAAAATAACAAAGAGCGACTTTGTCAACAAAAAATAAAAGAACAAAGAACAAAAACAACTATAAAAAAAACTGGTATAGCAGAAAAAAAAAAACGAAACAAACTTCAACACAAACACACAGGTCGAAAACCTGTTATTGCAGAAGAAAAAGAAACAAACGGCAACACTAAAACAACCCGCAGTACAGTTACTGATAATAAGCTCTAATATTCGAGAAATTGTAGTTGATTATGAAGAATACCTTTTTACCATGGTTGATGATGATAGGGCGATCAGATAGAGCCATATAGAGAGCTTTTTTGGTAGGAGTGTTTGCCAGGGAAGGAGATTGTAAGATGATAGAGTCTATGAATTGAGAATGGGCAGTGAGAAAACGGTTCCAGACAGTGTCAGAATCGGCGGCAGAACGGAAAGTCTTAGAAACGATAGAGAGCCTGCAAGCGTCAACTGGAGTCGTACAAGATAGTATTGTGGCGATGCACCCTTCAGGCAATTCCTCAAACGCCCTTATTCTTTTGTTTTTCATCATTCTTTTGCTTTTAAGCTACGAAAAACAGGTTTCCTCAAAAGAACAAAAGCCAAGAAATAAAGCTGAAAATAGGTCTAAGTCGTTGGAGTATTTATAGTAGTTCTTTTAGGGTTTGTTTCGATGGAACTTTTAGGGTTTTTTTTAGAGGTTCTTTTAGATCCGTTTAGGTATATATGTTAGTGGTAGGTTGTTAACTTAATCCTTAAGTATTTGAGGTGGATGCAAACTAGCAAATATCAATCAATACCGTGTATATATATATATATATATATATATATATATATATATATATATATATATATATATATATATATAGATATATAGATATAGTAGTATATAAAGTATGGTTTTTTATATCATATGTCGCTTCGACGTTTATTCTCAATATTTTTTATTTTTTAAAAATTAATTTTGATATTTGATTTGCATAAACAAACTACATTATATTTTATTTGACATAAATATCTCAACAAACTATTTATATTAGTTTGCTTTTATCCACTAAATATTTTATTCAAGTATTTTTTTTAGGCTCTTTCAAAAAAAAAAAGTAATTTTTTTAGATAGAGTTAGTTAGTGTCTAATTTCATTTAGCATAATTTGTTTCAATAAATTAGTATTCTTTTATTTATTTTCAAGTTTTTAATATTTTTTTATTATTTTTCAAATTCTATTTTTTTTTGGAACTCCGAATACTTTTTTTTTTCTATATTTCAAAGATGGATTTTTTTTACGCTAACACATTTAAATTACAAGCACTATTTTTTCATGAAATATTGATTAAAATTATAGGTACTAGCGAAAATATAAATGTTTTTTGCTTTTAAATTATAACAAATCAAACTAACCATGATTATCTTTTTCGATAACACAAACAATATAACAAAAAAAATATATAATTTTAATTCTTATTTTCTTAATGACACCAACAATAATCTTTATTATAGAAAAGTTGTTTAAGGGTATAATATGGATAATGAAAAATAAAGTATAGATATACTCATCTAATTGGTTACACATTTTAAAGGAAAAAAAAATTGGACATATATATACTCATATTGTGTTTCTTACTTTTTTATTTTAATATTTGAATCTACTCTTATCTATTTGTTATATGTGATATTTCTATTGAAAGTTGAGGGTAATTTTGGAAAGAGAAAAAGTCAGCCAAAAAGAGCCAAAACATGTTATTTTCTGTGTGTGTGTGTGTATGTCTATATATATATATATATATATATATATATATATATATATATATATATATATTTCCTAGGAATTTTTTCCTAGGAAAACACCCTAAATTCGTCGGAAACGGTGTTTTCCAACGAATTTTCCGACGAAACGTTACATAAGAAATTTTCAATCTATTCCTACGTGTTTCCGAGAAATTTCCTAGAAATTTTCTGTCAGTAGTTTTTCTAGGAATTTCCGACGAAATTTATTAATATTTTAATGGTTAGTTTCCGACGAATTTCTGAGGAAAATTTATTAATATTTTAATGGTTAGTTTCCGACAAATTTCCGAGGAAAATTTATTAATATTTTAATGGTTAGTTTCCGAGGAATTTTCGAGGAAATTAATTAATTATTTAAAAAAAAAATTAAAGTTTGGAATTATAAAAATGCGCCAAAATTTTTAAAAATAGCGCCAAAAAAATTTGACAGATTTTTAAAATTGTTTCCGAGGAAAATAATTTATTTTTTAAAAAAAATTAAATTAAATTTTCGAATTTCAAAATTGCGCCAAAAAAATTTGAAATTTTTTTAAAATTGTTTCCGAGGAATTTCCGAGGAAAATAATTAATTTTTTAAAAAAATTAAATTTACAAATTTCAAAAAAATTTCAAAAATTTCAAAAATTGCGGCAAAAATTTGAATTTTGAAAAATTGCGCCAAAAAAATTTGAATTTTTTTAAAAAAATTTGCGCGAAATTCATATTTTGAAAAAAAATTCGAAAAAATTGCGCGATACTAAAATTTTGAAAAAAAAAAATTGAAAAAATATATATTAAAAAATGATTTTTAAAAAAGAAATATATGTAGTAAAAGTGTTTTGAATAAAAACAAATGTAGGAATGAATTATTTTGATGAAATTGTTTTTGAAAGAAATAAATAGATTTTATTGTTGAAGAAGATGAAAATTTGTGTTAATGAAGATGAAAAATTGTTGTGGAAGAGTTGTTGAAAAAGGAAGAAGAAGAAGAAGAAGAAGAAATTAGGAAGAAGAAAATTAATGTTAAAAAAATTATAAGAGATTATTGTTGAAAAAATTGGTGTTAATGAAGATGGAAAATTGTTGTGTATGAGTTGTTGAAAAAAGAAGAAGAAGAAGAAGAAGATGATGAGAATAGGAAGAAGAAGAAGAAGAAGATGAGAATAGGAAGAAGAAGAAAAGATGTGATAGGAAGAACTGATAGAGATTATTGTTGAGAATAAAAAATTATGTGTTTAGAAATTGTTGAAGAAGATGAAAAAGAAGCTGAAGAAGAAATATAGAGATAGATGAATATTTGTTTGAGTAGAGATGATGAATGATGTGAAATGTGTAGTCGAGTGTGTTATATAGAGAAAAAATTCTGTCACGTTTTTCGAGGAATTTCTAGGAAAAATTCCTAGGAAACCTTCCACTAAAAATTTAAATTTTCGTTTCCCTCTTCCAATTTTCATTTCCCACCTTTATTTCCTAGGAATTATTCCTAGGAATTCTGGAAAAGATTTTTAAAAAAAAAAAACAGTTATTTTAAAAAATCGATTATTTTTGTAAAAATTGAAAAAATACATTATAAATAGTTATTTTTGAAAAAACATCTATTTTAAATAAAATCGATTATTTTTGAAAAAATTGAAAAAATTTGGTTAAATTAAATAAAATAAAAATAATGATTTGAGTACACAACGACAATTAATATTCGTAAATTACTCGCTATCAACGACAATATTCATAAATTTACAAAACAAAAACATAAATTACTCGCTATCATCCTCCTCCTCGTCCTCGTCCTCGTCCTCGTCATTATCATCATCGTCGTCGTCATGTATTTGATGAGGTGTCGGTGAAAATTGACTTGACGATGCAGGCGACGATGAATCAGATGTCTTTCTACTCTTTCTCCCTCCCATAAACTTCTTTGTCACCATCTTTTGGAATTTTCGAAAGACATTCATTTGTTTCCTTAGCTCCTTCTCTGTCTCATCTTTCCTTGCCTATGCTTTATTTTGAGCTTCCAACGCCTGCTTTTGAGATTCCAACGTCTCCTTTTGAGATTCCAACAACTCATTTTGATTTTGCAACACCACCTTTTGACTTTGCAACTCCTCGTTCATTCGAGTTATCATTGCTTGCATCTCAGGAGACAACTCTGCAAAACGAGTTGAGCTGGACTCTGGTAGAACAGGAGCACGGAACAAATTTCCATGCACCACGTTGCTGGCTAACGCTCCAAGACCGTATACTCTATCCGGTCTTTGTTGTCCTCCTACAGCCTTTGCCCATAATTCAATTTTGATGGAGTCGGGAATTTGTTCATGCGATTGAATCTCAGGATTCTGCGCCAAAAACTGTGCTACGTACTAGTCATAAGATGCCTATAAAGAAAAGTAAAGAAAATTAGATAATAATAATTGTTTACAAATAAAGTCAAATAAAAATTATATAATAATAATAAATGAAATTAACATATTTCATATTAGTTAACAACATAATTCTTTAATAATTCACTTTCTTTTTCTAATTAAAATATATTACGAATATTTGCATATTTACCTGGGTATTGCGTGCTCAAGCATCGACATACTGACTAGTACGCTGGGTGAAATGAGTCTCTCTATGGAGCTCATATAGATAAGGATCTCTCTCCAAGGATTTTGCCTAATTGTACACGAAAAGTTATATAAGCAATTAGAACATTTGAGTTTATTTAATATATACATGTATAGAAATAGAAAAGTTGCGACATGGCGTAAGCAACAAATTCACGAACTTCATCCACAAAAGCCGCTTTAAGTGTTCTTTTCCCCGGATATTTTTTATCGTACATCTAACTACGATGTAAAATATATTGATTCATCTTCCGCGTCACTAATATTAACTCAATTAGTTTGTATTTATTCGTTACAATAACGCGCGAATAATTAATAAATCCTCGTGTTGCCGACAAAAGTTAATGACTACAACCTAAATATAAATAACAATTTTTTTTATTTCTTAAAACCTAAATATTTAGAAATTCGTACGAATTACACATATTTCATATATATAAATTAACTTCATAATTCTTTACTAATTTATCTTCTTTTTCTAACAAACTTTTTAAACATATTTCTTTACTAATTTGTATGAATTCAACATTACGCGCATATAAAAATTACAAGCCACAAATAAAAGTTACGCGCGGATAAAAATTCCGCGCGCCACCGGTAAAATTAATTGCAACAACTAATTCACATATTTCATATCAATTAACTTCATAATAAATTTTTTTAACATATTTCATTACAACAACTAATTCACTAATTCACATATTCTTTACTAATTTACATTCTTTTTCTAACAAACTTAATTTTATACATATTTCTTTTTATTCCTAGTCAAACCATTGTAGCAATTTAAAATAAGTAGAAGATATAAATCAACCTCAAATAATTAGACGATGAACCAAGTGGATGAAATAAAACCAAGCAGCAGCTGCAGCAACAACACCAACCTTAAAATGGATCCGAAGCAAGAAACTACAAAAAATAATACAACATAATTAATAAAATCAATATCAATGGAGAATAAAATAACATTGAAATAAATTATTAGAAAAAATAACATTAATAAAATTAAATATATACACAAACCTGATGGAGAATAGTGTAATAAATTATAATGGAGAGAATAAGTGTTTTTTATTAACTACATTTTTACTAACTACATTATTTACTTCCATTTTTATTAACTAAAACATATTTAATGCACAAATTAGTAAAACTAAGATTTTTATTAAACATATATAATATTTGATCTAACTAACATGTTTATTACAATTTAATTTTACTAACTATGTTTCTAATAACTAATATTTTTATTATACTCTCTAACATACACTAATAAGTTGAAATTTAATTTAATCCGGCTAAATGTTTTTTTTTGAAAAAGTTCATCCTACTAACATTTTTAGTCGAGCGCTTTCTATTGCTCGCGATGCCGGTCGGCTCACACCTATGTCGTACTACCGTGGGGTTTCCTTTCCCACGCATGTATTATATGCTGATGATGTGATGATTTTCTGTACAGGGACTAAGACTAATATCCGCCGGCTTCTCAGAATTTTTCATGCTTACTCAGAGGTTTCCGGACAGGTTATTAATAATGCTAAGAGCCGTTTTTTCACTGGATCCATGACTTGTGCCCGTGTTCAGATGATTGCTCAATTGCTGGGGTTCAGTGTGGGCAGCATTCCTTTTTCTTATCTTGGGTGTCCTATCTTTAAGGGGAAGCCTAGGAGTGCTCATTTTCAGAGCATAATTGACAGGATTAAGGCGAAGCTTGCTACCTGGAAAGGGATTTCTCTTTCTATTATGGGTCGGGTTCAGTTGATTAAATCTATTATTCACGGTATGCTTGTCTATTCCTTTCATGTCTATTTGTGGCCGAGGAAACTTTTGCACTTGCTGGACACTTGGATTAAAAATTTTATTTGGAGTGGTGATATTCTTACTAAGAAGGTTTGCACGGTTTCTTGGAAAATTATGTGCCTTCCGTGGGCTGCCGGGGGTCTTGATATTAAACCAACTCGTTTGATCAATGATTCCTTAGTTTTGAAGTTAGCTTGGAGCCTTGTTTCCACGGAGTCACAATGGTCGGTCCTTTTTCAGAAGAGATTTTTCCGGAATGGGAAGCCGATCTCTCACTATTTTAAATCGTCGGTTTGGCCAGGTATTAAGCTTCACATTGCCACAGTTCTTGCTAATTCTTTGTGGATTGTGGGAACTGGTGCTAATATTCATTTTTGGACTGATAATTGGCTGGGGGATTCTCTTGTCGATTTGCTGCACATTGATCCGGTTTTTCACGCAAATTTTCTTCGTACGGTGGCGGATGTGATTGTTGATGGTGAGTGGAATTTCCCTGCGGCTCTGCTATCCGTTCCCGTTGTGAAGGAGCGTTTCGAGCTGATTGTTTTGCCCACAACTCCTCTTCCTGATACTTTGGTTTGGTCGCACTCTGCGGATGGTATGTTATCGGCGAAGCAAGCTTTTGATTTTCTTAGGCCGGAAGCTGCCTTAATTTCATGGGCCGAGACTATTTGGAGATCTTGTATTCCGCCCTCTCATTCCTTTATTTTTTGGCGGCTAATGTATGGTAAAATGCCCACTGATGACAATCTCAGGAACAGGGGATGTGTTATTGTTTCGGTGTGCCCCTTCTGCTTTAAAACCTCTGAAACCTCTGATCACTTGTTCCTTCGATGTTCTTTCGCGGTGGATCTTTGGTCTTGGATCGGAGACAAGCTCAATTGCGTGATGGATTTAGGCTCTGTTGGTTCTCTTCTTTCTTGTATTCCTCAGCATTGCTCTTCTCAGGTCGCTGATATGTATTTGGCCGCGGTGATACATACTTTGCACACGATTTGGATTTCTCGCAACACTCTTCGTTTCACTTTGAATTCGGCCAGCCTTCATGCAGCTAAGGTTCGTATTCATTCCTTGGTTGCTATGTCTGGGATGGTTTCTGTAGGCAAGTGTTTAGCTTCGGACTCCACTTTTCTTGACTCCTTCTCGGTTTCCCCTCATCACCGGCGTGTCAAGGACATTATTATGGTTTTATGGAAGGCGCCTTCCTCTCCTTGGCTGAAGGTTAATACTGATGGGTCGGTCATTGGAGGTAATGCGGCTTGTGGTGGCTTATTCAGAGATTCTATGGGATCTTTCCTTGGGGCTTTCACTTGTAATCTTGGTAACTCATCTGTCTTCCTTTCGGAAATTCATGGCTTCATTTTGGCCATGGAGTATGCAGCTCTTCATGGGTGGACTAACGTTTGGTTAGAGAGTGACTCCACCAGTGCTTTATTGCTTTTTAGCAATGTTTCTCTTGTCCCGATTTTTCTTCGCAACCGCTGGCATAATGCTCGTAATCTTGGTGTTCAGGTTATCTCTTCTCATATTTTCCGCGAGGGTAACTGCTGTGCTGATAAGTTGGCTAATATGGGCCATTCGGTTCAGGGTTCGGTTTGGTTGTCATCTTTACCGCAGGAGCTGCACAATGATTTCTTTCGTGACCGGTGTGGGTGGCCTAATTACAGATTTCCATAGTCTGCTGTTTTCCTTTTCTTCGTTGTATTTTGGCTTTGCTTTGATGTTTCTGAGGGTTTTGGCCTAGTCCCCCCTCTTGTATTCATTTTTCCTTTTTTAATAAAATTTCTTTGAGTTAGGCGGCATAGGATGGAGGTCTCGCGGGGTGCCAACCTAGTTGGGATGTCGTCGTTTCCTCTTGATGCTTGTCCTAGCTCCTGGCTTACCAAAAAAAAAAACTAACATTTTTATTGATTACAATTAAATTTAACAAACTACTTTTCTAATGACTAATAATTTAATTACCAATTACATCATTGTAGCAATTTAATTTCAACTAAGTTAAAGATATACCAACCTCAAATAATATAAAAGTCGACGAACGGAGTGGAGGAAGCAACACTAGCAACAACGTCGTCCTCAAAATAGATCGGAACCAACAAAACTATAAAAAAATAATGTAACTTATTTTAATAAACTACATTAAAAATATATAAATTCAAACACATAAAATTGAAATAAATTAGGATAAAAAAAATAACATTAATAAAATTAAATATATACACAAACCTGAAGGAGAATGATGTAATAAATAATGGAGAGAATAAGTGATATTTATATGGTGTATTGATATAGATTAAGAAAATAAGTATATAATATGAGATAATAATTTGAGATAATAAGTGTATTGAGAAAAAATAAATTAAAAAAATAAAAGATAGTAGTATAAGAATGAAGAATGGTGTATTGATATGGAAGGATTATGATATATATATATATATATATATATATATATATATATATATATATATATATAAGTCATGCCTTCTTCCAACGTTCCAATTTCAACGTTGCAATTCCAACGATCTGTTCAACGGCTACTTTATTGATGCTTTCCGAGGAAAAAAAGCGTCGGTAACACCAAGCTTTCCGACGAAAACATTTCGTCACTAAGCATAGCCAAATGATGATGCTTTCCGAGGAAAAAAAGCGTCGGTAACACCAAAGCTTTCCGACGAAAAATTTTGTCGCTAAGCATAGCCAAATGAACGTATGCCACATACCGCATTTCAATGTAAAAGTAAGCTGTGGGGTCCTCATGCTTTCCGAGGAAAAATTCGTCGGTAAGCAACACCAACAAATTTTTGCCACGTTCCCCTTTTCAGTATAAAAGTTGATGTGGGTCCACTGCTTTCCGACGAAAAAAATTCGTCGGTAAGCAACACCAGTAAAAACGTGCCACGTCCATCAGATCTGTACTGATGGGTCCCATTTCGTCTAAAAGTTGTTTTCCGACGAATTAAAATTCCTAGAAAAATTTCATAGGAAAATTGGGTATTTTCTTGTAGTGTTCAGGCAAAACAACAACATCATCATATAGTCATACAACAGATTAAACCCTGGTTTTCATCTTACAAACATGCATAACATATTCACAATCAAGTACAAGCCTGGTTATCTCTATACTGGAAGCAAGGCTTCTACTCATAACCTCCTCTGCTAAACCAAAAAAAAATAAAAAATAGGAGGAAGAGTCCCCCTCTCTGACCCCTCTAGAGAATTCAAAATTACCAACTGCCATTCCATTGACAAGCATTGATAATCTAGCAAATAAAAGTATTTGGTTGGTCGAATTGCAGAAAATATAGTTGAAACCAAAACATTTAAGCACTTTTAACAAGAATGACCAGTCTAGTTTGTCAAATTTTTGTTTGATATCTATCTTCAAGGCTACATCGCCTCCAAAGCTTTTTTTTTTTATCGAGCAAGTTGATAGCTTTTGAGGCAATCAAGATGCAATCCTGAATATGTCTTCCTTCAATGAACCCCTTTACTGCACATATATGATTTTGCAAGCCACCTCACTGAGCCTATCAGCTAGGACCTTAGTTATGATTTTGAATTGGAAGTATGCCAGAGCTATTGTTCTAAAATTGTCCAAACTGTCAACATTTTGAATCTTTGGAACCAGGACAATAAGATTAGAATTAAGATTAGGCAAGATATCAATAAGAATAAAGAAGTGTTATGTGGCTCTGATCACATCAACAGACGCTATATCATAATATTCTTATAAAAATGTCCAGGGAACCAAATGTATTTAGTTAAGAGCATTTGGATGAGATGATAAGTGATCTCTTTCAGCTTAACCAAAGGTCTTGAATTTGATTTCAGTCATAAAAATGCAGCAATGTTAAATCTCTTGAGAGAATTTGTTTTTCATACATTGTGGTCTTATCCGGTTCGTGGAATTAGTCTCTATAATTATGCATAGAAGATATCCGATTGAAAAAACTTAAATTTTATTAGCTGATATATAGTTATTTCCCAAAAGCAAATGTGAGGTAAAATGATCTTAATGTATCCCACAAGGTTTGAGCTCTGGGGTATGGTTAGTTGCAACACACTAACCAAAAATTGTTCAAAGCATCATCCTCTTGTGATGCATGTAAACAGGAGCACCTCTATTAATCTTCATTCTAGGTATAAGTTCTTTAAAACATGGGGCCAACATGAAGGTAACAAAACTATATTTGGTTCTCCTATGCTTGTACTTCAGTAGAAGCTGCAAATGCTTAAACTTTTTCTCAAAACTTGGAATAGGGAAGTATAGTCACAATCAATCTGAACAAAGCTCTAAACATGCAAGATACTTTATGGAAAGAGAAGTCTAGGGTGTCTAGATTCACTGATGGACATAGAAATACAGCTTACTTCCACAAAATGGAAAAAATTAGGCCAATTACTTTACTGCATCAAAATAATAATGTGTTCTCTACCTCTGCAGAAATAGAGGATCATATAAGTATTTGAATGAATTAAGTAGCTTTATTTTTTACACAAAAATACATTAGGTTTTAGGAGCTAAATAAATCTGTGTTAAACATTATTTCAATATTAAGAAATTATTGTGAAACAAATTATTGTTTTCAAATTGTTAATACTACATGATTTTTAAACAATACTTCCTCTCAAAAAATCAAAAGTTTTTAAAACAATTTAAAAATATTTGTATTAAAAAAAAAGCTAAAAAAATATCGTGTTGCACATGGGGTGTGAGATCTAGTAAGTTTATTCACAAAAACTAAAAATTTCCGATGCCGGGAATCGAACCCGGGTCTCCTGGGTGAAAGCCAGATATCCTAACCGCTGGACGACATCGGAATGTTGGGTATGTTTGGCAACTATTATGTATTATACAATAAGTCGTTTATTGTCTTTTATCAGTTCATACTATTTTCCTTACAACTACAGTCATCTGCTCTAATCCAACAAACACGTACTCATACACATTGCATGTTGGAAATGAGAATGGTGAATATGAGATTTGATCTCTGATAATTTATTTGGCAGCACAGGTGAAAATGGTTCACATTCACGTCACTACTTTTTACTGCCTTAATATAACATATTTATGTATCTTATAATATTGAATAAATGGTCACTTTAGTATCAGACTCTGCATCTCGATGTCATAAAGGTCCCTGACGCAGGATTAAATACAAAATAGTCCTTGAATGTGCACTTCCGTTATCAGTTTAGTCTCTGGCGTTAAATAATTCAGTTAACTGATGATGTGGCAAAGGCGCTGGGGGGGGGGGGGTAGTATTTTAAAAAAGTTTATTGAGTTTAACGAAAACGTGATTAATTAGAAAACAGTTTGACTTATTGGATTTGTGCAGGATAACGATAACAAAAATTATAAAGACAATGATAATACACTAAGATTTATTATTGAATTGAGATATTCAAATCCAAATCTTAATACAATCAAAGATTAATAATTGGCTAAAGTGTTTTTTTGATATTATTGTACCGTCTCTTTTTCTAGTATATACATATGTGTGTGTTTGTGTCCCATTAAAAAATATTACAAATAAATGCAATAAAATAGTTTATGGTTCTTTTTCTTTTTTTAAGAAGCTAAATAAATTATATTAAAAACCAAGACAAGCTCCTCTAGCACAAGGTGTACCAAAGGAAACTAAAGTATTCAGAAATTACAATGAGACAACCCACAAGCTACAACAAAGTAGCCAAGAAAAATAAAATTACGTTATAACTTGGAAACATAATAAAGGATTTAACCTCCAAACCGAATACTCAAAATCAAAAGCAGCATAATAAAATTTAAACCACCAAAATGCTTCGTGTTGGTCTATATGGCAAGATAGAATGCGCTAGAGGGGGGCTGAATAGCGTTTTAAAAGTTTATTGAGTTTAGCGAAAGCATGATTAGAAAACGGTTTGACTTATTGGATTTGTGCACGATAACGATAACAAAAAATATAAAGGCAATGATAATACACTAAGATTTATTATTGAATTGAGAGATTCAAATCCAAATCTTAATACAAACATAGATTAATAATTCAAACACAGGGTACAAAACTAGACAAATCTCAAACCAAACTTAAAGAACAATTAAATCAACTATACCAATGAACACAATGTATATGTGTTTGATGAATTGACACTAGATTGAAATCAAATGTGATCAATAAGAATTAAGAGAAAACCTAGTTCAATGAATTAAGTCAAGTTTTAACAATTTGAACCAAGATCACATTCAACTCAATACTAACAATTATCAAACATACATATACACAAATTAAACAAAATTAAAGAGGAAAGGGAAGAGAAAACGACACCGAGATTTATAATAGTTCCCACTTTCGTCCTCGTTTCGGGGTACGTCTACTCTTCTTGATGAAAAACGTCTCCACCAAGGACTTCCACTAAAATTGAATGTATGATTACAATGTGATTACAAGAATTCCTTCAAACTACCATAGCTCTTCAATTCCTGTGCAATCACTCCCTCAATCTTCAAATACCCTTTGAAATTGGAGCTTCTTGAAGTCATCGAATCCTCAATCACCCGTGCAATCCTTGAAGCTCTTCACTTAAACTCTTCTTTGCTCCGTCCGGTGGTTGGATCCCCTTCAACACAAGAACTTTAGAAAGAACCCCCAATACCCTTAGAGGTGCAATAAAATTACTCAATTCACTTTAGATCCTTGATTCTCAATCAATATCCTTGAAAGCAATCAAATTTCAATCCCTAGAGCACTCTAGCAATCTATGACTCAAAAGACCACAATGATTCTTAGAAAAAGTGTTTAATTTGAAGAACAAATTAACAATGAGTTTTGAAGACTCTAGAGAGAATAGATGCAAATGATTAAGTGGTTTAGGAGTTGTGAGGGTGTTAATATATATAGGAATGTGTGGCAAGTGCAATATTTTAGGCAAAAATAACACAGTGAATCAATTCAAGATAAGTGTGATTCCTATCAAACATGTGTAAATGGTCAGATCTGGATTTATGAAGATTGATATGAATCAACTACTATTTGAATCGATTCAATACTGCCCAGATGGAGTTGATACAATTCAAGATATAATGAATCGATTAACTGAGCAGAAAGGCAAGGCCAGAGAGAAATGATGATACGATTCAGCAGTTTGTGATTTGAATCAAACATGATACGAATCAATAAAAGCATGAATTGATTCAAACATCTATATAAAAGATTTTGACACACAAACATGAAGATTTCTATGCACAACAACAAACATGATACTAGGAATCATATAACAGACTGAGTGAAAGATTGCTAGGTGTTTTAACAAGTCTCTAAGCTATGGCTAACAATACAAAAAAACATCAAATAAACCTAGCTAATGGACATCATCAAAACACAATCCTATAACTAAAAGCAACTTCATCTTCATCACATGGACTAAAGTGAAAGTATAAAATGGTCACTTTGGTCCCTGAACCAAAAATCAATATCCACATATAAAATCTCAAATCCCTAAATCCCGAATTCAATCCTCAAATCCCTAAATCTCATCAAATTCTCTCATTTGTTCAAAATCAAATCTTCCATTAAACACCAAAATAAATCACATGATGATGGGTGTTAGTGCAAACTCGTCCCAACGAAGTGTTTCTCGTCGTCAAGAAATGGATCATCTTCCTCAATGAAGTTGTTTTGTGGTTGCGGGAGACTATCTGTTAGGTCCCTGACTGTGGACACTTACCAATCAGTTAGGTCCATGACAGTAAACACTTACTGTCACTAAGGTCCCTGACAGTAAACACTTACAGGCACAAAGTGGCAGCATCACATGTACATGTCAAACAGACACCTTACTATCAGGGACCTTGGTGGAAGTAAGTGTTTACTATCAGGGACCTAACTGATGGTAAGTATGCATAGTCAGAGACCTAACAACGAGTCTGTTGCAACCACAGAACAACTTCATTGAGCAAGATGACCCATTTCTTGACAAAGAGCGAGTTTGCACCAACACCCATCGTTATGTGATTCGATTTTGGTGTTTAATGGAAGATTTGATTTCGAACAAAAGAGAAAATTAGATGAGATTTAGGGACTTGGGGATTGAATTCAGGATTTAGGGATTTGAGATTTAATTTGGGGATATTGATTTTCGGTTTAGGGACCAAAGTGTCCATTTTCTACTTTCACTTTAGTCCATGTGACACCTCATACTCCTTGTCAGCATAAAACCTTTGTCACATCATCAGTTAATAGAATTATTTAACGCCAGGGACTAAACTGATATAGAAAGTGCACATTCAGGGACTTTATGTTTAATCATGAGTCAGAGACCTTTGTGACAGCGAGGTGCAGAATCAGAGACCAAAGTGACCATTTACTCTATAATATAATCTGATTTGAGTAAAAAAATAATCAAAAGAGTTATGTTTGTAAGGCTTAGTTCAACTAACAAATGTCGATGTTGTTAGGTTGTACACTTTTATCCGAACTTAAACCCGAGACTTTGCAATTTTGTGTATGAGGTTCAGTGGTGTTTGATACTTGTTCATAACCAAAAAATAAAAATCATGCGATCTGAATGACATGCATTTGGCCGATATGAAAGCAGTGTAACTATGTGGTGTTTGGTCAATATGAGCGTTTAACATGTACACCTTTTGACCTCTATTAAACTTTTGGTATGGTCATGGATCAAGTCTAAAGCTAAAGGTTTTTTATATGATTTTTATCAATGGAGCACTAAACCACTCTAATGCTCAGAAGTTAATTTATATATTTGATTTCCAATTTTTCCTCTTTAGTTCATTGACAGTTGTTTTGGTGTCTTTTTGTATTTATTAACCCTCTAACTATCCAATCATAATACTCCTTATGTTTTGATGATATATAGTTCGTTCTATAACACCCTGAACCCCAAGACTAATATTTAAATAAAAAATCATCCAATTAATCAAACATCAAGGTGTTACTATTTGCCAAATATCTCATACTAAATCCTCATGATAAAAACTTCATCAAGTATATAACAGATCACAGTGGAAACAAGAATCTTCAACAAGATAATCTCGGGTCTCATCATGAAATTTTAAAATATAAATATATCAACAGCTTGATTATATAGATCCATCAACGTCAAATCCAAGAATAAAAGCAATACAACCCCAAAAACCTAGATCAGAGCATCTAATCTAGACTCCTCAAAAATAAAGAAGAATGAGTAGACATCACGCAGTCCTCAGCATACTCACAAGCAAAGCCAATCCTCAACCTGCACGTCAACACCACGAGGATGTAGGCGCCAAAAAGCAACTAGAGGGTAAGATATACATTCAACATAAAGGAATTATAAACGCATGTAAGTTCATGCAAAACAACATCATCATCTAAGCATAATTTGTTTCAAGCATAAACATTCACATGTATTTATAATCAATTGTGAGCATGGTTACAACAAGACTTTAGCACAAGATCACAAAGCTTTCATAACATATTTTCATTAACAATTAATCACCAAATCAAATATATATCGTTCACACCACCTCAACATCATTAGGTATACAATTACCAAATAGATGCACATATTCACACCAAACATTACCACATATTGTTGGATATTTGGTTGTTGGCTTCATGTTTTGCTAAAATGAAATATGCAAGCAATATGTGCGTCTTCAGAAGCTGATCCTCATTTGTGAATAGTACTTCAGAAGCTGGGCTTCAGAAGCTGAACAGTACTTCAGACGCTGAACCTTCAGAAGCTGATGTTCAAACGTTGAATAGTACTTCAGAAGCTGACCTTCAGAAGCAACCTTCAGAAGCTGAAACTGTTCAGATGCAGAACTTCAGACGCAGACTTCAGACGTACCTTCAGAAGCTAGTTTTCTGCGTTCTGGTTATTTTCTAATGTAATCTTTTGAAGATTTAACTGAAGAATTCTCCTTGTTGGATTTATTTCTAGAAGGAAGATTAATTTACGTGAGATATTTGTTGAAGATTGGATTCAATTATTTGAGAATATATTTTCAAAGAAATCTTTGGAAAATATATTTCTGGAAAATAAATTGCTTCTATTTGCTTCTAAAGAATTCTGGGAATATATCTTTGAAGGATTTGGTTCAAGAATTATGTTGTTGCTGAAGCTATAAATAGAGGACGCTGCTATTCAAGAAAAGTAACTAGAAAAGAAGTCATCATTGATAGAATTACTTAGGTTTCTAGTGTGTCTTTGTTGTAAGTTGTATGCTCTGTTTTCTGTACACCACTCAATTGTTAGAGTTGGTTTAGTTTTATTGTGTTGTAATCACTTGAAGATTTTAAGCAAAAGTGACGTTTATGTTTTGAAGAGTGTCTTCAACTTTGTTTGTTTAGAGTCTGATAATCACTGGGGCAGTGATTGACTGAGGGAAGTGAGAGGGGTCTCAGGTCTAGGAGTTCCTAGGTTGAAATCTATACGGGTAGTGATTAAGTGAGAAGACTGTGAAACAGGGGTTGTTGTCATAGGACTTCGAATTGATACTATTTAGTGGATTTCCTTCATGGCTTGGTAGCCTCCAGATGTAGGTGTGGTTGTCACCGAACTGGGTTAACAAATCATCTGTGCCATTTTACTTTCTGTCCTTTATTTCTGTTATTCTGCTTCTAAACTATTGTACTCTGTTGTACTCTGTTTTACGGTTCAGAACCAGTCCTGCCAGGAATTTCAATTGGTATCAGAGCAGGCACCCTGCCTGTTTTAGGGTGAGCTCCAGGGAAGGTTTTTCTGGCATTATGGACAAGGAAGGAGGATTTGTGAACAAACCACCTCTGTTGGATGGTTCCAACTATGATTATTGGAAATCTCGTATGAGTACTTTCCTGAAATCTATAGATAGCAAGACTTGGAAAGCTGTTCTATAGGGTTGGGAACATCCTGTTGTGCTGGACAAAGATGGAAAGAAAACTATTGTGTTGAAACCTGTAACACCCCAACTTTTTATTTTAAATAATCCAATATAGCTTAATAGGTGTAGTGTGGTGAATGTTATTATTAATGTTGTTTTATTTGAATGTGATGTGAATGTTGAGATGGTGGAATTATATTGGTGAATTAATTTATGATACGAGAAATTAAAATAGTGAAGAAAGAGAATTGAAAAACAAGTAGAAAAGAGTAGGAGGTGTAGAAAATAGGTTTTTAATAAGTGGGGGAGGGGAAAAACAAAAGAATAGTGAATAGATGAGGGAAGTTATATGAAGAGTGCCTGGCCAAAAATATAAATAAGGGTTTTGGGAAATTAGGAAATCAGTTTTGGCTAAGCGTTGAAATAAGAGGAAAACGGCAATCAGAGGGAGGAAACCTAGCTTCAGGAAATCAAGCCAAACCGGAGACTTGAGGAATCGAGGTAAGGGGGGGTTTTATCATCGTTATTATAATTGATTTAAGGCTTAGATAATTGTGGGACTATCATTCAATAATCTTGAGTTTATGATTCTAAAAATTTCATTTAACATGTTGTAGGTTTAGTTTTTGAGAATTGGAGAATTAGGGCAAGAGTGATAATTGATGACTTATGTTATGTTGTTGTTGATTTGTGGTTATTGATGATTGTTGTTGTTAATGTCATATTATGAATTGGGTATGAATTATGTTGAGTTGTTGTTGTTGATTGTGATGATTTTGAGTGAATGAGAAGTTTGAATAATATAAGTTGCTTTTCCTGAGTTTTCTTATCTCTGCCCCGAATTTTGAAATAAAAACTGGTATTGATCGGTACAGAATTGGTCTTAGGTGTAAACACAAAAGTTGTAGGTATGGATGTTAGTTTTCTAATGCCGTTGGTCTGACGTCAAAACGATTTAAAGAACTTGAGTTATGGTCAAATTACTGCACGTAGGTCACAGTGAATTTTTATGGACTTTCTGCACAACTTTTCCGAATTTGAAACGAAAACTGGTATTGATCGGTACAGAATTGGCCTTGGGTGTAAACATGAAGGTTTTAGATAATTTTGTTAGCTTTCCAGTGGCTTTGGTTTGACGTGAAAATGACTTTTAGTTTTTGAGTTATGATGAAAATACTCCAAGGAGGTCTTAGTGAAATTGTACGGTGACAGCATTCTCTGTTTCATGTTTTTGCGTCTTTTTCACACGTCTCTGTTTTAAATTGGTCTTTGGTATAAACATGAAAGTTGTTGATAATTGTGATATCTTTCTAGTACCCTTGGTTTGACATGGAAATATGTTATGTATAATTTGTTATGGTTTTACAAAATTGTATGATGAATTGTTGATGTTTGAATACGATGTTATATGATGAATTGTTGATGTTTGAATACGATGTTATATGACGTTGTTTATGATTGATGCATATGAAATTATGATATGAAGTCGCTGTCATTGTCGTTACCACAGTTGTCGAATATGTTGATTTGCAGAGCTAGTAGTAAATAACAGGAATACTGGTAACTAATATATATAGTAGTAGAGATAAATTGGTAGCAGAAAATAGTAGCTTCATCAATTTGGCAGAGAATAATTAATAAGGTTTATTAGTAGACGTAATTTAGTAGAACTTCGTTAATAATAGTTGGTAATTTTGTTTATAGTAGAAAAATGATTTTTGTATAGCAGTGAAAGAGTACCTTTATGTTAGTTAAAAATATATGCTTACATACCTATGCTTATATATGTATGAATATATATGTATGATTAATTTTGTGTATAAACAATTAGCAGTGAAGGAGTACCATTATGTTAGTTAAAAATAACGTATCCTAATTTCTAAGTAATACTTATATGTATATGAATGTTATAATGAATTCATTCCTACTATTTTTTTAAATGTGTTTGAGATGAATTTCATGCCCTTTATGGATGTGTCTTGGAAACCATAGTTACTTCTTAAGATGAATTATTAGATGATGTGTAACTGATATGTTATTTAACGATGTGTCAATAATAAAATATTTGACGGTGACTATGTTTACTGATGATGGGAATGATGATGAGTGAGAATATTAATGACATGAATGATGATGTATATTCATGAAGACGATGTTTTCTTATGATGATGATAGGAATGACGACGATATGTTTTGTCCCGGTGTCGTGCATAATAGGAAGAGTTTGCATCTATGGTTGTAAGTTGTTGTTAGTGTGTTAATATTTAATACTTGTTGAGTCTGTCCTCATGCATACATATAAGGTCGTGTCTAGGAAATTATGAAGATGCAATGACGATGAAAGTCCAGTAACATATCTCTGGCAAATTATGACGACGATAGGTGTGGTACCACATTCATGTAGGTCTTAGGAAAGTGTCCATATGCATATTAATTGATGATGCTGGTTTTTGGTGTTTAAAAAGGAGTAATAAACGTGAGCCGATGAGATGTAGAATCTATGAAGAATGAAATATTGTTGATGTTCTATGACGGTGAATGCGATAACTAATGTTCCTATTATTACACACGATTTCCTAATGTTATGTATGGTTGTATTTTCTCACCCCTTCCTTGTTGTTGTGTGGTTTTGGTGGCTGTACTCTTGGGGTACAGACACTCAGGTTGAGGAAGACGAGTTGCGGGACGATTCAGCAGGTGGCGGCGGAGGCATAATCTGTTTTCTTCCTTCTATTAGTAGTCGAATAAGTATGTAGTCGATACGAGCTCTGATATGTAACACTAGGGTCGGGTTGGCTATTCGATTTTACATTTTGACGTTTGAAGTATTTTTAAGTTTATGAATTAATTATGGATGTTGAGACTTGAGTTTTGTTATAATAAGAATGCTGAATTTTTCCGCTGCATTGTTTATGACTTTGTTTTACGAAATGATAATATATGAGGATGCGTAACACCTAATCTCATTTATTTATATTTTTGGTATTTTAATTAAATTAAAGTCGGGGTATTAGGGTGTTACATAGTTGGTATCAGAGCAGGTCGGTCCATTCGGCCTAGGATTTTAACAATGTTTTAGCCCTAATAGGCAACATGTGTGCAGAGCACTGTAGATGTCTATTTACTAATCCCTTGCCTGATTTTGACGATGTAATTAAAGAATGGCTGGAAGGAACGATTAGGCAATTGCTAATGCTATGGCAGCAATGGCGCAGACTATGGCACAAGCTAACGCTGCCATTTTGGGACAACAGAACCAACAAGGGGGAGCTGAGGAGCTTCGGCTGGATAGGTTTATGAGAAACAATCCATCGACCTTCAAGGGAAGGTATGATCCTGATGGGGCACAATCATGGTTACAAGGAGTAGAGAGAATCTTCCGAGCAATGGTGTGTACTAATGAACAGAAGGTCAGACTGGCGACACATATGCTGGCAGAAGAGGCTGAGTTCTGGTGGGAAGACACCCGTCAGAGGCTTGATGCTGCGGGTACAGCAGTTACCTGGGGAGTCTTTAGAGAAGAGTTTTTGGGGAAATATTTTCCTGCTGATGTTCGTAACCAAAAGGAAATCGAATTCCTCGAACTAAAACAGGGAAGTATGTCTGTAGCGGATTATGCGGCGAAATTTGAGGAGCTGTCCAGGTATTGTCCTCATTACAATGCAGTGGGGACGGAAGTTTCTAAGTGCTTAAAGTTTGAGAATGGGTTGCGTCCAGAAATCAAGCAATTTATTGGCTACCAAGAGATCCGTAACTTTTCTACGTTGGTCAATAAGTGTAGGATTTATGAAGGAGATAGCAAGACAAGAACCAATCATTACAAAGTGGCGAGTGAGAAGAAAGGGAAGGATCAGGGTCGCAATAAGCCTTATAGCATTCCAGTTGATAAAGAAAAGCAGAAAAAGGGTGCTAGTGAGAAAGAAGCTAGTGGGGGAGATGTTCGTCCTCCGCTGAGATGTTTCAACTGCGGGGCTTTGGGTCATCGGGCAATTGATTGTCAGAGTGCAAAGCCTAAGTGTTTCAACTGTGGAGAAGCAGGTCACCGTTCGTTTGAGTGTAAGAATGCTGTTAAATGTTTCAACTGTGGCGAGACCGGGCATATCAGTACACGCTGCCAAAAGCCGAAGCAGGAACAGAACAGAGGAAAAGTGTTTGCCTTGAGTGGAGAAGATGTTCCCAGTTCCGACAACTTGATTCGAGGTACTTGTTTCATTAACAATGCTCCTTTGATTGCTATTATTGACACTGGGGCTACGCATTCTTTTATTTCCCTTGATTGTGCGAAGCGGTTGAATCTTGTAATGACACCGATGTCGGGTAGTATGGTTATCGATACCCCAGCCAGTGGTTCCGTGACCACGACATTAGTTTGTCGAAATTGTCCCTTATCTATTTATGGGAAACATTTTAGGATGGATTTGGTTTGTTTAACCCTGAGTCAGTTAGATGTGATTTTAGGGATGAATTGGTTGGAATTCAATCGGGTATACATCAATTGTTTTTCTAAGACTGTGCTTTTCCCCGAGCCTGAAGAGGAGAAGAATTCTAGATTTGTGACTGCAGTACAAGTGGAAAGGTCTTTGAGAGAAGGTGCGCAGGTGTTCGTGCTACTTGCTTCTTTAAGGTTGGAAGGTGGGCCGAGAAATTCTACCCAACCGATAGTGTGTGATTTTCCAGACGTATTTCCGGAGGACATTAGTGATTTACCACCAGAGAGAGAGGTGGATTTCACCATAGATTTGGTTCCTGGAACTAGACCTGTGTCAATTGCACCCTATCGAATGTCCGCTTCCGAGTTGAGCGAATTGAAGAAACAGTTGGAGGAATTACTAGAGAAGAAGTTTATCCAGCCTAGTGTTTCACCGTGGGGTGCGCCCGTGTTGCTTGTTAAGAAGAAAGATGGCAGTATGAGGTTGTGTGTGGATTACCGTCAATTGAACAAAGTTACTATTAAAAATAAGTACCCACTACCCAGGATTGATGACCTTATGGACCAGCTGACCGGTGCTTATGTGTTCAGTAAAATTGATTTGAGATCAGGATATCATCAAATTCGAGTGAAGGCAGAAGATGTACCCAAGACCGCTTTCCGAACTCGGTATGGCCATTATGAATTTTCTGTGATGCCATTTGGAGTATCTAACGCCCCCGGAGTGTTCATGGAGTATATGAATAGAATTTTTCACCCGTACTTGGATCGATTTGTAGTGGTGTTTATAGATGACATTTTGGTGTATTCCAAGACGGAAGAGGAGCATGCGGAACATTTGAGAATTGTGTTGCAAACCTTAAAAGAGAATAAGTTATATGCCAAAATGTCAAAGTGTGAATTTTGGTTACGCGAAGTGAGTTTCCTAGGTCATGTAATCTCTAGTAAGGGAATAGCGGTTGATCCATCCAAAGTAGACGCCGTGTTACAATGGGAAGCCCCTAAATCGGTTACGGAAATAAGAAGCTTCTTGGGCTTGGCTGGTTATTATCGAAGGTTTATCGAAGGATTTTCAAAGTTGGCATTGCCTTTGACACGATTGACTCAAAAAGGCGAGGCTTATGTGTGGGATAACCAATGTGAGAAAAGTTTCCAGGAACTTAAGAAGAGGTTGACGTCGGCACCAGTATTAATCCTACCGCAGCCGAGTAAGCCATTTGTGGTCTACTGTGATGCATCTAATAGAGGTTTGGGTGGTGTACTTATGCAGGAAGGACGGGTTGTAGCATATGCATCAAGACAATTGAAAATTCATGAGAAGAATTATCCGACTCATGATTTGGAGTTAGCAGCGGTGGTATTTGTGCTTAAGGTGTGGAGGCATTACTTGTATGGATCAAGGTTTGAAGTGTTTAGTGATCATAAGAGCTTGAAATACTTATTTGACCAAAAAGAGTTGAATATGCGGCAATGAAGGTGGTTGGAATTCTTGAAAGATTACGATTTTGAGCTGAATTACCATCCAGGGAAAGCTAATGTAGTAGCAGATGCTTTGAGTAGGAAGGTCATACACATGTCAGCACTCATGGTCAAGGAGATGGAGTTGATTGAACAGTTTAGAGACATTAGTTTGGTTTTTGAAGTGACGCCGGGAAGTGTAAGGTTGGGTATGCTGAAACTGACAAGTACGGTGGTGGAAGAGATTAAAGAGGGGCAGAAGTCCGACTTGGAATTGGTGAATCACTTAACGCTAATCAACCAAGGAAAAGAGACGAATTTCAGAATGGATGAGAACGGGGTTATGAAATTTAAGGACAGAATTTGTGTGCCCGATATACCAGAATTGAAACGGAGTATTCTAGAGGAAGGTCACAGGAGTGGGCTGAGTATACACCCAGGGGCAAGGAGATCGTGTTGGTCAAGGTAACGTGGGGAGAACCTGCTGGAGAGAGTATCACGTGGGAGCTGGAGAGTAAGATGAAGGAATCTTATCCAGAGTTATTTATTCCAGGTAATTTTCGAGGACGAAAATCTGTTAAGTGGGGGAGAGTTGTAACACCCCAACTTTTTATTTTAAATAATCCAATATAGCTTAATAGGTGTAGTGTGGTGAATGTTATTATTAATGTTGTTTTATTTGAATGTGATGTGAATGTTGAGATGGTGGAATTATATTGGTGAATTAATTTATGATACGAGAAATTAAAATAGTGAAGAAAGAGAATTGAAAAACAAGTAGAAAAGAGTAGGAGGTGTAGAAAATAGGTTTTTAATAAGTGGGGGAGGGGAAAAACAAAAGAATAGTGAATAGATGAGGGAAGTTATATGAAGAGTGCCTGGCCAAAAATATAAATAAGGGTTTTGGGAAATTAGGAAATCAGTTTTGGCTAAGCGTTGAAATAAGAGGAAAACGGCAATCAGAGGGAGGAAACCTAGCTTCAGGAAATCAAGCCAAACCGGAGACTTGAGGAATCGAGGTAAGGGGGGGTTTTATCATCGTTATTATAATTGATTTAAGGCTTAGATAATTGTGGGACTATCATTCAATAATCTTGAGTTTATGATTCTAAAAATTTCATTTAACATGTTGTAGGTTTAGTTTTTGAGAATTGGAGAATTAGGGCAAGAGTGATAATTGATGACTTATGTTATGTTGTTGTTGATTTGTGGTTATTGATGATTGTTGTTGTTAATGTCATATTATGAATTGGGTATGAATTATGTTGAGTTGTTGTTGTTGATTGTGATGATTTTGAGTGAATGAGAAGTTTGAATAATATAAGTTGCTTTTCCTGAGTTTTCTTATCTCTACCCCGAATTTTGAAATAAAAACTGGTATTGATCGGTACAGAATTGGTCTTAGGTGTAAACACAAAAGTTGTAGGTATGGATGTTATTTTTCTAATGCCGTTGGTCTGACGTCAAAACGATTTATAGAACTTGAGTTATGGTCAAATTACTGCACGTAGGTCACAGTGAATTTTTATGGACTTTCTGCACAACTTTTCCGAATTTGAAACGAAAACTGGTATTGATCGGTACAGAATTGGCCTTGGGTGTAAACATGAAGGTTTTAGACAATTTTGTTAGCTTTCCAGTGGCTTTGGTTTGACGTGAAAATGACTTTCAGTTTTTGAGTTATGATGAAAATACTCCAAGGAGGTCTTAGTGAAATTGTACGGTGACAGCATTCTCTGTTTCATGTTTTTGCGTCTTTTTCACACGTCTCTGTTTTAAATTGGTCTTTGGTATAAACATGAAAGTTGTTGATAATTGTGATATCTTTCTAGTACCCTTGGTTTGACATGGAAATATGTTATGTATAATTTGTTATGGTTTTACAAAATTGTATGATGAATTGTTGATGTTTGAATACGATGTTATATGATGAATTGTTGATGTTTGAATATGATGTTATATGACGTTGTTTATGATTGATGCATATGAAATTATGATATGAAGTCGCTGTCATTGTCGTTACCACAGTTGTCGAATATGTTGATTTGCAGAGCTAGTAGTAAATAACAGGAATACTAGTAACTAATATATATAGTAGTAGAGATAAATTGGTAGCAGAAAATAGTAGCTTCATCAATTTGGCAGAGAATAATTAATAAGGTTTATTAGTAGACGTAATTTAGTAGAACTTCGTTAATAATAGTTGGTAATTTTGTTTATAGTAGAAAAATGATTTTTGTATAGCAGTGAAAGAGTACCTTTATGTTAGTTAAAAATATATGCTTACATACCTATGCTTATATATGTATGAATATATATGTATGATTAATTTTGTGTATAAACAATTAGCAGTGAAGGAGTACCATTATGTTAGTTAAAAATAACGTATCCTAATTTCTAAGTAATACTTATATGTATATGAATGTTATAATGAATTCATTCCTACTATTTTTTTAAATGTGTTTGAGATGAATTTCATGCCCTTTATGGATGTGTCTTGGAAACCATAGTTACTTCTTAAGATGAATTATTAGATGATGTGTAACTGATATGTTATTTAACGATGTGTCAATAATAAAATATTTGACGGTGACTATGTTTACTGATGATGGGAATGATGATGAGTGAGAATATTAATGACATGAATGATGATGTATATTCATGAAGACGATGTTTTCTTATGATGATGATAGGAATGACGACGATATGTTTTGTCCCGGTGTCGTGCATAATAGGAAGAGTTTGCATCTATGGTTGTAAGTTGTTGTTAGTGTGTTAATATTTAATACTTGCTGAGTCTGTCCTCATGCATACATATAAGGTCGTGTCTAGGAAATTATGAAGATGCAATGACGATGAAAGTCCAGTAACATATCTCTGGCAAATTATGACGACGATAGGTGTGGTACCACATTCATGTAGGTCTTAGGAAAGTGTCCATATGCATATTAATTGATGATGCTGGTTTTTGGTGTTTAAAAAGGAGTAATAAACGTGAGCCGATGAGATGTAGAATCTATGAAGAATGAAATATTGTTGATGTTCTATGACGGTGAATGCGATAACTAATGTTCCTATTATTACACACGATTTCCTAATGTTATGTATGGTTGTATTTTCTCACCCCTTCCTTGTTGTTGTGTGGTTTTGGTGGCTGTACTCTTGGGGTACAGACACTCAGGTTGAGGAAGACTAGTTGCGGGACGATTCAGCAGGTGGCGGCGGAGTCATAATCTGTTTTCTTCCTTCTATTAGTAGTCGAATAAGTATGTAGTCGATACGAGCTCTGATATGTAACACTAGGGTCGGGTTGGCTATTCGATTTTACATTTTGACGTTTGAAGTATTTTTAAGTTTATGAATTAATTATGGATGTTGAGACTTGAGTTTTGTTATAATAAGAATGCTGAATTTTTCCGCTGCATTGTTTATGACTTTGTTTTACGAAATGATAATATATGAGGATGCGTAACACCTAATCTCATTTATTTATATTTTTGGTATTTTAATTAAATTAAAGTCGGGGTATTAGGGTGTTACAAAACCAGAGGAAGAATGGTCCAAGGAAGAAGATGAAATAGCTCTTGGAAACTCCAAAGCCTTGAATGCTATATTCAATGGAGTGGACAAGAATATGTTCAGACTGATCAAGCAGTGCACTGTGGCTAAGGATGCTTGGGAGATTCTTAAAACTACTCATGAAGGCACTTCCAAGGTAAAATTGTCCAGACTTCAACTTCTCACCACCAAGTTTGAAAATCTCAGAATGTTGGAGGATGAGAACATACAAGATTTTTATATGAATGTTCTGGACATGGCCAACTCATTTGAGTCTCTTGGAGAAAGAATATCTGATGAGAAACTTGTGAGAAAGATCCTCAGATCCCTACCTAAGAGATTTGATATGAAGGTGACTGCAATTGAGGAAGCACAAGACATCTCCAGTATGAAGGTTGAGGAATTGATAGGATCTCCTCAGAACTTTGAAATAGCCAGAACTGATAAGAAGGGGAAAGGTGTTACTTTTGCAGAAAATAATGAAAGCTTATCAGAGGATCTTGTGATGCTGAGTAAACAATTTAAGAAGATTCTAAAGCAGAAGACAAGAACTGATCAATCCAAAGGTGTTCAGTGTCTTGAGTGTGAAGGATATGGCCACATTAGGACAAAATGTGCAACATACCTCAAGAAACAGAAGAGGAGTTTGGCAGCTACTTGGTCTGATGTAGACTCAGAAGGAGAAGTGGGGAATGAATCAGCCAAGCATGTTCTTGATTTAACTAGTAGATGCAGATCTGGTGATAAAGTTAAGTGTTCTAAAACACCATCAGGTTCTGAGACATCATCTAATACTGAGTCAAGTGATGGAGAACTATCTTGTGAAGAACTGGCTACCTATTACAAAGAACCTGCTGAGTTTTGCAAGAAGTTGCATGTTAAATTTGAAGAAGTGTGCAAGCTGCTGGAAGAACAGAAGAGAACTATCAGTCAACTTCAGTCTGAAAGAAGTGAATACTTAGAGAAATCTCTGATCTCAAAGATGAGGTAACCCAGCTGAACTCTCAACTTGAACACATGAAGAAGCAAGTCAGAATGATGAACACTGGTATTGATGTGCTTGAAAAGATTTTGGAGAGTCAGAACCAAGGGAAACCAAATGGAATTGGGTATGATGATAGGACTCTGAACAACAAACAGCAACATCCAGCTAAAAGGTTCACTGCAGCTGTTAAAACATGTGATCCAATGATGGATAAACCTAAGTTGGAATACCAGAACCAACCTCAGGGATCTAAGAACAAGAGGGAATCTCATCCTTGGGTATGTCATCATTGTGGTAAAAAGGGGCACATAAAGCCTTTCTGTTAAAAAACTGCATGGATACCCCAAGCACTATCAACAAAGAAAATCTGAACCTATTGTAGTCAATGTCAAGAAGGTATGGAGACCAAAATGTGAAAGTGTTGAACAGAGGCTGAAAAATAGGAAAGGAAAGGCTGTTGCTGCTGACAGCAGGCCCATTCCTGTAGCAAAGAAGAGTTATGTTGCTGTACCATCTAAAGTCTGGAGCAAGGTGGTGGTTCCTGTCCCAAAGAAGAAGGCACTAAAAGGAAAGGATGTGGTTTCTAGTAAGTCTGAGGATGATGTTGAGCAAGACATCATGCCCTATGTTCAGAAGAGGATTGTTGTTCTTCAGAAGCAGATTGTTGGGAAAAAGGTTCTGAATGTGCCTGAAGCACATATTAACTAAGCAGCATCTGATGTTGTGTCTAATGAAGATGAAGAAGCTGCTGATGCTGAGTCTAAAGACTGTTAGTTTTATGGATTATGTCCTGGAAGTGGATTATCTTCTGGTCTGCAATTTTGTACTGTTCTCTGCAGTCTTGTTTATGTTCTTCTGTGAAGACTTTGTGTGTGGGTACCATGTTTGTGTGTTTCTGATCCTGATAATGTTCCTTGATGATGGTGCTGTGATGGGTTCTGTTGTGTGATTCTGCTGGTCTGAGAAGTGTCACTGATGTTCTTCTGTGTGTGGTTATGTGGTATGCTGGTCTGTATTGGATGTTTATATCCTTTGTTTCTGCTATGTTTGAATGCAGATGCTCTGTAACCTCTGCTGTGTGTTTCTACTCCTGGTGATTGCTGGTTATTATTTGTCAAAATTGTTTGGCTAAAAAGGGGGAGAAAAGTATAGTTGTTTCAGAAGCAGTTCATTAGTTCAGGGGGAGTCTCTGTGTTCAGGGGAAGTTGTTCCTGTGTATCTGTTTCCGTAGTTCAGGGGGAGAATTTGTTTGTTCCTGAATGTTATGTCCTCAGAAGCTGCTGCTGTATGTTTCAGGGGGAGTTTTTTGTGTAACGTAGTGTTTTATCCACTGCTGACTCTGTTGCTACGTTTGTGTTTTGTTCTTCATGGTTGAATACTTTGTTGTGTGAAGAAGCTTGTACTTTGGCTCTCTGTTTAGTAATTGATTTTAGCCAAAAATTTGTAAAAGGAGGAGATTGTTGGATATTTGGTTGTTGGCTTCATGTTTTGCTGCAATCAAATATGCAAGCAATATGTGCGTCTTCAGAAGCTGATCCTCATTTGTGAACAGTACTTCAGAAGCTGGGCTTCAAAAGCTGAACAGTACTTTAGAAGCTGAGCTTCAGAAGCTGAACAGTACTTCAGATGCTGAACCTTCAGAAGCTGATGTTCAGACACCGAACAGTACTTCAGAAGCTGATCTTCAAAAGCAACCTTCAGAAGCTGAAATTGTTCAGACGCAGAGCTTCAAACGCAGACTTCAGAAGTACCTTCAGAAGCTGGTTTTCTGCGTTCTGGTTATTTTCTCATGTAATCTTTTGAAGATTTAACTGAAGAATTCTCCTTGTTGGATTTATTTCTAGAAGGAAGATTAATTTACGTGAGATATTTGTTGAAGATTGGATTCAATTATTTGAGAATATATTTTCAAAGAAATCTTTAGAAAATATATTTATGGAAAATAAATTGCTTCTATTTGCTTCTAAAGAATTATGGGAATATATCTTTGAAGGATTTGGTTCAAGAATTATGTTGCTGCTGAAGCTATAAATAGAGGACGCTGCTATTGAAGAAAAGTAACTAGAAAAGAAGTCATCATTGATAGAATTACTTAGGTTTCTAGTGTGTCTTTGTTGTGAGTTGTATGCTCTGCTTTCTGTACACCACTCAATTGTTAGAGTTGGTTTAGTTTTATTGTGTTGTAATCACTTGAAGATTTTAAGCAAAAGTGACGTTTATGTTTTGAAGAGTGTCTTCAACTTTGTTTGTTTAGAGTCTGATAATCACTGGGGCAGTGATTGACTGAGGGAAGTGAGAGGGGTCTCAGGTCTAGGAGTTCCTAGGTTGAAATCTATACGGGTAATGATTAAGTGAGAAGACTGTGAAACAGGGGCTGTTGTCATAGGACTTCGAATTGATACTATTTAGTGGATTTCCTTCCTGGCTTGGTAGCCTCCAGATGTAGGTGTGGTTGTCACCGAACTGGGTTAACAAATCATCTGTGCCATTTTACTTTCTGTCCTTTATTTCTGTTATTCTGCTTCTGAACTATTGTACTCTGTTCTACTCACAATTAATCACCAAATCAAATATATATCATTCATACCACGTCAACATCATTAGGTATACAATTACCAAATAGATGCACATATTCACACCAAACGTTACCACATATGACTCATCATGTTCATACAATGCGCCTAATATGACTCTACATGCATGTCAAACCGGTTTTGGATATTAGAGTTATCTTACTGAGTGATCCCTCATCTTTTTATAGTTGGGTAATTAGAGGTATGTTACTGATTAGTCCCCTCGTCTTTTCATACTCGTATTTTCATAGGACTGACTTATGAATGCATGGATACCAAGTATATATTCGACAATGCACAACACCATATAGTTCATAGTTATATAATTCACTCCATCATATAACATCACAACACATCAACACACTATTGCACTATCAAATCAATACATCCACACATCACGAATCATATCATAACCACACCATCATTTAATCACATCAATGAACCATTTACGTCACAACATTCCTCATATAATCAATTCACCTTATTAAACATCTCAATCATATTCACACAATTCCATAATCACATCATCATATCGTCATATAATTATAAAATCATTCAATCACGTCATCATATAGTTCACATCATTACATCAAAGCATATCATCATGTACAATTAAACATCATCCTTATATTCCAAGCAACTTCATTCACAACATTAATTTCATCAATCCATACTCCTCAATATCACCCCATCAATTCAATTTATCGTGCTTCAAAACACATCATTTTACTTTGATTTAATCATGGAAAAATGTCTTTAATTACTAGAGCAAGTTCCTACCTATTCCATAGAGTTTAGAGACATTTTAAAAGGGTTAAAAATGCATTTTTGGGGTTTATGTCATGACAAAATCGTGGCACGATTTTTATAGAGCCAAAAACACCAAATTATGGGCCCAAAATTGTGGCACGATTGTCCCAATCGTGGCATGACTTGGCTGATAGAAAACCACCAAAAATCAGCTTATTTTCAAACAGAAACACGATTTTCACCATTTTAAGCTCTCCTAATGCTTCTAAATGCACCCCAAACACTCCCAAATCATCATACTAATGTCATCTAATCAATTATACATTAATTCTATCTAAACCAACTTAATTCCACTCATTTTACCAAGATTAACATAATCTTCATCTGCTTAAGAATATTTCACTTTATTCATAATTTACACATGTTAATTCCAACCCCAAACATGGTAACAACAACAACCTCTTTTCTATTTCAAATTCAACATGACAACACTCACTCATTTCAATTAACACAACATCAACATAACAATTCAACCAAAATTTTCACCATTCTCATCAAATTGCTCATAAGAGTCAAGAACACAACAACAACAACTCCAATCATAAATCTTAGCATATAACCTCATGAACTTAAATTCAAACATATACCCGTAATCAAATTCACTTATTAAACTACAATACATCATCAATTATCATATTTTTCACCAATGTCGTCAAAATTCACAAACATACCCCATCATCATATCCAAACATGAACTTTGACACCAAAACAACATGATTTCATCAATTTTCACATACCCAAAATAACCACAACAATTAGAGCACGAAATTCATATATAATCAACACCAATTCATGAAAATAATGAGAATCTAAAACACCCACAACTACCCATTTGCTCATAAAACCTAGATAGTGAAAATAACCTCCCCTCTTACCTCTAATCTTCACAAAAGTTAGCTCTCCAAGGTGAAATTTACTTCTTCTCTCTTGCTGTTGAGTCTCCTCTCTTCTTTCCTCTCCGAGCATCTTCTCTCTAGCCTCTTGTGTGTTTGTGATAAAATGAGGTGACCTAATTTCACCACAACACACACTTTCCTATTTATATTATGAGTTTAGGTCAATTACACTAATGAGCTTAGTCAATTTTCATTCACAAAAAAAAACACTACTCTCTTACTTCACGTAAACCCTCTAATTACTCATACACCTCTGTTCTCTAAATTCTCAAATTTCTAATTCCTAACACTTCACAAAAATACCATTTAACCGTAAATGACCAAAACACCGTTAAACTCTAAAAATCCACTAACTCACCAATTCTCCCAATTAATAAAACAATTAACAAATATAATAATATTAAATAAATCTTGTACTGTCAGTGAGTACAATCTCTAGAAACTAGGGTTTCTGTGCTGTGTTTTGGTCATGCCTTGGGAATGATCCCAAGGTTACTATTTGTAGCCTCTCTTGGGCCTACCCGGTCATGGTTTTGGGCCCAAATCGTAAAGGGCCAAAACCATGACTAGGGCGCCCTCGTAAGCTGCTGAGGGCGCCCCCAGAGGGTGTCCCTTAGGAAGGTCACCTAGGGTTATTTATGGCTGTTAAGTGGGCCCTGCGCCCTCCTGGAGGACGCCCATCCTTATTCCAAGGGTTCACACTCTTGTCTTTAGGATCTCAAGCCCTAAGTGGTGAGATCTACGGTCCACAGCCCAACAAGCACGAGTCTTGGGACAAGGCGAAGTGATTAAACTGTTAACGGGAGGATTTGCCTATGACCTTTTGCCCAGCAAGTGAGGCTTACTGATGACGAAGCTTCAGTAAAAAATTTTATGAGTACTAGCCCAACATGGGTGCATACCCAATCATGGCTGCTCGCCCACGAAGGGTGCCAGCCCAACATTGATGTTTAAACCTGTATGGGTACTAGCCCAACACGGATACTAGCCCAACATGGGTACTAGCCCAACACGAGAACTAGCCCAACGTGGGTACTAGCTCCATGTTTCTGTTTTGAGTACCTTAATGGGCACTAGCCCTTCGAGAGTATGGGCGCTAGCCCAATGGGAGTATTTATATTAGCCCAACAAGCACAAGTCTTGGTACAAGGCGAAGTGATTAATCTGCGTGTAGCTCGCCGCGCCCGCTGGACTACGTGTTGAGGACGCCTCTTAATGAGATCCGACGGCTGACGTGAGGCGACCGTTCGATCTCGCTGACGTGTTCGAATCGCAGTGGTTCTCGGAAATCGTGCCAACTTAAGTGACGTCATCTGCGCGTTTTCCCAGGCTTTGTACTTTGAACTGTACTCGGATCTACTTACCATGTCTCCTGTTCAGTTTTGCCTTTTCACTTTCTTTCTCTTTTCTCATTCCGAAACGTATATCCTTCACCAGCCGTAAACAGTTCCTAGAATCAACGCGCTCTCCAAAATCAAATTAGTCCTTTTCTTCGTGCTGCTTTTCTTCATTCAAAACAGGTAATCCCTTTTTTAGAATTCATCCTCTGAACGTTAGCGCTTCGTTTTTTGTAGTTCAAATTAGGACATGGTAGTTATCAGGGAGTGTGACGGGGAGGGCAACGTACTATCTCCGGCTAACTCGGAGGAAAGGGATGTGTTACTGAGAGAGGCGGTTAGACTTACGAAACGATCGGACGGAACCACCGATTGGGTTGCTTTTGAAAATGCCTACTATGGCCATTCCATTTTAGGAGAGTTTTCGAGCGACTCGAGTGATAGTGGGGGGAAAGACGATAGCGGGAACTCATCTGATTGTATTATTCTTTCTGTTCGTCCAGGTCCCTCCCACACGAGAGAAAATCGCTGTATGGCGTCCTCTAGTGATTCGGGACCAGGGGGTTCTGCTAACGAAATGATGCGCTCAGAGTCCGTGTATATGGATCCTGAACGAGTGGCGCTGTTCTGAAGCAAGATTAGTGTTTCTTCGACAGGACGCGAAGATGATGTGATCCTGGAGCCCTGCCGCCCTGGTGAGAAAGTTTACTTACGGATGCCAAGGGGTAGGGCTCACGAGTTCTTCTACAAGTACACGGCGGTCTTTGAAGATTTGGGCGTGAAGTATCCATTCACGCCCTTCGAAGTAAGTGTCCTGAGGTGGTTAAATGTGGCGCCCTCGCAGCTTCAGCCCAACAGTTGGGCGTTCATCCGGGCCTTCGAGATAGCGTGCGAGGGTTTAGGCTTTGAGCCCTCCGCTGGGTGCTTCTTTAGTTTCTACGGTACTAAGGGGGTAGACAAATCGTCCTGGGTGTCCGTTGGCGCGCACCCTGGGAAACGGTTGTTTCCACCTTATGCGTCTCATTACAAGAACTGGAGACGAACCTTCCTTAGGGTGAGGGGAAGAGAGGATTGCGAGGACGCCGCGGTGCGTGTACAGAATGAATTAAAATTCCCCATCTGCTGGACGAGTTCCCCAGCTTCTATTACTGGGTTTGCTTACGAGCATTTGAGTGGGTATGAACAAGATGTCGTTTCCTTCCTGGACAAGATGCTGCCCATGGATATCCGGGAGTTGCTGAATAGAGAGGGAAGTGTTGATAGCCTAGAGACCTATTTGCGTGAGTTGATTTCATAACCCTACTTGTCTAGCTTTCCCGCCTTTCCCTTTATTAACTTGTGTATTGGCTTTGGTTTTTTGACTTGCAGAATCAATGGTGCCGCTAACAGCTGTGGAGAGGAAGAAGTATTTGGCCTAGATGAAGGCCAAGAGGTCGGGCGGGGTGGCTGACACTAGCGATCCTTCTGGGCTTATCCTCCGTAAGTCTAAAAAGAAAGCTGAGGTTGTTCTTGATGCTCAACCTGAGTGCGATGTTGACGTGGCACCGGAGAAGAATCGAGAGGAGAAGAAGAGGAAAGCGCCAGATGGGGAAGAGGGGGTGCTGAAAGAAAGGAGGTCCAAGAGGGCGCATTCTCGTCCCGCTGCTGAATTCACTGGTCGCAGCCGGGAGGTGCAGTCCTTTTGGGACAAGGATTTCGATTACGAAGCTTACGTGAAAGAAAAGATGGTTTGTAACCCTGATGATGTGAAAGCTGGGACGCAGAACCCCGTTCCTTTCACGACGAGGGATATCGGTGTGAACTGCCTGCGGTCTATTATGCTTTTGATGGCCGTGGATTGCAAATACGCAGAATCGGTTCGTAATGGAGAAACGTTGCTGGACAAGGTGAAGTCGCAGGAGAAGGAGTTACAAGAAGTCCATGAGAGCAAGGAGAAGGAGGTCAGGGAGACTACAGAGGCGATGAGTCCGAGTGCGACGAACGCATCAGTGATTTGAAGATTGGTCATGACGCCGACCTAGCTGGGAAGGATGCGGTGATCATGCGTTTGAGGGATGAGGTCGCCTCAGGAGTTGAGAGGGAAGTGGCGTTGAAGGCTGAGGTCTCGGAAGCCAAAGGAGAACTGGCGCTGTCCTTTGAGACTGGGTTTGACCGTGCAAAGGAGCAGGCTGCCTTTCTTTATCCGGATGCTGACCTTTCGTCTATGGACTCTTTCAAGATAGTTGTAGATGGCGCCCTTGTGGATGAACAATAGTCTTTGTTTTAATTTTCTTTGATCTTGAACTTTTTGAATTCGTAACGACACATTATTTGTACTATGTTTCTTTGATTTTCTCCTATTTAATGATGATGATGATAATGTTTCTTGGGCGGTAGCTATTACTTGTCTATTTTCTCGACTTATTAAAGATTGTCAAACCGTTGAATTTTTCGACGTTATTGCTCTATTGAGGCATCTTTTTGCATGAATTCTTCTATTTCTGCAACGTTTTCGTTTTCGGCTTACGACGTCTTAGAGCCCTTTTTTAGGGTTAAGGAATTAGGCGGCGATCTCATTTTCGGCTCACGACGTCTTAGAGCTCTTTTTTAGGGTTAAGGAATTAGGTGGCGATTTCTTTTTCGGCTCGCAACGTCTTAGAGCCCTCTTTGGGGTTAAGGAATTAGGCGGCGATCTTATTTTCGTCTCGCGACGTCTTAGAGCCCTCTTTGGGGTTAAGGAATTAGGCAGCGATTTCTTATTTTCGTCTCGCGACGTCTTAGAGCCCTCTTTGGGGTTAAGGAATTAGGCGGCGATTTCTTATTTTCGTTTCGCGACGTCTTAGAGCCCTCTTTGGGGTTAAGGAATTAGGCGGCGATCTTATTTTAAGCTCACGACGTCTTAGAGCCCTTTCTTTTAGGGTTAAGGAATTAGGTGGCAACCCCTTTGGGGTTAACGAATCAAATGGCACGCCCTTTGGGAGTTGATGCTGCCTATCTCGTTCTGGCGATGTCTGTGATATTGGAGTCAAAGCAGAGATAAGAGTAAATGGAAATTGGTGCCTCATTAAAAACCCCAGCTTTCGCGGGGAAAAGAGTGCTCCCTTATTCCTCTTCATTATTTGAAATCAAAATACAAAGAGTTCTGGAAAAGAAAATGCAAGCAAAATACAAACTTTATAGCAATTTAGTCTTGTATGGTTCGTTTGTAAAAATGATGAAATACTCAGCTGTAGTAGTGGCGTAGGTTGGCCGCATTCCAGGTTCGTGGTATCTGTAGTACCCCAATTTTGTCCTAAGCCTTTTAAAACAAAAATCAAAAAAATCAAAGAGGGAGAAAAAAGTCAAAGTCAACAAAAGTCAACAGAAAAGTCAACATTTCAAAATTGAGAACTTCGCACTGCGAAGTCTGCGATTTTTCTGCAGATTTTTGGTGTTTTTGATTTAATTCCAGATTTTGTTGCATATCATTTCTATATTTATTTTAGTCAGCATTCATGGCTATTTGGGCCAAGCAAAACCAGAATTGAAAGACTTGCCATTAATGCCATGGTTGGAAGCTTTTTCTTCCAACCTAGCATGTGACAAGCAAGTGGGCTTGCCCTTGGGCAGCTCTTGTCCCTCCCAAGTGACCTGTTAACCACCACAAGGTTGCCAGCCACCTGCTTGATGACTTTCCTCCTGCTTGCTTCCCCCAAAACCAGTCAAACCAGCTGGATTTTTCACTTGAAAAAGCCATGAGTGCCTACCCTATTTTGCAGCAGCTTTTCACCCCTCACACTAGCCATAGGTAGCCTTTTTCATCCCTCAATCTCTGCACATTACAGTGCACGTTTTTATTGATCAACCATTGAGATTGCAAGGATTGATCCCCAAGCTTAGCCAATTGCAATTCAGCCCTATTTCATCATCATTACTATCTTAAAACCTTTGAATTTGTGGCTGAAATCAGGCTGAGTCTTGCCCCTTGGCACAAGGCAAGGTTGCCTCTATCCATTAGCATTTAATGCAAAGGGATTCAGCCTGATCTTAGTCCACAATCAGCTGGATTTTGGGATTTTCTAATGATGAAATAGATTTGGTTTTGGCCTATAAATAGAAGGCATTACCCAAGGTTCCAAGCACTTCTGAAACACTTCACATAACCAGCATTCAAGAGCATTATACACTACTCATTCCAGCTTACAAACACTCACAAACAACCAGAAAAAAACCAATCAAACACAAAGCATTACAAAGTTCAAAATCATCACCAACATTCAAAACCTTGCAAGAACCTTCAATCAATTCAAACTCATTGCAGCTGGAGCTTTGCTAAGGAGTTCTGTAAGTTTCCAAGCTTTTATCTTGTATTTACAATTGTGTTTGCATAGCAATTTTGGCTCAAACCTCTTGGTTCTAAAAAACCCCTTTTGAATTTCAAAGAAATCCCAAGGTTTTCAAAACATCAAAACTGGTTTGTCCAGCCTTTTTCATCCCAAAAACTCAAAGCTTTTCACTCATCTAAAAGGTCCTGAGTGTGTTCAGAAGTTGTTTCTGAACAAAAGTTCAGAAACAGCTTCTGAACTCAAAAATTCGCATGCTTCGCAGTGCGAAGTCATGGTCGCAGTGCGACCATGACAGAACTCAGATTCTAAGTTTAGGTGCCCAAATGGGCAATTTTTGAGGTTCTAGCCCAAGAGTTCAGAACCTAAGAGTTTTTACACCCATGTTTTTCAAACCATAACAAGGATTTTGCACAATCTTGACAAATTCACAAGTTCGTGTGACATTTTGTGGATAACTTGCAAAACAAGTTATGTTCCCAAACTTTCAAAACAGCATGAACAAACAAGCTATGTTCATCATTTCAATCTAAACTTGAACAATGAATATTTGTTCATGATTTTCAAAACTCAAGCATGAACATACGCCAAATTTGTTCGCTTTTCAAAATTGTTCGCAAAACGAGCCGAACTTGTGCGTTTTCTAACAATTTGCTAAAATCTTTCCATTTTGGGTTTTCAAACCAAATGTTTTGATATACCTTGGGATTTCTAAAAGGTTCTACCCAAAAACTTGAATGAAAAAGGGATGGTGTGACGTATGTCTCTCCATTGCCCCGATTGTACGAATGCGTGACGTATGTCTCGTCGTTGGGACAATCGTCATTCCATTTTCAATGTATGCAACCCTAACCAAACCAAATCTTGGCCCCCTTGTGGTCAATCCGAACCTTTTGGTCCCCTGTGGCCATTAGATTCGATCCCTCGACTTGTTTAAGTCACTCGGTCAATGTTCGACTCGTTCGAGTCCATTGTACCCGTTCTTGATCTCAGTGGATCAATCGAACAATCGCCCGACTCGTTGGAGTCCACTCGGTCAATGATTGACTTGTATGAGTCCATTGCACCTCTTTTGGTCCCATAGCGACCAATTCACCCTTTTACCCTAACGGACGTACCTTTTAACAATTCTAGTGCGATTCATGAACAAACGCTTAATAAGTCTCCCAAGCGCGAGCATACAAGCTACGTTTTAATCGCAAGAATTCGGTTAAAACATCGTCCATTTAAAATTAACCAACACATGTACGTTTTTCTACCAAAGAACTACGTACGCTTTGAATTCTCTGACTACCGGGAGATACGTAGGAGCAAGATCGACATCTTGTCAAGCGCAATAATAAAAACTTTTTTTTTCTTTTCTTTCGTTTGTTTTTATCTCTTTCCCCCCTTTTAGTATATTTTCTTTTGACATGGATAAGCATGCGCGCGAAACATTTAAAAACAATTCAAGCTTTAGCCAAATAGAAGGTTCCCGTTGAGTACAACGGACGTGAGGGGTGCTAATACCTTCCCCTTGCGTAATCGACTCCCGAACCCGACAATGGTTGCGATGACCAATTCCTTTCCTCATCGTCAAAGGGTTTTATTATCGTTTCCCTTTAAACAAAAAAAACTTAAGGGTTTATCAACGTTCCCTTTACACAAAAACTTTGGTGGCGGCTTCACAAAGGCCCTCCGAGCGTTTGCGAACGACCTCGGAGGATTTGCGCGTCTTTTTCTCAGGAAAAAAACGAGGTGCGCACAGTATCATGTCTCCATTCAGCTCTTCCAGCTTGTACGCTCCGTGTGCTAGTTTTTCCCTGACTCGATACCGTCCTTCCCAGTTGGGTAGTAGCTTACCAATTCGGGTGGGCGCGACGACCTGTCTCAAGACCAAATCTCCTTCTTTCATGTCCCTCGGGATCACTTTTGAATTGTACCGGCGGGCTGCTCTTTGTTTTGCGGCGAATTCCTGGATGTGGGCGGCCTCCCTTACCTCATCAATCATGTCTATTCCGCATAGCAAGTTTGCCTCATTAGCCTCTTCCGAGAAGTTTTCTCGACGCCATGTTGGCGTGTCAATTTCTACGGGCAACATAGCGTCGGCGCCATATACCATAGTGAACGGGGTTTCCTTGGTTGTGGAGTGAGGCGTCGTGTGATACGACCAGAGCACCTCATGTAATTGCTCATCCCAAAGTCCTTTGGCGTCATCGAGCTTCTTTTTGATGCCGTTCAAGATTACCTTATTTGCAGATTCGGCTTGCCCATTCGCTTGGGGGTGGATGACTGAGACAAACTTCGTTTGGATTCCGAGTTGATTGCAGAATTCCACCACCTTGGAACTGGCGAACTGAGTCCCGTTGTCTGATACTATAACTTTGGGTAGCCCAAACCTGCATATTATTTTCTTCCAGTAGAAGCGTATCACTCTGTCCGCCGTGATTTTTGCGACCGCTTCGGCTTCAACCCACTTCGTAAAGTAATCCACTCCGACTATGAGAAACTTCAATTGTCCGGGCGCCAATGGGAATGGGCCTACAATATCCACTGCCCACTTGTGAAAAGGCCATGGGGAAAAGACCGAGGTGAGTTCGCAAGCAGGGGCGTGTTTCTTATCAGAAAACCTCTGACACTTGTCACACATTCGTACAAAGACGGCGCTCTCTTGGATCATTGTCGGCCAGTAGTAACCTGCTCTTAAGAGCTTCGCGGCCAGGGATCGCCTGCCGATGTGGCTCCCGCATACTCCTTCATGTACTTCTAAGAGGACGAGGTGGGTCTCGTTTTCACCTAGGCACCTGAGCAGGGGCGCTGCCTTGCCCCTTTTGTACAATTTACCAGCGACCATGCAATATTTCGAGGCCTTCTTTCGTATTTGTAGCTCCTCCTCCTCGCTTTTGGGATTAAACGCTCCCGTGAGGTATTTGATAAGCGGAGTCATCCATCCCTCCTCTTCATTCTCCACGGCGCCTACTTCCATGATTTCTGTGCTAGGGGCCGTCAGCACCTCCTGGATAACCGTTCTGTTGTTCCCCGGGCGATTGGTGCTGGCGAGTTTAGACAAGAGATCGGCTCTTGAATTCTGCTCCCTTGGAACGTAGATTGCCTCGAAGAACTTGAAGGTGGAGGCTAAACTGTTGACCTTTGCTAAATATTTGATAATTTGACTGTCCTTTGCTTGGTATTCCCCGGTGATTTGACTCGTCACCAACTGGGAGTCGCTCTTCGCTCTTAAGTTTTCGGCTCCCATCTCTTGTGCCAACTTCATGCCCGCTACCAGGGCTTCATACTCTGCCTGGTTGTTGCTCGCCTTGAACTCAAATCTCAGCGACTGCTCTATGATTAGGCCCCCTGGACCTTCCAACACTATGCCGGCTCCACTACCTTTGAGGTTTGATGAGCCGTCGATCGATAATAACCATACAAAGGGGGCGATTTCTTCCACTGGGGACGAAAATTCTACTATGAAGTCAGCCAGAACCTGTGACTTTATGCTGCCTCTGGGAAGATATTGAATGTCGTATTCGGACAATTCCACTGCCCAGGATACCATTCTTCCCGCGAGGTCTGGTTTCCCCAGCACTTGTTTGATGGGGTAATTGGATTTGACAACAACTTTATGTCCTTGAAAATATGGTCGCAGCTTCCTCGCCGTTGCTACCACTGCTAGAGCGAGGCACTCTATTTTCTGGTATCTCAGTTCTGCTCCCTTGAATACCTTGCTCACAAAATACACTGGCTTCTCACCTTCGTCAGAATCTTGCACGAGGACGGAACTCATAGCATTTTCCGATATAGACAGGTAGAGGAAAAAGACGGCGCCTGCATCTGGACGATGCAGAACTGGCGGGCTAGAAAGAAACGTCTTGATCTTTGTGAACGCCTCTTCGCACTCTTCGGTCCATTGGAAAAGTTCCTTCTTCTTTATCGAGGCAAAGAAAGAGAAAGCTTTATCGCCGGCACACGATAAAAACCTGGAGAGCGCTGCGAGCCTACCCGTCAACTGCTGCACCTCCTTAATGCTAGAGGGGCTTCTCATGTTGATTATCGCCTGACACTTGTCAGGGTTTGCCTCGATACCACGCCTGGTCAACATGAAGCCTAGGAATTTTCCTGCGTGAACCCCAAAAGAACATTTGGCTGGGTTGAGACGCATGTTATATGCACGAACCTGATCGAAGATCTCTTCCAGGTCCTTTGAATGTCTTTCGTCATGCTTTGTTTTCACTACCAGATCGTCGATATAGACCTCCAAATTCTTTCCGATTTGCTCTGCAAAGGCGGTGTCCATCAACCTTTGAAAGATAGCGCCGACGTTCTTTAAGCCGAAAGGCATGACTTCGTAGTGGTAGTTGTGGTGATTGGTCATGAAGGCGGTTTTCGGGGCGTCGAGAGGATCCATCTTTATTTGATTGTAGCCAGAGTATGCGTCCATGAAACTTAGGGTTTGATACCCTGATGCGTTGTCGATAAGGTGGTCAATATTTGGGACGGGATATGGGTCTTTTGGACAGGCGGTGTTCAGATCTGTGTAGTCGACGCACATGCGCCATTTTTCGTTAGCTTTCTTCACGAGGACGATGTTGGCCAGCCATGTAGGATACTTGATTTCACTTATGAAACGGGCGTCTCTTAATTTGGCAACCTCTTCATCTACTGCTTTCCTCCTCTCTTCGCCTAATTTCCTTTTGCACTAAGCAACCGGTTTCACTCCTGGGCGTAAGGCGAGGTGGTGGCATACGATGGCAGGGTCGATGCCAGGCATATCTGACGGTTGCCAGGCGAACAAGTCTAAGTTTTTTCTCAGAAGATCCACTAGACTTTGCTCTTCGGCGGGATCCAAAGAAGTCCCCACCTTGGTTGTTTGATGTGGTTCCGGGCCTATTCTGACTTCCTTCAGATCCTCCGTGGGTTCAAGGCGCTCGTTCTGGAATTCTTCCCTTGGATCTAAGTCGATTGCGTTAACTTGCAATGCTTTGCTGTGGCTGCGAAGCTGTCGGATCTGTTGCTGTACTACTTCTGCCGCCTTTGGGTCCATGAACAACGATGGTGATGATGGTCGTTTTTGGGTCGGTTATGAAGGTTTAAAGATTGCGACTGAAGGTTACCAGTCAGGATTGCGAATCTCAGAGAAGGAAATTTGTGTTTTGAATGTTTGATGAAAGTTAGGGGCAGATTCAGGGGTGAATCGCGGCCAGATTCAGGGGTGAATCGCGGCGGATTCGAAGGCTCTAATGTTGCTCCTCAGAAATATGGCGGATTCACGGCGGTCTGATGACTTTCAGGGGCCGTGGATCAACTGTTTTTCTTTCGGAGACGGTGGCTAGGTCAGTTTTACCGTAGCCCCACGGTGGGCGCCAACTGTACTGTCAGTGAGTACAATCTCTAAAAACTAGGGTTTCTGTGCTGTGTTTTGGTCATGCCTTGGGAATGATCCCAAGGTTACTATTTGTAGCCTCTCTTGGGCTTACTCGGTCATGGTTTTGGGCCCAAATCGTAAAGGGCCAAAACCATGACTAGGGCGCCCTCGTAAGCTGCTGAGGGTGCCCCCAGAGGGTGTCCCTTAGGAAGGTCACCTAGGGTTATTTATGACTGTTAAGTGGGCCCTGCGCCCTCCTGGAGGACGCCCAGCCTTATTCCAAGGGTTCACACTCTTGTCTTTAGGATCTCAAGCCCTAAGTGGTGAGATCTACGGTCCAAATCTAATACTAAAAATCGGGATGTTACAGGTTCTAATATATTATTTTTTTGGCTTTCTCAAGAAAAAAGTAAGAATAATATTTTAAGTGAAAAAAAAATCATGTGATAGAGCTCATTTTCAACCATCAAATTAAAATGAAAGAGTGAGGTTAAAACATTCCTTAAATGAATCATGTGACCTAATCTTTTTATGTTAAATCTAGGTCAATGTGTTCACGGAGGCAAAAATAACAAATGTGTAGCTATGACTTTGTCAAAATCAAATGGGCCTCCAATAGTAAATGGGGATAAAATATGAGGATTGGAGTTGAAAATGTTGGATCCTTGAGAGGTCAAAAATGCAATATAGTTTAAAATAATACAAAACCTCCTCGAAAGCTCAATTTTAATGTGAAGTGTAAAATGTGTTATCAGTTAACACTTTTAGACTTGTAAACGTGGGGCACTCTCTTACTGTTTTTGAGCTAGGTTTTTCCTTCATCATCATTATCTAAAGTCACCTATCATAGTCACAAAGGTATATTTGATTTTTTTTCTCTTCCTTTAACAGTTAGACAGGTTCACAAACTCTGACCAACGACGAGTTCCAAACTTCCACTACTTGAAAATGATGACATATGCTTTAGAAATTCATTTTCTCACTTTGACTTTTGC
Source organism: Medicago ruthenica (assembly GCA_018208015.1). Lineage (NCBI taxonomy): Eukaryota > Viridiplantae > Streptophyta > Magnoliopsida > Fabales > Fabaceae > Medicago > Medicago ruthenica. The sequence continues at coordinate 34,203,454 of CM031373.1, read as the reverse complement.
TAGTTTCAGCCTATGTTTGTAACACTTGCATTAAAAATGTTAGTAGTTAGTTGTTAAATTATTTTTTCTCCTTTGTTCAGATTTAAATCAGGACCTCTAACTCCTTATTCTTTAGCTCAAAACAGTTGAGTTACCCAACTTTCCTTTATAATTTGTTAGTCTCTAACAATATTTTTACAAATTTAAGCTTCCATGTCATCATTTATTGATATGACAACAAATTTCTATGGTCAGCATGACTTCTCTTTAAAATTAAAATAAAAAATCAAACTCCCACATTATGATTTGAGGGGACTAATTCAATCTAAAAGCTAAGAGTCATCACACTTATAACTATGAGGGTATTATTGTGGAAAATTTATGAAACCTTAGTGAGGAAATTATTTTGATATGTCATCATTTTCCATACGGCAAAGTCTTAAAATTTGCAACATGGGTCTGATTCATACATTCCAATGAAGGAGGAAACCAAGAGGAAAATACCCTTTAGGAGGAACAAAAAATATTATATATTCCCATTAAATATTGAATTTCTTTATACACCTTGAAACTCATGAGCTTAAAAAATTATATTCAATGAAACCATTTTTGGTTTTTCTCATTTGTTCTTGATATGAGTCACCTCTTTTTTCCTTCTGTACTATCTGTCATTTTTGCCTTGAAATTCTACCATTTTTAGCATTTTTTGTTTCCTTCATTAACCCTTTTCTCTTCATTCACCTTACTTCAAGTTTAGTCCTTCTTTTTAGTGTTTTTTCTTCTTAATCTTCTCTTGTTGTAAACTTTTGTTCTTTTTCTAGTTTTCTCAATTTAAGCCTGAAATTTTGCAAGTTTCTTTGTCAAGTTGATATTTTTCATTGGTTCCAAAGGAGATAATTTATTTTCACTATGGTTTTGAAACTCTCTCTCATTCTAATTTTCCTTGTGTTACATTTCTTCACTTTAGAAGCCATTTCTAAGAATCATAACCACAATAGTCTCAATAAGAATGAATATTCTCTAGCTGGAATCAAGTTACCTCATCATCCAAACTTGAATGCTGGTTGCAGCTTCTCAAATTCTGAGAAATTTGACCATTCTAAAGTTAGAATCAAATCAAGTGAAGAGCCTTATGATGATAATGATAATTTTGAGTCTAAAAAGCCATTTTCTGATTTTGCAGTTAAAGACTTGACAAGAATTCAAACTCTGCATAGAAGGGTTATTGAAAAGAAGAACCAAAACTCCATTTCAAGGATGCAAAAAACAAAGGAACAATCAAAGAAGTCCTATGAGCCGCCGGCTGTTGCTCTCGCAGCACCACCGGAATATTTCACTGGAAACTATTCAACTCAGCTTATGGCCACCTTGGAATCAGGAGTCAGTTTTGGTTCTGGTGAGTATTTCATCGATGTCTTCATCGGTACGCCACCAAAACATTTTTCTCTGATACTTGACACCGGTAGTGATCTTAACTGGATTCAATGTGTTCCTTGTTATGCTTGTTTTGATCAAAATGGACCATATTATGATCCTAAGGATTCCACTTCTTTTAAGAACATAAGTTGTCACGATTCGCGGTGTCAACTTGTGTCATCGCCTGATCCTCCTCAGCCTTGTAAGGCTAAGGAGAATCAAACTTGTCCGTATTTTTATTGGTATGGTGATAGTTCTAATACAACTGGCGATTTCGCACTTGAAACATTCAGAGTGAATCTTACAAAACCAAATGGGAAATCCGAATTCAAAATCGTCGAAAATGTTATGTTTGGTTGTGGTCATTGGAATAGAGGACTATTTCGCGGCGCTTCAGGATTGTTAGGTTTAGGAAGAGGACCATTATCATTTGCTTCACAACTTCAAAATCTCTATGGTCATTCATTTTCCTATTGTCTTGTGGATAGAAATAGCAATTCAAGTGTTAGTAGCAAATTGTTATTTGGTGAGAACAAAAAGCTTCTTAGTAACCCTAATTTGAATTTCACATCTTTTGTTGGTGGAAAAGAGAACACATTTTACTATGTTGAGATAAAATCTGTTATGGTTGGTGGTGAAGTGCTAAAGATACCAGAAGAAACTTGGAATTTAAATGAAGATGGTTCTGGTGGTACAATAATTGATTCTGGTACAACTTTAACTTATTTTGCTGGACCTGCTTATGAGATTATTCAGGAAGCATTCATGAAGAAAATTAAGGGTTATTCAATAGTTGAAAGTTTTGCACCTTTAAAGCCATGTTATAATGTGAGTGGAGTTGAAGAAATGGAATTGCCTGAATTTGGAATATTGTTTTCAGATGGAGCTGTTTGGGATTTTCCTGTTGAGAATTACTTTATTCAGATTGAATCTGATGATGTTGTTTGTTTGGCTATTTTAGGGACTCCTAAGTCTGCACTTTCAATAATTGGAAACTATCAGCAACAGAATTTTCAAATTTTGTATGATATGAAGAAATCTAGACTTGGTTATGCTCCAATGAAGTGTGATGAAGTTTAATTAACATCTTGTTATGAATGAAATCTTTATAGAAGATTGACATTGAAATGGAAATTATGAGGCTGATTTTTACTTCTTTTTTTTTTTTTTTTTGCTTTTTAATGTGTTTTTATGTACTAGATAGTAGAAAGTGCTGTATACAAAAACAAAGAAATGAAAGAAAAAAATGTTTGTGATCAATTAATCTCTTCAATCTTGAATTCTTTGTCTCTTTCAAATCTACATGGTACTATTGTCATTGACTATCATGTTATTCACATTTTTGTTTATTTATTATCAAAATGAAATTATGAAAGATGGTGTCGTCAATCGCAGATTGTGGAAAATAGTAGTTTGTTTAAATTTTGTTACACTTCGGTGTTGTAGCACCGCAAGAGATAACAGATTTGTACTAAATAATATATCGCGGAACAATAGCAATTTGTTGAAATTCTGCTAAGCTACTGGACTAGTACACCAGCTATTTGACAACACTGGTGTAAAGGACCATAGCTGCCTTTTCATGGTGATGTACAAATAATTGACACATAATTGGTGGCTTAAAATGTAACTAGGAGGTGAATCTTTGACTCCTATATATGAAAGAATATCTTTTAGTAAATGTTAGTTGCTTAAAAAGATTTTTGTACCCTCTGATTTGAAATCAGAGATATTTAAAAATATTATTATATTTTGATAGTATTCTACTCTGTTGTGGACCATTCTCTTTGGTACACTTTATATTTTTAAAAACCCTCACTTTTCATGAATAAATATTCAATTGGAATATGGTTGTTTACAATATCTGACATCAATATTGATGTTATTTTCAATGGTTCAAATGTTAGGTATGCGGTATAATTGTTTTATAAGAAAATATAATATCTGGTTGTAGACAAAGACTAAGTCAACTCTATTGTTAGGTGTCTCTGTATATACATTTTGCCATGTTCCTCTATATTCATTGGTAATTAATATGACAGAAATCTAAAATAGCAAGACATTCCTTTCATGAAACTGTATACTCCCTCCGTTCCTTTTTAATTGTCACTTTTGAAGAAATTTTTTGTTCCTTTTTAACTGTCACTTTCAAAGTTCAATGCAGCTTTAAATATTGTTTTACCAATATTATCCTTAGTTGTTTATTACGGAGAGAGAAATATATGAGATAATATATTAAATGAATAAGGTTATTATAGTAAAAATATAAATTATTGTATCAAAAGTAGTGACATTTATAGTTTGTCTTGGTTTGTGTAAAATGTCAAAATGTGACAATTAAAAAGGAACAGAGGTAGTACTAAATAATATCTTTCTCTCACCCATCTTTAATTATTTCTTAGCACTGCTCAATAAAAAGCTCTGTATAGAGTTTGATTTGAGCTTCAATTTAAACTACAGAAATAATTAAGTCTTTTGATCTGACTAGGTAAAGTATGGAGTAAACAAAATTATAATGCTATATCATAGGTCATATATATATATAATGCGCTAAATTATAATGCGCTAAATTTACTCATATTATTCCTGATATCTTAGTTCCGATCCTGCCAGCATCTGGTATCAGAGCCAGGTTGGATTAAGACTTATTAACTATATTTGCTAAACTTATTTTAAGGTTTTAAAGATTTTATTTTTCTTATTTGCTATTTATCTTTCTCAAACTCAGTTTAAGATGTCTTTAGGTGTCGGTCTAGTGAGTGGTCCACGTAGTAAGACCCAAGGGAGGCAGTAAAACGGTTGGTCAGCTCAGTTTAGAAGTCTACCTAGAAACAACTTATAAGGGGGGAGAGAGAGTTAGAGAGTAATTAAGAAATTTAAAAATCAGCAAAACTTTATAATTTGTTTCGTAGATTAAGTTAACATGTCTTTGTTTAGCCGAACTCTTAGCAGATTAGGTAGTAGTTCTAGGAGATCAAGGAATCCACCCTTAATCACCTTACCTACTAGTGAGCAACAATCTATTATAGATCAAGATAATTATCAAAATAGTGAATTAGAAATTCAAGAAATGGAAAATAGATTAACTAACTGGTCTATGCCAGAAATTGATTATAGACAAGTTTACCAAGTTGGTACGTTTGATTATAAAAGTAAAAAGATTATTAAAACTACAGAAATGGCTAAATCTATTAGTAGTAAAATGGAAACCATTAATATGCTAGACAGTAAATTACTAGAAGAACACTATAACGAAGGACATAGATATATACATCTAGGATTAATACAAGTAGCTATTAAGCCATTACATAGATTAGGACTTAATACTCCTATATTATTAATTTTAAGAGATAAAAGAATTGCTAAATTCAAAGATTCTATTATAGCTATTATTGAATCAAACCTTAATGATGGTCCTGTTTATTTTAATTGTCACCCTAACTTTTCTATGAGTTTAGGTGATGAAAATACTAAAAATTCATTATTTGTCCATGTGCAAGGGCTTGAAGACACCTTCAACCCAGGTGTGGCAAATTTAGATGTTATTAGTAGAATGACTTATAAAGTCTCTACAGTAAATTATAATTTTAAATCTTTAAAATCTACTCCTAGAAATGAAACATGTATTATTGAAGCTAATCTAAAGAAAGTAGGAGTTACAACTCCAAAGATTCTTAAAACATCTGAAATTATTGATAATCTACCCACTGAATGGATATTAAAGGATATCGTTCCACCTCAAAAGATAGAATCAAGAACTGTTAGACATATTATTCAAGATACAGATGGAACTATTTCCATCTCTATGAATAGAAGTCAATCTTTAAGATACGACAGATTAAGTAGTCTAGGATCAACTTCTGATGCTAGATCTTCCGTTGATATACCTTTTAGAACAAACTTAGCAGGTGTGGATTTTACTCCACCAATACCAAGACCAATATATAGTGAAAGATCTTCCAGATCTCCTTCACCAACAGAATCACAGATGTTAAGAACCCTTACGATAGAAGAACCTTTCTTTATTGATAAAGATTGGATTAACGAAGATTTTTATGCTAGTTATAATGATAGTAAAAGAGAATGGTATTTTAAAACTTTCTCTAAAAAAGAAACTGCTTATTATCGTCAAGAATTTTATGATTATATAAACTATCATCGAATAAATGTTCTTTTCTTTGCTTGGTTTGAACCTTATTGCGAAGAAAATAATATTAAAAATCCTTTTGTTTTAGAAAAAACTTTAGGTATGAATGTTAGATTAAATACCCAGTGGAAAACTTCAAAAGGAGAAACCATAACTTCGGTCCATCCTCCTTTGGAAGCTTTTAAATTTATTCCTAATAAAGAATATGCCACTATAGAAGCAGCTCCTTTTAAAGCTGTAATTAGAAACTTTGAGAAACCTATTGATAAAATAGATTTAAATAATATACATTCTCAATTGAATTACACTAACCAAACCTTATATACTATGGCTCAACAGCTTGATAGAATTGAGCTGTCAGCACCACAAAATACTCAAGATGAAAAGAAAGAAAAAGAACCATACAAATTAAACCCTACTAAGCCAATATTTAATTATGATTCTCCATCAACAAAAGAATTACAAAAATTTAATTTAGGAGAAAATGCTACAACAGATAAAATAGACGAATTAGTTAAAAAACTTAGTGGCTTTAGTATAGGCCAATCTTCAGAAAAATCTCCTTCTATTAATATGCTTTCATTTGAAGAAGAATATGAAGACATTTTAAAATTTGATCATGTTATTAATAGATTAGGAAAACCACCACCGAGAACTAGAAATTATTATAATAGACCTTCATTTGCAGATGTGCAATTTGAAGAAAGAGATTTAAACGTAGGTGTAGGATATTCTGGTAACGCCCTATACCAATGGAATTTAGACGGCGCTGCCGAACAACAAATATTAGATATTATTCAATGCATGACTATGGCTGCTACCTCCCATAAAGTAAGAGGAAATGATGATAGGCAAGCTAAAGATATGTTAATACAAGGATTTACTGGTACATTAAAAGGATGGTGGGATAATATTGTTTGTGAAACGGATAAAGCTGCAGTTAATACAGCAGTAAAATCTGAAACTAATGAACTAATCTGTACAACTACTTTATTATATATGATAACCAAGTTTTATGTGGGTGAACCACTTAAGTTTCAGCAAAGAGCTGCAGAACAATTAGCAAACCTTTATTGTCCAACTATGTCAGATTATAGATGGTATAAAGATATGTTTCTTTCAAAATTATGTCTTAGGCAAGATGGTGGTGCTAGTTATTGGAAAGAAAGATTTATTAGTGGATTACCTAGATTATTTGCTGAAAAGGTAAAATCTAACATTAGGCACGAATTTAATGGAGATATTCCTTATAAAGATCTAACCATAGGTCAATTAAATAATTATATTATAGAAACAGGAATACAAATTTGTACCGACTACAAATTACAGAATAAAATTAGAAACGAAAAGTCTAGTAATAGACGAGAATTAGGATCTTTTTGCGAACAATATGGGGCTGCTCCGTTAAGGGCTCCAAGTAACCCTAAAAATAAGAAAAAGAATATTAGTAAAGGAAGAAAAAATTATAAACCATATAAAAAGGCTTATAAAGAAAACCAAGAATTTTATAAGCAACCTTATAAGAAGAAACCTTATAAAAATAAGAAAAAGTCTTATAATAAAAATAATAAAAAAGACATTAAATGCTTTAAATGCGGTCGTAATGGTCATTACGCTACTGAATGTAGAGTTAAAGAAAAAATTAATCAAATACAAAATCTAGACTTATCTAAAGAATTAAAAGACACTTTAATTTCAACTTTAGAGAATATTATGTTAGATACAGATACTGATACTGAAGAAAGTTTTTCTTCAGAAGAATCATTATATCAAGAAATTAATCATATTAGCAATTCTGAAGATTCTTCAGATGATGAATGTTTAGGATTAGATTTTTGCAGTTGCAATAAATGTAGTAAACATATTAATGTTTTAAAAAGAACCTTGACTAATAATCAAGCTGATACTTTAATTACTATACTTGATAATATGGAAGATTCAGAAAGTAAGAATGCTTTTATGGAACAATTAAAAACTATTATACAGGACAATGATCTTCTTAAGAAGCAATCTGTGCAGCCTGTACGTTTTAATGATGTTATGGAAATGTTTAATAAAGATAAAATTAAGCCTGTATCAGTTAATGATCTACAAGAAGAAGTTAAAACTTTGAAAAAAGAAATTCAAAGTTTAAAGGCTCGTGAAGATGAGTTAGAATTAAAGTTATTACAATTGGAAGGTAACATGATAGTACAAAATCAGAGATTAGAAAAACACTTTAATAAAGGAAAAGAAGTTGCTAATGATAGAATAGAATCTAGTAACACTAACGAAGAAGAAGAAAAAGATGATAAAAAATACTTTAATAGTATTGAGAGGATTATTTCTCATAAATGGTTTAGCAGAATAGATCTGGTTCTTCCAGATAGAACTTATGAAATGATAGCATTAATAGATTCTGGTGCAGATTTAAACTGCATTAGAGAAGGATTAATACCTACTCAATATTATGAAAAAACTACTGAGTCATTACGAGGAGCTAATGGTGCTAGATTACAAGTTAATTATAAGCTATCTTCTGCAAAGATTTGTAAAGATAAAGTCTGTTATAATACTTCGTTTTTATTAGTTAAAAACATTAATGAAGACATTATTTTAGGAACTCCTTTCCTAACATTACTTTATCCTATAACGGTAAATGAAGAATCTATTACTACTCAGGCACTAGGTCATACTATTAAGTTTAATTTTTTAGATCCTCCTAAAATAAGAGATTTAAATAATTTGAGGGATAGAAAAATATCTTATATTAATCTTATTAATAATAAGAAAAAACAAATTAACTTTTTAAATAAAGAAATACGTTTTAAAAGAATAGAAGAGCAATTATCATCTCCTAATATTATTAAACAAATTGATGAATTAAAAATTAAGTTTATTAATAATCTTTGTTCAGAACAGCCTAATGCTTTCTGGAAAAGAAAAACTCATGTTATATCTTTACCTTACGAACCTACTTTTAATGAAGTAAATATACCTACCAAAGCTAGGCCTATTCAAATGAATAAGCAACATTTAGATTACTGTAAAAAAGAAATTAATGAATATCTAGAAAAAGGATTAATTAGACCGAGCAAGTCTCCTTGGAGTTGCTCAGCGTTTTATGTTGTTAACGCAGCTGAATTAGAAAGAGGAAGTCCTAGGTTAGTTATTAACTACAAACCTTTAAATCAGGCATTACAATGGATTAGGTATCCTATACCTAATAAAAAAGATTTGATAAATAGATTACATAATAAAGCTGTATATTCTAAGTTTGATCTTAAATCGGGATATTATCAAATACAATTAGAAGAAAAGGATAAATATAAAACTGCATTTGTAGTACCCTTTGGGCATTATGAATGGAATGTTTTACCATTAGGTCTGAAGAATGCTCCTTCAGAATTTCAAAATATTATGAATTCAATATTTAACGATTATTCAAACTTTACTATAGTTTATCTAGATGATATATTAGTCTTTTCAGACTCGATTAATCAACATATTCAACATTTAAATCAATTTTATGAATTAATTAAAAATAATGGATTAGTATTATCTGAGAGAAAGATGAATTTATTTCAATCTAAAATTAGATTTTTGGGTTTTGATATTAGTCAAGGGATGTATACTCCAATTAGTAGATCTTTAGAGTTTGTTAGCAAGTTTCCTGATGAAATTAAGGATAAAACCCAATTACAAAGATTCTTAGGATGTCTAAATTATGTGTCAGACTTTATTCCTAACCTTAGAATTATTTGTGCTCCATTATTTAAAAGACTTAGAAAGAACCCTCCTGTATGGGATGAGTCTATGACCTATAGTGTTAAACAATTAAAACAATTAGTTAAGAAATTACCATGCTTAGGTATCCCAGATCCTCAAGCAAACCTTATAGTCGAAACAGATGCGTCAGACATCGGTTTTGGTGGTATATTAAAACAAATTTTACCGGGTTTAGAAAAGGAACAAGTTGTCAGATATTATTCTGGAACTTGGTCTTCAGCCCAATTGAATTATAGTACTATTAAAAAAGAGATTTTAGCTATAGTTTTGTGTATTACTAAATTTCAAGATGATTTGTTTTCTAAACATTTTATCTTAAAAACAGATTGCAAAGCTGCTAAAAGTGTTTTACAAAAAGATGTTAAAAACTTAGTTTCTAAACATATTTTTGCCAGATGGCAATCTTTATTATCTTGTTTTGATTTTGAAATAGAACATATTGAAGGAATTAAAAACTCATTACCAGATTTTTTAACTAGAGAATTTTTACAGGGCAAAGATGGATCCTAGAGATAATTATGGACCTCCATTACCTCCTAAGCAGGAGAATACAGAAAAAGCCTTAGCATTAAGTTCACCTTCTTACCTTACCAAAATTACCTCACCAAAACCTACACAAAATAAATTTACCCTATTATCACCCTCTGATATAACTAAAAGCATTACTCCATTAGCCTCTTCTAGTAAATCTTCTAAATTAGCCTTTTATACTCCTCCCTCTACCGCAAGGAGTACCTTTGTTACTAAAGAATTATTTGAGCCAATTATTCCTTTGGAAATGGCTTATTGTCCAGAAAATACTTCGCTATTACAAAAAGTTAGAAAAATCCTTCCTGAAGGATTTTTGTTTCTTCCAAAAAGCTTATTAAAAACTAGAAAATTTTATGAATTTATTCTTGGTGATACTGGATCTATCGAGCTGACTCATCATTATGATGCAGCAGATAAATCTAAAATTAATTTTTCAAAATTTAAAATTATGAAAATATTATCAGCAGCAGATTGGACATTACCACCTTCAATGAGCAAATCTTTCACCAGAAGATTTGATCCCCAATCTTACAATTATTTTGACTACATGGATGCTTGGAATTACTTTATGGCTATTGAACCTTATAACCATACTTGGTTTATTTGGTTTGATAAAAAAGTATCATTAAAGTTCCCTTATTGGTTTGTTAAATGGTTTGAGTTGGTCGGACCAACATTAGAGATATTTCCAGATTATGCAAGAGAAACCTTTACCAAATTCTACAATATTACAGACTGCCCTACACATTTGGCTATCATGGCTTTTTGTGCAGTGTTTGGTGTTAATTGGATTACTTCTTGGACTTTTGCTACTAATGTCATTTGGGAAGACTACACAGCTACTGAATTAGTCAAAAGATACTCAGTTAAATGGTGGATTAAGTTTAATCCAGAATTACTCAGTGAATCAAGATTAAATGCCTGGGTACAAGCTAATCCGGGACGTTGCAAGAAAATTAAAGATAAAGAGTCTTCAGACTCTGAATTTTTGTCCAGCAGGACAAAGATTTTAGCGTCATTATCAGCCATTACAGACCCAAAAGAGTTTATTAATCGATTACAAGAAGTTTCTTCCTCCATGTCTGATGCTGGAAGCACTTCAGGAAATGACAATGAAGATGACTGTTATGGTGTTGACCTAGAAGACTGTTAAAATCCTTAGTGGATTTCTACTACAAGAATTATTGATGCTACTTTCAAAATTATTGGTGCTTTGAAATTATTGCCCGCAATTATGATACTTTGGACTATACCCCTCCACTATCTTTTGTTATTTAGTGGAGCATTATTAGAATTACTATTTACTTTTACTTTTCTTTAGTGGCCACTTTTGTTTGTCTGCCACATGTGTGTATAGTAATAAGTTATGTTGTAATTTATTTTGAAATCCGCCTTTGTAATCCCTCTATAAAAGGGAATGTTAGTTTGTGTATCAGGCATTCGAATCATAAGCCTCAAAACCACCCTTGAGCCCTTCGAAGCCTTGTGATAATATTGTAAGTATTTTGTTCAATAAAATCTGTTTTATCATGTCTTTACCAACAATTTATGTTTTTATAGATCCTGATTTTGATTATCTAATTATGTGTCCTCAATGTAAAGAATATATTATTTTCAATATCATTCCTCCATTAAAGGAATATACTATATTTACTTGTTCCGCTGTTTATGAAATTACTCTGAAATTTCCAACTACTCCTTTATGCGCTAAATTTACTCATATTATTCCTGATATCTTAGTTCCGATCCTATATATATATACACTATTGACCTCTAACCTAAGTCTTTCCTCATAATTTTTCTATAGATGTAAATACTCTTGTTACTATGAAATCTACAAATCTCCTCTACACATGCTAAACCACCTATGTCCAAATTCAATAATCTTTTCTAGGATAGTTAAATCAGTTAGGAAAATATCATTCTCGTTTCAAAATTGACATATATTACCTCTTTGTATTAAGTGTTTCATTTGCAATACTATTCCTTGATTAGAATATTAAAACAACATTTAATAACTTTTTTAACAATGTTTTCATTTAATTAAATAGTCTAAAAAAATTGTCTACCAAACTATTGATTTATACAAAAAAAAAAAAGCATAAAAATATGATATTTGACCGATCAAGATCTCATTTGACTATATATTGAAGAGTGAGTGATTTTTAGTATTACATGTTGTTACATAGAATTTTTGTATTTCTTGTAAAACTTTTCTCCTAAAAATAAGTATTTTCGTTTAGACAATACACAATATTTTATTCTTATTGAATTCAAGTGTGCATTTTCTTTTCTTTTTGGAAAGAATACCCAAAGTCCACTTTGCCCTCATTTGTAAAATTGGATAGACCAGTACTTAATAGGGGCCAAACTCACATATTTCAACTGATAATAGAGGACGTATTAGAAAAAGAGTATTAAAAAATTTATATTAGTACACCTCAAATCTTGTAAAAATATTCATTTTCATTTGAAAATTGAGATGTACTTGACAATAGTAATTCTTTATTTGTCACCTATGCACTTGTTGCACATTTCGTTGGTCTTGTGTTTCGTAAGGGGAATAACATTCTTTGACCACTAGGCACCAACATATGTATAGTTTTCTTGGCCAAAACAAAAGAATTATGGTTCGTCACGCAGATACGTATAAGAAAATTTAGTATTTTCAGACTTCTATGACACGTAACACATGTTTCACGGTGAGTTGTGTGAGTCACACTGCTGGTCGCTAGTAAGAGAAATATTTAGTTTGACACAACCTCAAATAAAAAAAAAAATTAGACACATACATAAATGATAAAATTTAAAAGAAAATAATTTAGTCACATCATTTAATATTATTTTTTTTTAATTTTTATCATTTATGTATGTGTGCCCAAATAAATTTTATCTTAGACTTGCTCTAGTAGTATAGTGTATAAAGAGTTTTGATGTATTAGTATTTCTCCTTTTATTGTGGGATGCATGTGAGTTTTGAATCCACTCAAAATGCACATCACCGACCAGCATCCAAGAAAGATCCCAAGGTTCATATGTTTTACACAAGATGAATTTGATTTCATTTTAATATTTTTATTCATTGATTTAGGCGAATTTTCCTTTTTATATTTTTAGTTATAAAGAGTATAGCGGTAATACTCACGTATACTTTAGACGATTTTTTCTAACTAGACTCTAACTCGTGCGATATACGTGTTTTGTAGACTTTCATATATAACTATTAAATTGACTATATTATTACTTTTATAGTTACATTCTGTATTATGTTATCAAACTACCTCAAAAAACAACAGAAACAAAAGATGGACTACAATAAAAATGACAAATCAAAAGAAAAAATATATACAAAAGTTTGCACCAAGAAATTGGTCCTAACCGCAAAAACTGTTAAATCTATAAAAATGAGAAGGAAAAGAAACTGTTATGTGGTAATCGAAAGAAAAAAAATAATGAGAAGGAGCTGCTATGTGGTAACCGAAAGAAAAAATAATAATAATAAGGAACCGTTATGTGGTAATTGAAAGAAAAAATGATAATGAAAATGAACAGCTATCAAAAAAGGAAATGCAATGGCGTTAGTAGCTTTTAAAAAAATGACATTTTCATGTGCTACCTGAGTCAATTCTTTGCAGACCTTTTTTTCATAAAAATTAATTAGGTCTGTCAAAAAGGGTGGCGTTATGGTTATTAGGTTCAATTGCATGATGGTGAGAGAGATGAAAGTAAGTGAGAAATGATTTAGGGATTGCGAAATTGAAAGATAGAGAACCCGAGATTTGAGTTGAATACACAACATTAAAGCAATCGCATGTCATAAAAAATATTAGTACCTTGATGGTAAGAGTTGTGATTTAAAAGCATGCGGTACCTACTTCGATCTCCACCACGAGGACATATGATAGGTCCGCAAGTGCACAGAAATATCGGTTTTAGTATAAAAGATGTCGAATCCCACAGAGACCAACATCAAGTACCGTTATCTATTGTCACGATGTTTATCTAAGGCGATGCTAATTAATTTGGTTGCAAATTTGGAAAAATAAGTTGTTTTTAAATATTTTTAATGACAAGAGACCGGAATATAATTTGCGTCGACTTTGAGTACTTTTTAAGTTATATTTTATTATTATAACAGGAAAATATTTTCGCACGTAAAAAAAAGATTAAATTAAAGGGGTCGCCAGCTTTCGCGTGTATGACACTGAATTTTTGACTTTGTAATCTATTCGACCGCTTTCGCGCGTACGCCTTACAACTTCAAAAACTCAGTTTGAAAAGTAATCAATTTTTGCTTGAAAAGTTATTTTTAGTAGAAAACAAATTTAAAGGTTCCGTCGAATTTCGCGCGCCCGTTACCAGATTTTAAGCTTATAACTGCCAGTTTTCGCATGCACAATTACAATTTTAAAACCTCTTTTTGGAAATTTGAAATTTCTAAATTAATTAAAGAAAACGCTTTCGCTGAATTTTAAAGTTAATTCATGAAAATTCTACAGACAAATACAAGTTTCACTCTTTCGACATGAAACGGTATCGCGTTATTCCAGCTTTCACTGTAAATATTTATCGTTAAAAATCAGAATTTTCAGACTTAAAAATAATTCCAGTTACAATTTCTATTCATACAACATAATAGAATATCATTGGCATCATATTTCGGACTCTATAAAAATCTACTCATACATACAAGAATAATAATTTAAACCTATTTTTGGTGAATTCATATTAAAAAGAAATAAAAGGGAGAAGAACCTGTGTTAAGCTGGCTACTTGTGAAATAAAAAAGGGAATGGCCGCAACTAGCAAATCACACCGTTGTAATTTTAAGCACCGGAAACTCACTTAACAGCCGCAAATTGAATTGAATTAAATTGGCACGGTCGAAGCAATTGGAATTGGACAATATATTGGCAGAAGTAATAACAATAAAAAACGAGAATTGAATTAGATAGATATGTGCAGCAGCAATGGAATTAATGGAATTGAAACAACATGAACAGGAAACTAAATGAATTTGAAAGGATAATAATAAATAGGAAATGGTAATTGAAATCTGATAGAGTATTTGCTAATGGAATTAAAATTGCAAGGGAACAAAGTACTGAAAGATTAGATTACAAAAAGCACTTAAAAGTGAAAAATAAGCTCTTTCTAAATCAATGAATTTCTCTTTAAAAAGCAAGTAATGTTTCTGATAGTGGTGGAAAACATGGAGGAAGTGGAGGTAACTGCTTCTGAAAGTGGAGAGAAATTCTTCGACCTGACTAAATGTGTTGATTTTCCATTTGATTTGTTGACTTTTGGAGCATTTTTTTCTTTTTTCACCGTTTTTCTTTATTTTTGCTTTCTACACCCTGGGTTCCTGAAACACATCAAAATATCAGCAGATATCATGCAAATTTTGCAAAACACGACAAATGACCCTAAAACAAATAAAAAATTAAGTTACTTAAACATTGTATTTTGCGTGTTATCAACATACATATGAAACACTTCTTTATGAATAAATAAATAGAGTTTTTTAGCATTTAAATTGTAATATTCTTTACTTGTAGTTACTTTATAATATAATATTTGACGTAGGATAAATCTGTAATTATGCATCGATGAATCAACTAATCTAAATTGCATAATTGAAGTATAAGATAAAAGTACTTTGAATTGGATGAATTTTTGTTTTAAAATCTATCAAAATCCGTACTGCAAACAATCTAACTTGCACGCAACACGTATTAAAACAATGAGAATTTTGCATAAAAAACATTCAAAATTCATTTTGACATTTTTCCATATAAAGATGCTTTGTGATTTGTGACTCCACAAAACACTAAACAAACCGTTCTCCTTTCCTTGCACCGTCTTTCCGTATAATCCACATGACTTTTGCATCGTATTTCATTAAATTCATATACTATTAAACTGAAACTTTACGAGTTAAAATTCTCTCCATTTAAACTCTTCTCCATTTCTTCTATTTGGAGAGATAAAGACACACAAAAACTTAAAAATAATTAATAATGGTGGGACCCATTTAATAATAGTACCAACCACCTATTTTTTTTGTCTATCTCTTTCCTAATGACAATCTCCATTTATTTTTATTAATGGAGAGGATCTCAACTCGAACTTTACATGCATATATCGTAAATGAAACATTTTGTTGTTATTGCCATTCCTTCCTAATGAAATGGTTGGTTTTTGGATTTGCAAATTGTTATATTTGAATTTCTAAAATCTATTATGAAAAAAGAATTTTTATCTATCGAAGTTGTTACTAGGTTAAGTCACGATCAGGTCGCTCTCTTTAAGACGTTTCGTGGCACTGCCCAAAAATTGTGCAAGAATATATTTTTAAGATCATTCTTATTATATCGAAAATGAACTATGATCTTAAAATATTATTTATTCTAAAGGGACATAAATTATCGAAATGACTATGCTCTTAAGACCATTCTTAATTCAGAAGAGATTTTTTCACCTAAATGGACTATGGTCTTAAGAACACTCTCAAATCCGAAGGGACAAAAAGTGGAGATGAGGAGCAGAATATCTCGTTAACACAAGTTGGAGGGAAAAGAGTTCTCGACAACTCAATAAAATTCTTTGGTGTGTGAAATGCACTATGTGAGTTCTTTATTTATAGAGAAAATTCACAACTAATACATTACTTTGGGATTAAGTAATTCACATATTATATTTAGCACAAAAATATATTATATTATGTACCAAAATATATTTCAGATTATGCACCAAAATATATTAGATTGCATACCAAAATATTTAGATTGTGTTCCAAAATATTTCAAATTGCGTTTCAAAATATTTTAGTCAAAACTTGGGGACTAAGAAAACACTTTCTAATAATGATTAAATTAATTATTTAATTTAATATTTCCAAGTAATAAAATATATCCGTATATTTTTTTTCTCTAGTGCTTACTTCGTTCACATAATTACGTACCCCCTCTTAGAGGTACACCCCCCAATATATAAACACTAATAATGTGTGTGTTCCATCTGATGTGGGACTTCCACTTTTTTTCAATTCACACAACACTAGTTCTACTCAACATAAAAATTTGTGTTTAGTCTTTTAACTTAATTTCCACCCATGTTCCAACACATTTTACATGCATGCAAATAGAGCTGCCATAGATAAACAAGATTGGATCCAACAGAAAAGAATAAACTTCTACAATATGATGAACAAATGTTCGAATCTCAACTCAAAGAGGTGTTCATTTTTAGTTTTTGAACACACATTTCAAATAAATAGAGCTAACAAAGTGATTGAACTACCGCGGTTAATAAACTAACTAACAAATAGAGTTTTGTTTTTTTGACGAAAAAATAGAGCTAACTAGCAATACATTTTGGCCATAAAATTATTTCATTTCTGCACCATAGAATTTGCCTTACTTTATACCCCAAATTTATATCTATACCTTCCCAAATTCCACAAAAGGACCACATTGCTATTATAGTTCAGATTGGAGAGGTGAGTTAATTGTTAGTGTGAATTTAGTTGTTTATTGATTTTCTATTTATGTCTTTTTTGTAATAGTTTTTTATTTCTTTGGTTATATTTTTTGGGTACAATTTTGGTTATTTAATATATATATATATATATATATATATATATATATATATATATATACACATTTATTATTTCTGATGATTTTTAAGAACAAGGTTCTTTGAAGGTGGCTTCTCTAGGGAATAAATTGAGACATTTTATTTGTTACAAAGCTAATCAAAAAAAAAAAGTAAACTAATCCATAAGAAAGAAAGTTTGACGCTTTTTAGAAGATTGAGAAGACCATCAAGATGAAGAGGCTTCCAATTTCGTCATAAAATCCGTACATTGATTTCTTTCTCTAAGAGTGTAGCACTAATGTTTCAAATAAAGTTGGATGATTTAGTATTGCCACTTGGTTTAAATGAAATGGCTTTTTAACGATTCAGGACAATCGACGCAAATCTACTATTAGCATTCGTGGAAAGATGGCACATAAAGACTAAATCTACTATTTAGTGAAATGACTATGACATTATACAATGTCGCGTGCCTCATGTTATACCTGTATGAGGTCAGTTCTTTTTTTTTTTTTTTGCAACAAATATGAGTATGTAAATGGCTGTTGATTTAATGGTAGAGTATTTATAAGGAGGTTCAAACTTGCAAAGGTGCTATTTATTGGTAGGATATGCACTCTCTTATGAAACAAGAATTGGACGATGGTATCGGCAAGTACCTAACATTCTTCATTGATTTGAAGACTGTTGGCTCTTATTCATGAGGTGTAGTTGGCCTTGTTATTTTATATGATTATTTAAAGGGTAAATTACACTTTTGGTCCTTTAAATATTTTTCAGGTTTCATATTGGTCCCCTAATTAATAAAAGTAACGTTTTGGTCCCTTAAATCCTTCTTTGTTGTCACTTTGGTCCCTTCCGTCAGTTTGTGTTAAAAAACGTTCACTTTTGGTCCCTTAAATATTTTTCAGGTTTCATATTGGTCCTTTATTAGGGGACCAATATGAAACCTGAAAAATATTAAAGGGACAAAAAGTGAACGTTTTTTAACACAAACTGACGGAAGGGACCAAAGTGACAACAAAGAAGGATTTAAGGGACCAAAACGTTACTTTTATTAATTAGGGGACCAATATAAAACCTAAAAAATATTTAAAGGACCAAAAGTGTAATTTACCCTTACTTAAAAGACGCATCCCTGTATAATTTTAAGCAATGTGGAGGTATCATTCATAATTGATTTCCCGGCATGAACAATGAGAAATGTCTTGTTCTTGCTTATTAGTCTGATTTGGCAAGGAGCCTCCATTGCCAGTCTTTTTTGTCGTTGGTGGCAACAAGAATAGGTTGAATGAAGGAAGAAGATGAATGAAAATGAACGAACATAAGAGGATAACATAGGTGAATAAATTAAGCAAGAATATATGTTTTACAAATTTAATTTTAAAACAGGAATATTTTGGTCTTTTTTGTAACATATTTTTAAGGGTGCGAGTAGAAAGAAATCGAAACATTCTTCAACTTACTTAATTTAATGAAAATTGATGTTCCCACATCAAGGGTTGCTATGAAACACCACGAAATTACCAATATAACATCATCGACAGTTAACTGCCGAAGAATTTTAGTCGACGGTAGTTAACTACCGATGAAATTTGGAGTTAAATTTGTCATTTCATGGTGTTTCTTAGCATTGAACGAAATGTGAAAAACAATTTTCTAATTTAATGGGCCTTATTAACAGGTCCAATAAACTAGGTCCAAAGTGGCCCAATTCTTGCCAAACCTTCCTTTCAATTTAGGGTTTTACATTTTGTCTTCTTCCGACTGTGTAGACAAACTGAAATTTTTTCCCAACTCAGACACCACGAAGGAGCTGCTACCTTCCCAAATGGCCACCTTCAAGGTAATCCAATCAATGTCTCTTCAACCAGAATCTCATCTTTTATTTTCATTCACTAATCAACACCATTTTTTCCTTCATAATTTGTTAGTTCAATTGGTGATTTTTTTTTTCTTCTGAAAAATTATATTTTTCTGATGCATTGGAGAGTTTGTAATGATGGGTATTTCATTTTTTCGTTTTTTGCTGTTGTGGTGATGAATCAGTATCACCAGTACCAGGTTGTGGGAAGAGCCCTTCCTACTGAGAAGGATGAACATCCTAAGATCTATAGGATGAAGTTGTGGGCCACCAATGAAGTGCGTGCCAAATCCAAGTTCTGGTAAGTCAATGATGTTTTGTGCTTTTTTTTTGTTTTTGCATTGTTCTTGTTTGATGGCATAGAAATGTTTGTTCTGTTGATTAGTTATTATTTTTTGTTCCTGAAAACGGTTTACATTGATCAGATTTTCTTTTATGTTTTAAACTATTGTAGGTATTTTTTGAGAAAGCTGAAGAAGGTCAAGAAGAGCAATGGGCAGGTGCTTGCCATCAATGAGGTATGTATTTTGAATGTTAGTTGTCCTATTTTCTAGATGAGAATAAGTTTGATTCGCACTTAGACCATGAAGCCTTTGTTTTATTGTTGTATTTCTTTTGCAAATGTTGCTCGTAATGGTAAGATAGGAATTTATGAATGAATGCATTTGAGATAACATCTACAATGAATAAGATGGCAAAATTTTAAACGGTGTTGTTAAATAGCAGCTACAGCGCAATTGCATAGAGGATTCGAAAAAATAGTGTTTTATTTTTTAAAAAATACAAAATATTGTAAAATTGTGGTACAATTGGATTGCTATGTAGTGGAATTTTAACAGGATTGCTATGTAGTGGAATTTTAACAAACTGCTATTTTCCGCAATTGAATTTGAAACACTAATTTTAACTATGGTGGTTTGGATATGTAGAGAAACTTGCAGAAGGCCTAGTAAGAAGAGTAAATTATACATAAGGTAGTCTAATTGTTAGATGTAGTTGAAGACTCTATTATAACATTTAGAGGGGTTTAGAGTTAAATGATGCCGTTAAACACAAATTTACAGTAGGGCATTATGGTGTTTGATGCATGTAACATACCGTACTTAGTTAAAAGACTTCTTCTCTGTTGTATATAAACATTGGAAGTAACAATGCCATTTATTTTTCTCAATTCTTGTCAGGAATTCGACTTAGGGAAAGATAATTATGATTAATCGTGTGTTACGCTGTACACATTTTATGGTTTTGTTTTTCTCTTGCATATTCAAGAATATGGAACACGATAGATTACTTGGCCTTCTGTTTTCGTTGGTACTAAGGTGTTAGGCATCTTTCAATATTTCATCATTTTTTCCCTTTCTTAATACCAGCATGTTAGGACTAGGTGGCTGGTAAAATTGAGTAAGAGTTAAAGAAACGGTAGAACTTGTTATGGGCGGAAGATTTAAGCACAAAGGTTATAAAATATTTTGGTAGTAGAACGAACACTAAATGAATTTTTTATATAGCCTCTGGGTTACGAATGTTTAAGCTATACATATATATTCGGAAATGTTGTTAGGGGTCATTGAGGTAAAATATATTGAAGTTTGGACATAGGGTGGATCACACATTTTGTGCTACTAATCTCATGAATCATGCATCATAAATTTAGGAGTAAGTCACTGTTGGAAAGACTATTTGAGAACGACTAGTGCCTCAAATCACAGAAAATTGCGGTTTGTTTAAATCTGCTATGCTAAAGTGTCACAGTGCTGATATAGCCGTTAAATAGAGTACTGCATAACAAAAGTAATTTGTTTAAATTCCACTACGCTATAGCGCTGCTATACCCACTGTTTGACAAACTAGAACGGTTTTTTCAATGTTTTTAGCGTCGAAGTTTCAGGCTTTAATTGCATAGAATGAGGCATACTTCTTTTTGCTCTTTGCAGATTTTTGAAAAAAATCCAACCAAGATTAAGAACTATGGAATTTGGCTGCGATACCAGAGCCGAACCGGATATCACAACATGTACAAGGAATACCGCGACACTACTCTGAATGGTGCTGTTGAATATATGTACAATGAAATGGCATCACGTCATAGAGTCAGGCATCCATGCATCCAGATCATCAAGACTGCCACAATCCCAGCTAACCTTTGCAAAAGGGAGAGCACCAAGCAGTTCCATAACTCTAAAATCAAGTTTCCTTTGGTGTTCAAGAAGATTAGGCCCCCAACTAGAAAGCTCAAGACAACATACAAGGCAACAAAACCCAACATGTTTATGTAATTGTCAGTTAATTACGTATTCTGCTTGTTGTGTTGAAGCTGCTTGATTCGTTATAATTATAGGAAGAGCTTAGAGAAGGTGAATCACATTGTACAAACTTCATTATCTGCTCACTTCATTTTTGTTATGCTTGTTATTTTAATTTGCTCATCTTGGATTCGTTCGGAGTTGGTTTTGAACCAAGAATTTTCTTTATATTATGATTGCTGTTTTGAACCAAGAGTTTTCTTTTAATTATGATTTATGTTTTTCATTTTGGTTTATATTTGATTTTTTTTGTTGTTTGGTGAGTCTAGTACATGAATATGACGAGTGAAAAATTCAATCCAAAATAACTATGTAAACTATTCAATAAGTCCATCAACTATGTAAATATAATCAATCCAAAATAACTATGTAAACTATTGATATTTTCTATTAAATCGTTCAATTTAAGTTCTAAAATAAATGAAAATCTGTTAATTTAGTCTATAACATTTTAATAGTAACGGTTAAATTGACGAATTTCACATAATTTAAGGACTCTTGATTAAACTTACATAGTTTAGAGATTAAGTTAGAGTAATTAAATTGATTATTCATTCTTCAATGGGTTGCTTAGATGTCTCTTTCATCTTTTTTTTTTTTTTTTTTCCACTTGTGAGGAGATACGTCTAATTCACCACATTTGCTATAGTTAAACATATGGATTGATAAATCGAAACCAAACCCATTTGGAGCACTCTTGATATGAGCATGTAGTCTCTCAAAGCTCAAAGTCTGTGTTAGGAATATTTCTCCATCAAGTGAAATGACTTGCTTGAAGTATTGTAAAATTCAAAACTCGACAAGTGAGTTTCATCCATAATGTAAAAAAAAAAAAAGAGATTTTTGCAAAATCCATTTTGATAGTAAGCATGCACATAAGTAAATAACAAAATGACATCTGATGAGTTAAGTGATTAGTATCTGATTCTCAATATTATTTTCCCCTAAAAGCATTAAGTTTTTACTTAGGCTTTGTTTGAGAGTTTGGAAGGGAGGGTAGGGGAGGATTTTGGAAAAAAAAAAAAAAGAAACAAGTAGAAGAAATAGAAGACATTGAGAGAAGAGGGCTGTGAGGGTTAATTTTTTATTCATAATACAATTTCTCCCTCATTTGGGGAACTCAAATTGTATTAAGGGAGAATTTTGGGAGGTTTTGAAGGTTTTATATGAATTTTTCAAATTCAATCTTTATTGTTATAATATTTTTAAAATTAAAAATATATTAATCATAAATATTAATTTATTTGTTCTCTAAAAAATTGCCCTTTCAAAAAACATAAAAAATTTCTTTATTTTTCTATATATTTCTCACCCGCCTTCTTTTACCTACACTATAAACTTAAATAAAAGGCCTCAGGTATATTGGTAGCTGCCGCAACACAAGAAGGGATGGGTGATTTATTATTTAAGATGTGGTAGGTGGGAATACTAGTACTTCGTGCAAGGTAGGTGCATTCCCATTTTTGTGATAAAAGTATTACTATCATGCTCCTTTCGGTCTTTATTATAAGAAGAAAAACAAAAAAAAAACATTAAAACTAATACTATCATTAATTAATATAACTTTTTAAATATTTTTACAAATATACCTTTATAAAAAAACTGTGAAGCATTAAATATATTCACAAATATTAAAAAGACAAACATTAAATTAGGGATAAAAAAGTCTTTTAAATAATAACTACACCTTAAAAGTTGTGACATTTTCTTATAAATAGGACCAACAGATTTTTTGAAAATTTTCTTATATATAGGACCGGAGGGAGTAATTTTTATTTTTCAAAGAACGTATTCACTTGTATAGAATTTAATAAATGTACAACAAAAAATTTATAAACATCTAAATATTTTGCATACCATTGAGTTTTTTGTACAAATATTTCAAATTTAATATCATAAGACAATATTACAATAAAATACGATTAAACATTGTTGGATATTTGGTTGTTGGCTTCATGTTTGCTAAAATCAAATATACAAGCAATATGTGCGTCTTCAGAAGCAGTACGTCTTCAGAAGCTGAAATCTCAATATGTGCGTCTTCAGAAGCTGGGTCTTCAAAGGCTGAACTTCAGAAGCACTGTTCAGAAGCTGAACTTCAGAAGCACTATTCAGACGCTGACCTTCAGAAGCTGAAATGTTCAGACACAGAACTTCAGACGCAGACCTTCAGAAGTACCTTCAGAAGCTGGTTTTCTGCGTTCTGTTTTTTTTTGTGCCTTGGAGCTGTTAATTTTCTCACATGTTCTTTTGTAGATTTAATTGAAGAATTCTTTAAGCTGCGTTTCTAGAAGGAAGAATATTTTCTTAAGATATATTCTGAAGATTGAACATTTTTATTTGTGAATATATTTTCAACGAGATCTTTGGAAAATATATTTCTGGATAATATTTGCTTCTATATGTTTCTAAAGAATTTTGGAAATATATCTTTGAAGAATATTTGGTTCAAGTTTATGTTGCTGCTGAAGGCTATATAAAGAAGGCGCTGCTATTGAAGAAACTCAACCAAAACCAAAGCAAGTATTGATAGAGTTTTATTAGGTTTTGAGTCTGTTCATTGTGAGCTTTGTGCTCTGTTTCTGTACACCACTCAATTGTTAGAGTTGGTTTGTTTTATTGAGTTGTAATCACTTGAAGCTTTTAAGCAAAAAGTGATAATCACTGGTGCAGTGATTGACTGAGGGAAGTGAGATGGGATCTTAGGTCTAGGAGTTCCTAGGTTGGAGTCAATACGAGTAGTGATTAAGTGAGAAGGCTGTGAAACAGGGGCTGTTCACATAGGACTTCGAATTGATACTATCATAGCAGATTTCCTTCCTGGCTTGGTAGCCTCCAGACGTAGGTGTGTTTGTCACCAAACTGGGTTAACAAATATCCTGTGCATCTTTATTTTCTGTCTGTTATTTTGCTTCTGAACTACTGTACTCTGTTTTGCGCGCTATACTCTGTTTTATGTTCAGAATCAGGTCCTGCCAGAAATTTCATATATTATTGTACTTATTTAAAGAAAAAAAATTGAAATGTTAGATTTATATGTTTTATGTTTTCAGTCAAGTTTTATGTTAGATTGTAAAATTAAAATTTAGAAATCAAACTACTAGCTCTACCAATAAACTGTTTTTGTTAATGGGATATACCAATAAAATGTATTTTTTCTTAGGGAAAACTGTTTTTAATTAAAGTTTGTATTTATTTTTTAAATGGAATAATATGTAGCAAAAAAAATGTTGTTGTACTGTTCAACGCTCGTTTTGACTTTTGAGGGAGCACCTACCATTTTCTGGTGACTTAAAAATCCACTCACTTTCCATTGTAGTCCTTCATCCTATTTCCTCCACCACATTGCTCCATTCCCTTCACACTCTTGAAGGTTAAATTCAACTTGCTTATTTTAATTTACAACTAATCTCTGTGTTTATCATCATAATTCACATGATAATCTATAACTTATTGTTTTGATTGTGTAGAAGTTTTACATCAAATGGCATCTGGTGCTTCCATACCAAATGAACAGGCAAGTGATCATTTGCTATATGATATAGCATTTTCCCTTATTGTATTTGTAATTGCAATCATTGATAGATGAATTTCTTATACTATTATTCAAACAATATATATATATATATATATATATATATATATATATATATATATATATATATATATATGCTTGGTAAATAAATAATGACCATTTTGAATTTTTATTTTGTAGGATGTTCTTGGAGAAGAGATAGACCATGTAAGGGTAATTACTTTGAACAGACCAAAGCAGTTGAATGCTATCTCACCGGACCTGGTAAAGTCCACCTTACTCAACCTTGAAAATATTTTTTTTATCCTAATTGATTAGTGTGTCTTAATCTACAATTAATATTTTATTTATTTATCAATTTTTTTTTAATCTTTGAATCCAATCAGGTATTTCTGCTAGCAGAATATTTGGAAAAATGGGAGAAAGATGACGAAGCAGATCTAATTATCTTGAAGGTTGTAATTTACTTTATTACCCTTTGAAATTGTTGAAATGACCCTATTAGTTATTATTTATTTTACTATTGTTTTTTTTTCATAGAAACTTATGTTATTATAACTAATAGGCTTAAATGTAGTTTTTCCCCTTTATGTTTCAAAACGTTGTGATTTTGGCCCCTTAATAAAAAAAATAAAAATTTTGCCCTCTATCTTTAGGGAAATATGCTCTTTTAACCCTATAACTTTAGAGAAATATTCTCTTATGACCCTTTATCTTTAGGGAAATAAGATCTTTTGGTCCTTTATCTTTACAAAAAGTTGGGATTTTGGCCCTCTGTTTTAGGACATGTGGCGTCTTCACAGCAACTTTGCAACGTTTTGTAAAGTTAAGGGGTAAAATTGTTATTTTTTTTTATTAAGGGGCCAAAATCGCAATTTTTTAAAAGTTAAAGGGTCAAATGCATTCAAGCCTAACTAATACTAAAATGAAACAACCTACCATCCTCTAGCAGTTGTTGCTTGCTTTACTTATGTACACTTGAATTGATAGTTGTACGATTGTTATTTTTAGGGAGCTGGCAGGGCTTTCTGTGCTGGAGGGGATTTGAGAGTATTCTATGGTGGCAAGACAACAAGTAAATCAATCATTCTCTATAGGATTTAAAGGGATCAGTGCAAATAAGTTCATAGAAATAATAACTTATTTTTTAATCAGCCTAGAGGTTAATGTTGGAAATAGACTCCCTGCTGTGCTATGAAGCATTGACACTTACACAAACACCACACTGGACATGGTTCAGACACCGACATGTAGACACCAGTAATATTATAAGAAAAAAGAAGTGATTGAATGTATGTGCTGCTGTTGTGTTAGTGTTAATACATGTAGGACACCGGACACACTTTCTACATTGTCATCGATGTTTTTAGCAGACGAGATTTCGACCGTACGATGAAGATAGATGATTTGAATTTCAAGTTGTATTTTAAATCTAATTTGATGAAGTTAATATACAACTCATTCGATCTTAGTCCAATGGCCGACATCCACCACTACAGTGACAACACTGTTTGGAGGCCAGTTCCAATAAACCTAATGAGAGAAATAAAGTATAGGATGTCTTTTTACATGAACAACCTCTTTTGAAGAGTAATATATTTCTTCTTGACAGGGGATTCATGCCTTGAAGTGGTCTACAGATTTTACTGGCTTTGCCATCACATTAGTACTTATAAGAAAACTCAGGTTCTGTTTATAACTTAATTAATTCCACTTTCATTAAACATTTAGAACAATATTTTGTGCATGTGAA
This sequence comes from Medicago ruthenica, assembly GCA_018208015.1. Taxonomy (NCBI): domain Eukaryota; kingdom Viridiplantae; phylum Streptophyta; class Magnoliopsida; order Fabales; family Fabaceae; genus Medicago; species Medicago ruthenica. Next base: position 34,176,559 of record CM031373.1, on the reverse strand, counting down.
AATTTAGTAAAGTCTCATGTTTTCTAAATGGGGTGCTGTTATGTTACATCAGGTTGCTCTTGTCCATGGAATTTCAATGGGTGGAGGTGCAGCATTGATGATCCCATTGAAATTCTCAATTGTAACAGAAAAAACAGTGAGCATTTCTATCTTACTAGAGATTATCTATGATGCATAGGTACGGGTACGGTACCCGGTACGGGTACGGGTACCACTACGTAATACGGCAACTTTTAAAAAATGAAGGTACGGGTATGTTGATATAAAACATCAAATAAAGATTTTTCAAGTGAATTACTACCATTATTGTTCTAAAAACATGCTTAGAAAAAAATCAATTATAATAAAAAATAGTATAATATTATTTGTATTTTGATCATGTGTTCAACCACACTTCTATCATCATCTTGCTTCAGAGTTTTACTTTTTTTGTGGACGCCCTTTACTATTTTCATCAAAAGCAAGAGAGATAATTGAAATCCAATAATAAAGCAAAATAATTTTGGTTATGTTTTCAACGCCTGTACGTTTTTGCTGTACCAACGACACTGAAACAACAAGTAAAAATGAATATGTTTCGGTGTGTAAGTTACGAGTACCCTACGCGTACCCGGTACGGGTGCGTACCCGGTACCGGTACTTCTCCATGTTTGGAGTACCCATGCTTCAGAGGAGATTATTCATCTAAATCCTTTTTGGTTTTGCGGTGTATTTAACAATTAACAGTGTATTAGCATCCTAAATTTTTAAAAAATGCTCTGCAGGTTTTTGCTACTCCTGAAGCAAGTTTTGGATTTCATACCGATTGTGGCTTCTCGTACTATCATTCTCGTTTGCCAGGGTTTTTAGGTAACCACAGTCTCACAAAGATTCTCTTTAAGGTTCCATGACAGAAAACTGTAAATGAAATATTTCATGAATTAGCATAAAATGTTTTAAAAATGAAGAGAGAAACACATTACTCCCTCAGTTCTAAAACGATTGATTGATCAATGACATTTAATCTCCGTGATTGTTTTTATCAAATAAAGGTGTTTTAGTCCATGTGTATCAATTAAATATTTCTTAATCTGTGTGCGCTAATCTTACACATCAATAGTTATGGAACTTTAAGGAATACTGATCTACATAGAAAACTTGAGAGATCATGTGATTCATGTAGGTGAATACTTGGCGCTTACTGGAGTGCGGTTGAATGGAAAAGAATTAGTCGCAGCTGGACTGGCAACTCATTTTGTCACTTCAGAGGTTTGGTTATGTTCAACTCTATCTGGTTTCCCTCTAGAAGTAATTGGATCACAATGTTTACTGCTCAGATATGCTAGCATAATCATAGATTCATAATGGATTGTTGGCAGGGTAATGCACCAGCTAGTATTATGCCAAAAGCCAGATGGACCTTCTGTTTCAAATTAATTTGCAATCTGAAAATAGATGCACAGAGAGGTTTTCAACAAAGCTAGGGTAGCCTATTTATCAAAAGTAGTAGTTAATACAAATCCCCATAAACTAGTACTTAGGAACAAACACTAGGAAGAGTAAAGCCCTAGTAAACTCAAGCAGTTCGGTTACAATTTTTTTTCCTGCAACTTCATTTTGTTGAAGGGTGTCGACAAAGGCTTACTCATGAACAATACCATTATCTTTGAGGAATTTGGAATATTTTTTATTCACATACTCTTTCCCAAACATGATCTTGTAATTGGGAACACTAACCTTGTTTAAACCATACAATAAACCATTAAAACACTTGAAACACTTCAGACTTTTTTTCATGAGAATCATCAATAAAAGAAACAAACTGCTTTGCAACAGAAATATTACAAACAGGACAGGTCTCCAGACATCTGAATGAACAAGATCATAAAGTTGAATACATTTATTACTGATGGAAAGCAAAATTTAACAATGGTGTTTAGCAAATCAACAAACATAACCAAAAAGAAATCCAGAAAACATGTTTGCAAAGCCTTATGTCTAATATTGCCGTATTTCTCTCCCAAATTTGATCCTCTGTAGCAACTTTATGATGCAAAAGATCTATATCTTCATCGCCCTGCTTCTTTGCACATCCAATAAACACAGTAGGAGTAAAAAAGTCGTTGCACATTTTAAATCTTGGGTGAGTCTACAAATAGACAGAAATAATCGGAAACTTGGGAACAAAGAACACATTTTTTAAGTGAATAGATCGTCAGAGTTTAATGCTTTCACATCCGATAACAAGGGTATGATATACATTAGATACAATGATATGGTGTAAGATTAAATATATGTTAGTTAAGTGTCATATGATCACTATCACCGAGTCAATAATCCAAATATCTGAAATACTAGAATTATTAAAGGATAAGAAGATAGAACTCTTACCATAATAAGTGCTAGACGGCTTATTAAGAGAATCCATAAGAGCCTGTAGACGTTCCAACTCCTCTTTACTAAGTGGTTTTGTGAAATCCCCCTCACCTTGTGGCAAAACCATGCCATCTTTCACAACCTCTCAGTCCTTTACTGTTCGATTAGCACACCTCTTTGACACACCTTTAAATCCTCCATTGCACCGCCCAAGTACATTCTCTTTTCCATGAAGTTTAAAACAAGAATCAATATTGTGATTCGACTTCCTACAATGACTACACCAACGATCTTCACTGCTAGGCTTTGCAGTGCTCAATACACGACTTTTTTCACAGCTAGACTTTGCAGAGCCCAAGACACGAGCTAGACTTTCTTCACCGCGAACAATCTTAAAAACCTCCAAAAGAGAAGGTAGTTTATCCTTTGATAAAATCTCAACTCGAATTCGAAATAATTCAAAATTCAAACCCGAAAGAAACTTAAAAATCCTTGATCTCTCAACAAACTGTGTCAATGTAGCAGAATCCTCATTACATCCCATCTTAAAATTCTGATAATCATAATATTGATCCAACTCACCCCACAAGCCTTTCAAACTCATATAATACGCAGTTACGGACAGTGCCCCTTGCTTTGTATTCAATATTCTATTCTCCAAGTCATAAGAGGTTAGAATATTCTGTTCTATAAAATAAGTTTGTCGCAAATACTCCCAAATCTCTTTAGCAGTGGAAAAGTAAAAACAATTGTGACCACTCTCCGGAGGCATGGAATTCCATAACCATGTAATGATAACAGAGTCTTCAATATCCCAAACTTTGAAATAAGGATCATCTTTGTTTGGTGGGTTTTCTTCAATGTGGTTGAGTCTGTCACAACCCTTTGAGAATGATTCTAACAAACTGAGCCCATTGTAGATAGTTAGTTCCATTGAAGTGGTTTGAAGGATCCAACTCTAGTAGGTCAGTGTGATTCAGTGTTTGAACAAAGACTGGTTTGTTCTCTGACATGATATGGAGGCAGGACAAGCGGAGAGAAACAATTTGACAGGGAAGCGCGTGACTTACACGTTCCGGTATGGGAGAGAGTTGTGTGGTGCAAGTGCTGTTGGAAATGCCTGATCAGTGGAGGGAGATTCAAATTTAAATGGGTTGGCGGGAAAATATTACTGCCGAGAAAGACGGCTGGATTGCCTGCAAACAGGAACTAAAAATGGCGATGGGCTTGGTTGGCAAGGCTGTTTATAATCACCAAAGTGAAGGTGGCTAGGGTTTTCTGATGTAGAGGAAGAGGCTAATATATTATAAAAAACTGTTAAATTTAATTTAATTTTGAATAAATATATTATTATTTACTAAATTAAATAAAATTTATAAAAAAAATTTTAAATAAATTAAATCTAACATAATTAAGGAGTTTGAATGATAATAAAATCTGAACAAATCGCATCTAATCAGATTTTTGCTAATTATTTTTTTGAAATAAAACTGCTAATTATAGAAAAAAAGGCCACTAATTATTATTATATTTTATTTTTTGATACGGGATCACTATAATTAAATTTTTTGACTCGACTATACCTTTCTATGGTTCTGGTTTCTCTGGTTTAAAAGCATCTAAACAAGGGTTTTATCATTGAGTTTCAAACACTACAACAGTTCCATAATTTTGGTTTCCATTAGTACATCTATGTGACAATCCAAGTTTCATAAAAAATTACCTTATTTAAGCTACCGTTCCATACGAATATAGATTTAATTATCCTTGCAATCAATCAACAAAAGAGTTAATTAAGTTGTTGTACCTTATGAGTTGCTTAATATATGCACCATTGGCATAAAAGTACTGTGGGTTGTATGATTTCGTGCAACGAAGCCCACTAAATGAGAGATAAGCTACTCAAAGTGAGTTAGTTAGATTATGGCCGTTGGAAATGCTCTAACGGTGTTGAAGATTATTCAATTTCCTGAAAAGGAAATTAAAATAAAGGAAGTAAAATTTATTTTGTAGGACATTTTAATATGGATTAATTGTTTGGTAGCAAGAAATAAAAAATTAAAGAGGATGTTGCCATATGTTTGATAGAGATAGTGTATTTGAATTGATTTCATCGAATTTTTTGTACCAGAAAATTGTTGAGCTAGAAAAGCGCTTGATTAACTTAAATTCTGGTGATGAGAATGCTGTGAGATCAGTTATTGAAGAATTTTCATCAGAAGTTAAACTTGATGAAGAGAGTATCCTAAACAAGTAATTACAATGATCTCTAGTTTGTCATTTTGTTTTATTCTTGCAATGAGCATCAAATTGCACTGTACTATGACAGTAACCTTTGGAGATTTTCAGGAAGTCAATAATTGATGAGTGCTTCTCAAAGGATTCTGTTGAAGAAATTATAAAATCATTGGTAAGTTTCGTACTATTTCCATATGAATCTTATTACATATTTAACTGCAAAGTTGTGTTCTGTATGGGCGATTATATGATACTATTCGCTTCTCATGTGAAGGAAGCTGAATCAAGCAAAGAAGGAAATGGATGGTTTGGTCCAGCTTTAAAAGGAATGAAAAGATCATCACCTACTGCATTGAAAATAGGATTAAGATCGGTAAGGATTTCATAACATGTATTTTGCATGATCCTAGAACTGTATTGAGCTCATTAAATCATGCTTGGAAGATGAATCTCAAGGTTGAAGACTTGCAAGCAACTAACTATATATGAAATCATATGTTTATCACAATTTGATTATTTTTCCTGAAGTTTTGAAACGATGTTCCTCTTCTAAAATACTTTCTTTAATATCCTAAAAGAGACTAAATCAATGCAAAGTGTGGCTCAGTTGGTTAAGTAGCGTTGAACTTGTGGGGATGGACTTCAGTTTGATAGCTGCCGAATACACTGTTTGGGAGGGGGGCAAAAGATTAGTCTCATAGCCGGACTAAAGAACCGAAACATGTGGTCATGTGGATATACTCTATGGAGTCGCTGAAATACCAAAGACCAATTACAGTGATTTTCTACTAAAATAAATAAATAAAATAGACTAAATCAGGACAAAGAACAGAAATGGTTATGCATAACTTGTTTAATATTGGTCCGTCTGGGTAAATGACAAGCTATTTTAGAATTTCATTTCTCTGTATACTCTTGGATACCACCTCGGTCTAGCGCAAGTGGTTGATGCGCAGTGTGTTTGAGTGTTGTAAATCCGATAGTACCGAGTTCGATTCCTACCGATAAGTAAAATATTGTCTTGGATATGTGTAGGTTCGTGAAGGAAGGAATCAATCACTATCTGAATGTCTAAAAAAGGAATTCAGATTAACAATGAATATACTCCGAACTACGATATCTGAAGATATGTACGAGGTAAATGTCAGGATGTCGTTGCTATAATAAATTTTGACAGAAGGAACTTCAATGTTGTTTAAAATGTTTCAATTGTGTTCCCTACTAAAATCTGAAGCAAACTTTCATTGTCATTTTATGTTAAGGGTATTAGAGCTCTCACCATTGACAAGGACAATGCTCCAAAGGTAGTCTCTCGCTCATTTTATGTGAATCTCGAATATGCATGCCTAAGATTCTCTCTCTCTCTCTCTCTCTCTCTCTCTATATATATATATATATATATATATACACACACACACACACACACACACACACACACACACACACATATATACGTGTGTGTGTGTGTCAGGGTCAACTATGTTTGATTATCACATGTTAAAATGGGAATCATACTGATTTATTAATTGCAGTATTTCCATTGTGGATAATCTGAATAATCAAAAGAGGAAAGCTCTAGTCAAAATTGAACAACAGAATGTTATAGGCAAAAATCACATGTTTTGTTCTTTATTTTCTAATAAATTATGATGGTTGTTTATATTTTATAATTTATAACAATACTAAATAATCTACTTGTTCAGTGGGATCCTCCATCACTTGACAAAGTAGATGATGAGAAGTTGGACTTAATTTTTAAGCCTTTTGACATGGAATTAGAGCTTCAGATTCCAGAAAGTGTGGAATGCAGGTTGGTTGTTGTTTAAATTTTGAATGAATAAGCATTTTTCCTTCAACTTATTATGTTATTATTACCAAAATTCATTTTAATTTCAAACAGGTGGGATGGTAAATACGAGAATTCAGCTTATGCTGTTCCAAACAGAGAAACACAAATATCAGCTTAGACGTTACTTCTTTGAAATTCCTCCAAATATTTTTCATGGATTTCTCTACTTGTCAGTGTCCATTTATATATGAGGTTCCTGAACAATTTTAATTTATATTATTAAAAGAGGTTAGCTGGAAAAAAAAAAATTATGTAACTTCAGCTAGTAAATGGTGAAGAAATAAAATGTTTCCTCTAGTTTCCAAAGGGGAAACATCACTCAAGAGCAGCATTAAAGGCCTCTTTGGATTAGTTTATTTGAGTTTATCTATATATAAGTATATGTGAGACTATTTGAAAGGGATTAGAAAAATAGTTTATCTATATGTGTTTATCTATATATGTTTTTAGATTATAAAAACGTCATTTTGGATTTCAAGCCTCCATACCTTGTGTTTTGAGTTTAGGGTCGCTGATCCGTGTGTTATGAGCCAGTGAAGTAAGATCCAAATTTAGGTGGTTTAAGAGCAACAAGTTTCGAGGCAAATCGGGACTTGTTTAGGAAGTTGTACGTTGACGATTCACGTGTATGTAGACAACTAACTTGCGGGGCGGTCTTTCTTTAGATGCTATGTCTCTTTAAAAGAATGACCCTTATTTTGTAGACCGCGTGGCTTTGACACTTATTTTGAAGGTTAGAGTCGATTGATGGTGATATTTGGGTTGTGCCTGTTGCATTCGGATGCGACATTCCACATATCGATTGTGCACATGTCTCAGAAGGCCTGACTCTTGATTATATTTATTGGAGTGTTGTGCTTTGTGCGAGCAATGATGACAATAGGTTTTGAATTTTGAGGCGTCTGTTAGGGGAGAGGTTTCGTACCGTTGGATGGTGATGGTTGGTTTCCTTTCGATCTCAACCGTCATATCCTTTCCTCTAGTGTCTGTCCTTTCCCTTTACTTTCCTATTTAAAGGGGGTTTCCACATTTCATTTTCTTTTTCATGCATACTTCTATGTTCTAGCATTGCTTCTCTAAAATTTCTGCGCTTTTTTCTTCCCCATTGCTCTCTTCGTTACAAGATTGTCTTACTAGTCTGATTCTTTAACCGTTCAATTGGCAAGTCTCTTTTCCTGATTTCCCTTTGTTTTGCCTTCAAGTTTGGTTGTTTTTCGGCTATAAATGTTATATTATAGGTGTGATAGGTGAATCTTGGTTAGTTTACTTTGGCAAGTTTCTGGGTTTGATAAGGGATGATGGATTTTCATCGTTCTGGGTGGATGCAAGCACTAGTGAGATGTTTACTGAAAATAGAAATAGGATATACATTGGTTTCTCCCTGCCTGTGTTGGTGATGAGGGTTGTGGTTATTGACAGGGGCCTGGATAGGTTTTACATTTTTTTTCTTTTAACTCTGTTGGCCCTAGTTTAATCCATTCCATGGTCTCTGGATAAGTCAAATTTCAATGGTGAGGAAGTTAGTTTACCCGAAAGGAGGTCCTCTAGTCTTGGAGGGTGACTAGGAGAGGTATCCTTACATGAGCGAGGAATACTTGAATTGGTTATAGGTGGCTCCATCGCAGCTTCACCCTCAATGTTGGGAGTAAATTGACTTTTCTGAAAGGTCCATGCAAAATTTCAAATATCTTTACATGGTGATATGGCCAAGAAGATATTACATCATCAACAAAATAATTCAAGGTTAATTGGCCAAGAAGATATTGTCTTCTCATATAGAAGAGAACATTATCAACTTTGATGAAAGAATGTTCTCATGATGAAGATGATTATTACACTAAAAATTATTCTTATTACTTTATTGAAATGATTAGAATCAACTTTGAAGAGAAGTCATTCCATGAATTATTTGTTAAGTCATTCATTAATTGGAGAATTATCAAGGAAGTAAATTCATGATCATACGGAAGAAAATTCATGATCATATGTGTTGGGTTTTAATATTGTTGGCTGCATTTTGTTAAAACAAGAAGTTCAAGCAAGATGTTGGACCAAATGTCCTGGACATGTTAGTACGACATCTTGACTCGGGATGTTGTTTTTTTGTTCGCAATCTTGGAAGATTTGTTTTTAGCGTGAGATCTCTGAAGGTTTGACCGTATATATGATTCACGTATTTTATGCTCCAAGAAACATGTAGTTTTAGAAGTGTGCGTATCTGTTCTTGATTTGTTGTGTTTCCTTATTAAATGTCCTAAACATTTAAGGAAACATTATATATGCTTCTATGAAGATTGTTGCTGAAGTTTCTATTGGATCAACACATCTGTTTAGCCCGATTGAAGACCAAGCCCATGCATTCTTTGGCTATATAAAGAAAGACTCATACCCTAGTTTCATTCACGATATCAATATTATTGAATTGAGTCTTTTAGGGTTTCGTTGTTAAGCTTTGTGCTTTATTTTGTATACCTCTCTGGGTGCTGCCATTGATTATCAAAGCACAAAGATGGTTTGTTTTAGTTGAGTTGTATTTGAACAGAAGCCCTCATTTAGAAAAGTGTCATACTAGGGTTTCGTGTCTGTTCTTATTATTTGTATCACCTCGACACTTGTTATACGACATCTGTCCCCGCATGCCAGATGTGATTTGGGAGATATGATCCAAGAATATTCCATCATTATTCAAGATATGATTTGGGAGAATAGAAATCAATCAAAGGAATTTTGACTTTGAGAAGGTTTCTCATGTTCCTACAAATAAACATTCTGGTCATACAAAGTGAAGAGAGCATCCTCACTTGATGTTTTAAGGATAACAAACATATTACAATTATTATTCTGTTATCTACTAATGTATTTTGTGAGAAATGTTTCATTGAGAATGTTCTAAGAAAATAGAGAGAACGCTCTGGACAGGGGCGGACCCAGACATTCGATATGAGCGTGGCTAAAATTTCAAAAAAACTATGATGCAAATTATAATACTATATATATATATATATATATATATATATATATATATATATATATATATATATATATATATATATATAGATATTAAAAAAAGTTAAATTATGGCATATTAATCAACTCTCTTTTATGATAAACTGTTTAATATCAATACTTTTTTTTAAAAAATAAATGATAAAATCAAGCAAGCTGAGAGTTGAACCAAGGATACGCCACTCATTTAAATACCTACTACCGCTAAGCCAAGTTTGGTTGGAACAGAGAGAACGTTCTGAACAGAATTCATGCTTTCTCTCCACGCAACATTGTGGAGCATTTTTCACATTCAAAAACGTATCCAACAACTCTTTTTTGAGCTTGGTCTCTAAGGCTTACATCTCGTATAAATAGAGGAAAGCTATGAAGGTTTATGACCAGAGTTTGAACACAAAAAGCATCATTACATGAGTGAAATCTTCACTACAACATAAACAGTTCACAAACAACAAACTCTAACTCTCTCACTATATCATTGGATCATAATCATTTGAGTTTGTTTTGTAAAAATCTCAAACATGTGTTGAGTAACCACAATCCAAACAAAACCCGTCATCATACAAAGTGTAATCTACCTCGTAAGTCTATTTGGTTTAAATAGTTTAAGAAAGAATTGTTCCAACCTTTCTTGTGAGAAAGCAAAGAATTGTATAACCATGTTGAGGTTGATAATACAGAGTGTAACATACTAATCTGGTGTGATCAAGAACATATAATGCTATTCAAAAGTTTCTGATAACAGGATAATATAATGGATAATCTAACACGAAGTGTGGGGACTATAAGTAGCCTGCTTTGGGTGAACCAGGATAAATTTCTTGTGTGATCTTCTTTCCCTTACTCTTTTACTATTTGTTTTATACACCATTCACACACATTATCACAAACGTTTTTTTAATCATTCTCCAGAACATTCTGGTCCTATTTTTTAATTCATCTGTTCAATATTTATCCAGAGGACTCTGGTCCATAATTAAACATTGACTTTATTCCATAAATCACTATATAATCACTCTCCAAAATATTCTGGTCCCTGGAAATAATATTGTTTGGATTCCATAATCAATTAAGTTTAATCATTCTAAAAAGAAAACTTAATCATTCTCTAGAACATTCTCCAGAACATTCTAGTCCTACTATATCATATAATCTTATTGATAACTAACCACTACCAAGAATTTTCTTGAGCATTTAAACCTTGTTTAAAGTTTCAGGACTAATTTAAAAATGGTCACAATTCAAACCCCCCTTTCTTGTGACTATTTCTTTCAGTTCAGTTCCGCCCGACGGAACATCTGTTGTCACATCCCCATGGGCAGGGGGTCACTCATTGGTAAAAAGATATCCAACATGTACGATGTCATTTTGAGTTTCGGTTGTCTTGGTCTGCTGACTACTTTATTGTTACGAGGGGGACCTCTTCAGATCCTTGGAAAAGCCTCCCCTTGATCCTAAAAGAATTTTATAATGACTTGAAATCTTTCGGAAATTCTTTTTGGAGGTGAGAAAAACACAAGAAGGAGAGGTTGAATTGTGTTTGCATTTTCTTGGTTTTCTTTTCTAAGTCTTGAGCAGCCACTGTCTTGATACCAGGATTGATGCTTTGGCTTTCCTATGAAGCATACCTGAAACATAAGAAGTGTTATTCCTGAGTCCCCATGTCTGAGTGGGTGTAACACCCATACTTAATTAGCATGTGTATTAAACTTGATACTGGATACATTAAATTTTTTCAATATTATCTAGATACTACTGAATGAATACAAATCTGCTCATTTCATACAACTGATAAAACACTATTAACGTGTAAAAGTATACATATATGCTGACAAAATCCTGAACTGGTACATGACGGGCAGTTGTACTCCACTCAGCTTCTCCCCGATAAACTTCATCACGAACCACTAGCTTACCTGAAACTGAATCAAAAGGATTGGGATGAGACATAATGTCTCAGTGAGCTCCACCTATCCTAGGATGTATGGCAACCTCGGGGAAACCTACGATTGCCATATTCTAATCTCAACCCATTTTGGGTTTATACATGTTCTTATCTGCTTTACTGAGTAATCGGGGAAAACTAGATTACTATCTGATAACTTAGTGATCAAGGGGAATCTAAGATCACTATCTGATTACTAACATAGTCTCATTGTATTTATAATCATCTTGCTGTTATTATTATGTTAGAGAGTTAGCATGTAACAAACAATTATTATCTTGGTTCATTTTATGGAATGGACCCGAGTGGAGTAACCCCATATACATTCCCTGCTACCGGTGAGATTCCTATCATATCAGGCTAACACCAGACTCCTCTTACTTTTTTGCGGCTATCCTCATGAATGGTAACTCCACCGTTCCAGCTCTATCCGGAACCCCCTGTGTTCTAACTAGCGAGAATACAGGGGAAACACCTTAACTTTTATTTGAACGCGACCCTCAAAGTACCAAGTAGTGTGACAATAAGAGGTGCGACTTAGCTTACTTTTATCTGAAACTTTCTGAAATTTGAATGTTGAAATACATTCCTTGTACTTTTGTACGCTTATTGGAATACATCTATTTATTGCTAACCTAATATAGGTTCTAGACATATCGTTGTCATATGTCGTACTTAAGGGTTTATTATCTCATTGTAATAACTTCCTTGCTCATCTAACCTTTACTCTCGTATCTCTAATGCATTGCCTAATCCTTGTTCTCCTGTTCTTTTATCTGTTGAAGGCCTTTCAGATATGTCAAAATGGTATTTCTTAGAAATTAGGGTTTTCATTTAAAACGGTTGCAAAATGCCTCGCCTAAGCGCACCAGCTCGCAACGCAACTCAGCAGACCAAGGTGATTCTGCCAAGCCTCGCTATGGTGAGCAAGCCCTCGCTGTGGCGAGGCGAACCACAAGAAAAATTTTGTTGTCGCTGCAGCGAGCTCCAACTCGCTGTAGCGAGCATGACATTACAGAAATTTCTAAAAAACGTGATTTTTCACCATTGTGACTTATCTAAACTTACCCAGGCTTCCCAACAGCTTTAGGAATTATTTTTAACTACAAATTGATGACTTAATTCATGGATAAACAAGGATTTAGCATGCATTAAGGAATTAGGGTATAAATTGTTAACTTTTAAAAATAAAGGATTTTCATCTAAAACTCACCCAAGGTGGGTTCTAATCTAAGGAACTCACCTGAACAACTTGATTGTTCTTAGCCAAGCTCTTATCTAAACCCTAGCTTCAAATCCCTCTTTCCTTCCTTGTATCTGAAATTCTGGCACAGTAGTGTCCTGATGTTGTACGTAATGTTCCAACACTGGGACACAAGTGGAATGTGGAGTACAATGTTTCAACGTTAAGTTATAGATGAAAACGTATAAACGCAAAACAAAAAAAGACAAAAACAAAACGACACAAGGAAATTGTTAACCCAGTTCGGTGATAAACACACCTACTCTGGGGGCTACCAAGCCAGGAGGAAATCCACTAAAATAGTCCTAGTTCTAAGCCCTCGACAAACTCCAAGTTTGCAACTTATCACCTAGACACTACCCGTGATAATTTCAGCCTAGGAACTCCTAGACTTGAGATCCCATCTCACATCCACTCAATCACACACCCTGTGATTACACGTAAACAGACAAAATGATGAAGACACCTTCAGACACAAACTAGCACCGTACTTCAAAGCTTAGGTGTAGTATACAAGTTACAACTCAATAAACACAGTCCTAAGCTTGCATCAAGATGACACAAGAAAGGCTCACAATTAACAATGACTCAAAACCCTAAGAATAATTTCTTACAAATGATGGCTTGAATAATAAAATAGGTTTTGCATCCTTCTATATAAATACTACAGTAGCACGGGCTGGATCTTCACATTTGGTCTTCAGACTGACGCGCATTCCATTCTGAAACTTGCTCACACAAAGAAGAAACAAATCCAATGTTTCCTAAAATGTTGACACATCTTTCGGGCAGAGTCAACTCCAAGACTTCCTAAAATGTTCCACATCATTAGGAGATAAACATATCACTGAGTTCGGGAACACACCTTTGTTTCACAGACCAGAGCGTGGATTTCTCAATCATATTAAAACACAATAATAAATGTACGAAATCATGGCACACAGAAGTCGTACGCACATGTTGGAACATTTGGTTCCACATCTTGCTTGTAGATTTGGTTTAGCAAAAATGCAGCCAATAAACACATATTAATAAACAAATATCAAACAATCTCCCCCTTTGGCAAATATTTGGCTAAAACAACACGATCATTCAGATAGACTAGAGAGATAACACACATTTAATTCTTCACTCATCATAAGTACACAACCATGAAGAACTATTGTATCTCTTCACAAAGCTGCTTCAGAATTTCTAAGAGAGAACTCAAGAGTAATAGAGTCATGCAACAACGGAACATAACATACATAATCTCAACGAGAGATACACTAAATTACCACACACATAGCAAGCAAGTTCACCAGATGTTTCAACATGGTCTACCACATCATTCAGGATTTCATAAAAGAAATACTCCCCCTGAAACACTGCATGACAGTCAACAAAGTGAAAATTCCCCCTGTACCTATGCATGCAATCAACTTCAACTCCCCCTGTACCCATGCATGCAATCAACTTCTCAAACAAACATCATTATCACTTCACTACTCCCCCTTTTTAGCCACAAATTTTCAAAAACAGAGTCTTCAAACATGAAACGGAAATAGAGAGAACAAGAGTAATAGTGGCAGAGTATAGTACAATATTACAGACCAGAAGCACAAAAGAAATCAAGGACATAGTCCACAAATAGAAAAAAAAAACAAATTAACAATCATCAGACTGGCTGGCAGAAGCTTCGTCTTCATCAAGATCAGCATTATCTTCATCACCCTCACTTCCTGCATGCTCACCCTCAGCAACCACCTCTTCAGTTTCTAAAGCTTGAATCATCATTTCAAACTTAGCTTTCCTTTCATCCAGCATTTGACAGGTCTCTTTTAGGGCAGCCACGATTCCTATCTAGAAATAACACCTCCAGGAGGAGCAGCTCCAGATGTTCCAACAATGTCTGGAACATGATGCTTACCAAACAATTTGTAGTGAAGAGTGAGTGGAGCTTCCCTCTTTTGAGGAATATCAGTTGCATTTGTAATACCTGGATGCTGTTCCAAAATAATACCGAACAACAGAGAGGGAAACACTATAGGGAGTTTTACTGCCAAGGTTTTGGCATGTCTGACAGTTTGATCAAATATATAGACACCATAGTCCATTTTGACCTTAGTACCAACTACAAAAATAAATTTACCCAAACCTGTAGATACATCTGAGGAATGAGTGGTATGGACCCAGTTGGCAGCTCCAATCCTGTTGAGGATGGCATACTTCACAGACAGCTTTCCTGAAGAAATCTTTCCTCTTTTTGGCCACACCTTGACCTGATTAGCAGTGATTTCTTTGGGAACTTGGTTGTCAGTTACCTCCAACTCAGAAACATCATCTTCATCAATGCCTAGAAATCTGTTGATGATGGAGGGAGAGAACTTGACACATTCTCCTCGAACATAAACCTTCTAAAATTCTTTTCTCAGAGGATTGTCACAGTTTTCAGGGATGTTCACCAGGAATTCTTTCACCAATTGTTCATAACAGTCACCCAGCTTGCAGACTATTTTCAATAAACCAGCTTCCTTGATCAAATTCATCACCTCCTAACACTGCAAGGCTTCTTTAACCAACTCTTTTTCCAACGCTAGCCTTCTTTGGAGCACATACTTCCACCTGGTCACGTTCTCAACAACATGAAAAGAAATGTTGTCAATGGGCGCTTCAGGGACATTTTGAGGGATCTTTTTCCCAGCAATTCTCTTTATGGAAGAAAGCATGATGTCTTGAACATCTTGTTCGACATCATCCTCAGAGTCACTAAGAGGCACTTCCTTCCTCTTTAAGGCCTTCTTCTTGGGGACAAGGGCCACAACCTTCCTCCATCCTTTAGATGGTCCAACACCAACACTTTTCTTAGCCATTGGGGTAGGCCTGCTGGCAGCAGCAACAACCTTTCCTTTCCTATTCTTCAGCCTCTTGGCAAAACTTTGAGCAAGTCTTTTTCCAACGGGTTCATCATCAGAATCCAGATCATCTACATTAACAGCAGCTGTAGACTGATCCTTTTCCACACCAGCACTATTTTCTTGAACTTCTTGGTCAGGTAGGAGTTCCTCAACATGTTCTGACACAGAGTCTTCACCATCTTTATCTTCCTCACTACTCACAGACTTGTCCTCTAACTCAGCATCTTGGGAATTCTCATCAAGCACCTTCTCTTGAGAACTTTCAGAAGATGCAACAAAAACAGACTCTTTGGCAGACTTTCCAGGAGACTTTTCTTGACTGGTTTCAACAGGATCATCAGGTTGGGTCAGGGATGTTTCAATATCTGGCACATCATCAGACTTAGGAAGGGTTTCCATAGGCGAACCCACATCAGAAACATCATCAGTCTTGGATGGGGTAGACTCAGGGTTATCAACAACATCCTTAGAAGAGGACACAATATCATTATCATCAGCTATTTCAACACCAACAGTTTCACTAGGTTGACCTACAACCTTTTCAGTGTTAGGGTTAGCGACTACAGGACCCACAACATTTGGAACAACAAGATCTTTGGCAGATGTACTGACAACATGTTCGACATTAGGGATATTGATAGGATCAAGGTATAAACTGGTCATAGAGTGGGGTTTCTTGACAGCTACAGAGACTTCAACATTTTTATCACTAGAGGGCATTTGAACTGACACAAGAGGAGTGGAGGATTCACTTACATTAGATGTGGTGCCTTTTGTCGCAGTGGATGATCTGGTCCTTTTCTTTCTTGGAATGCGACCTGGAACAACCTTGATTGGGACAACATTGGTGATGATAGCAGATGAACTTTCGTTGGCGTGAGAACGCGTTATTCTGGTCTTTGTAGGGGATGGAGCAGTTTGATCTTGGGTAGTTTTACTAGGCGTTGGATTGGGAGTTTCAGACTTCTTGGCACCTTGATCATGGACAAATTTCATCTTGATGTTGGTGGAGAAGGAGAAAAATGAGAGAACATAGTATCGAGGAAGAAGGTTGAACAGTTTTCTGAGAGTGAGGAGAGAGAGAGTGAATGCGTTTGAGGAGAAGTTTATGGAAAATAGGTGGGAGGTTTTGGGAAGTTTGTAATGATTTCCCTAAATAAGCGTGCACCACTAAATGGAGGGAAGAGAACTTTCCCGTTGCACGCTTAAAAAACGTTAATTGCTATAACTCCTCAAAAAGACAAATGCCCAGTTTGCCCATTAAATTTTCAAATTGCTTGGCATCTAAGGCTTTGGTAAACATATCAGCTAGTTGTTCATCTGTGGCAACATGTTCAAGCTTCACAACATTCTCCTCTACAAGATCCCTGATAAAATGATGACGTATATCAATATGCTTAGTCCTGCTATGTTGTATGGGATTTTTTGAAATATTGATAGCACTCAGGTTGTCACAATACAATGTTAGAACATCTTGTTCAACATTATATTCCTTTAGCATTTGCTTCATCCACACCAATTGGGAACAACTGCTACCAGCTACTATATACTCAGCTTCAGCTGTGGATAGGGACACACAGTTTTGCTTCTTGCTGAACCATGAAATCAGATTATTTCCCAAAAAAAAAGCATCCTCCAGATGTGCTTTTTATATCATCTACACTACCTGCCCAATCAGCATCACAGTACTTAACTAACATAGAACTTGCACTGTGAGAGTACATAATGCCATAGTCACTGGTACTATTAATATACTTCAGAATTTTCTTCACTTGAGTCAAATGACTAATTTTTGGCTCAGCCTGGTATCTAGCACATACTCCAACGGCAAAGGTTATGTTCGGTTTGCTTGTAGTGAGATACAACAGACGTCCAATCATGCTCCTATACAAGCTTTGATCAACAACAACACCTTGTTCATCTTTGGTCAATTTCAAGTAAGTGGCTGCAGGTGTTCTTTGATGGCTTGCATTCTCCATCCAAAACTTCTTGATTGTATTCTTGGCGTATTTACTTTGGGAGATGAATATTGTGTCTTCCATCTGCTTAACTTGAAGTCCAAGAATATAAGTCAGTTCACCCACAAGACTCATCTCAAATTCAGACTGCATCTGCTGAACAAAATGTTGAACCATCTGGTTCGACATTCCACCAAAAACAATATCATCAACATATATTTGTGCTATCATTAGTCTTCCATTCTCTTCTTTCACAAACAGGGTTTTATCTGATCCTCCTTTTCCGTAACCTTGATTAACCAGAAACTGTGTGAGTCTCTCATACCATGCTCTAGGTGCCTGTTTTAATCCATATAGAGCTTTCTTCAATTTGTAGACATGGTTAGGAAAATTAGGATCTATAAATCCCTTTGGTTGTTCAACATAAACCTCATCATGTAAGTACCCATTTAGGAAGGCACTCTTCACATCCATCTGGAACAACTTGAATTTAAGGATACATGCCACTCCTAACAGCAATCTTATGGACTCCAATCTGGCCACAGGTGCAAAAGTTTCATCAAAATCAAGTCCCACCACCTGAGTGTATCCTTGAGTAACTAGCCTTGCCTTGTTTCTAGTCACAGTTCCATGTTCATCAGATTTATTTTTGTAAATCCATTTAGTACCAATGACATTTATGCCTTCAGGTCTTGGAACTAAATCCCATACTTCACTTCTCTTGAATTGATTCAATTCTTCTTGCTTGACATCAATCCAGAATTGATCAGTAAGAGCTTCTTTAATATTTTTTGGTTCAAATTTGGATACAAAGCATGAATTGGTGATCACTTCATTAGATCTCCTAGTTGTGACTCCTTGATTAGGGTTCCCAATAATCAGATCTCTGGGATGGTTCTTTTGAACTCTGAGTGAAGGTGCCTTACTTGATGACGCATGGTCTGAATCAATTTCTTCTTCCTCAGGTTCAGCTTCTCTTTCTTCAACTAATGTATCTATTTGTTCTGCAGATGTCTCAACATCGGCTTCGACATCAGTAACTCTGTTAGCAGGTAGGTCATCTATTACAACATTGATAGATTCCATTACTACCTTGGTTCTGGAGTTGAACACTCTGTAGGCTCTATTGTTTGTAGAATATCCAAGGAAGATACCTTCATCACTTTTTGGATCCATTTTCCTTCTATTTTCTCTATCTGCCAAGATATAACACTTGCTTCCAAAAACATGAAAATATTTGACAGTAGGTCTTCTTCCCTTCCACAACTCATACAAGATAGTTGTAGTACCTGTCTTCAGGGTCTCCCTATTGTGAACATAGCAAGTTGTGTTCATTGCTTCAGCCCAAAAGTGATAAGGCAGATGTTTTGCATGCAACATAACTCTGGCTGATTCTTGCAGGGTTCTGTTCTTCCTTTCAACAACACCATTTTGCTGAGGTGTTATATGAGCAGAGAATTCATGCTTGATACCTTCAGAAGAGCAGAATTCAGTGAACTTAATATTCTCAAATTCTTTCCCATGGTCACATCTGATCCTAACAATAACACTATCCTTTTCTTTTTGTAATTGAGTGCAGAGATCTTTAAAACATCAAAGGTATCTGATTTTTCCCTAATGAAGCTTACCCAAGTGAATCTTGAAAAGTCATCAACAACGACGAACACATACCTCTTTCCACCTATGCTCTCAACTTGCATAGGTCCCATTAAGTCCATGTGTAATAGTTCAAGAACCTTTGTTGTTACCTGATGCTCCAACCTTGGATGAGACATTCGTGTTTGTTTGCCAATCTGACATTCACCACAAATGTTGTCTTCATTAATCTTAAGTTTGGGTAGTCCTCTGATGGCTTCCACAGACATGGCTTTCTTCATACCCCTCAGGTTTAAATGCCCAAGTTTCTGGTGCCACAGTTTGACTTCTTCTTCCTTACTTATGAGACATGTGGATACATTTGCTTCTACTTGAGGCATCCATAAGTAACAATTGTCCTTTGATCTATTGCCTCTCGTTAGCACTTCATTTTTCTCATCAGTAACCAAACATTCCTCCTTGTTGAAGTTCACTTCCATCCCTTGAACACATAATTGGCTTATGCTAATCAAATTGGCAGTTAGCCCTTTAACCAGAAATACATCGTCTAGCTTTGGTAACCCATTCTTGACCAAGTCACCAATGCCCAAGATTTCTCCTCTAGCTCCATCACCAAAGGTCACATAGCTACTAGTGTAAGACCATATATTTTCAAGAAATTTACTAACCCCAGTCATATGTCTGGAACATCCACTGTCAAAGTACCAGTCTTCCCTAGAAGAGGCTCTCAAGGATGTGTGAGCTATAAGACCAAGATTTTCACACTTTGGTCTCTATTCCCTTGTGATATTGTTTACAATAGGTTCAACTTTTCTTTGCTGAAACTGCTTGGGGTATCCATACAGCTTGAAACAGAATGGCTTTATATGCCCCTTTCTACCACAGTAATGACATATCCAAGGACGAGATGCCCTCCTGCTCTTAGATCCCTGAGGTTCATTCAGATCCCTGAGGTTCCAACCTTGGTTTGCTCATCATGGGGTCATATGTCCCTATGGCAGCAATGAACCTTTTAGCTGGATTTTGCTGTTTGTTGTTCAAGGTCCTATAGTCGAACCCTATTCCTTTTGGTTTTCCTTGGTTCTGACTCTCCAATATCTCTTCTAGCATATCAGTACCAGTGTTCATCATTCTGACTTGCTTCTTCAAATGTTCAAGTTGAGAGTTCAGTTGAGTTACCTCATCATTGAGATCAGAAATTTTTTCTAAGTGTTCACTTCTTTCAGCATGAAGTTGAGTGATAGTTCTTTTGTGGTTTTCCAGCTGCTTGCACACTTCTTCACTTCTAGTATACAGGTCTTTGTAAGAGTTAGCCAACTCTTCATAAGATAATTCTTCATCACTGGATTCAGTATCAGACATGCATCTACCAGTTAAGGCATCAACATGCTTGGCTGACTCATTTTCCACTTCTACTTCTGAGTCATCTTCATCAGACCAAGAAACTGCCAGACTTTTCTTCTGTCTCTTGAGATACGTGGCACATTCTGTCCTAATGTGGACATATCCTTTGCACTCATGACACTGAACACCTTTGGATTGATTGCCTTTCTCATCAGCTCTTGTCTTCTTCAAGTCATTTGGTTGCTTACTGATGTTGAACCTGATGTTCTGACCATTTGGTTTGGATCTCCTGTCAGCACGCTTCAGGATCCTATTAAACTGTCTACCAAGCATCACAAGTGCCTCTGATAAGCTTTCATCATCCTCATTATTTCCTTGTTGCTCCTCAGCATTAGCATTTGCTACAAAATCAACACCTTTCCCCTTTTTATCAGTTCTGTTATTGAAGGCTATCTCAAAATTCTGTAAGGACCCTATTAACTCCTCAACCTTCATACTGGAGATGTCATATGCTTCCTCAATGACAGTCACCTTCATATCATATCTCTTAGGTAGAGATCTGAGTATTTTTCTCCCAAGTTTCTCATCAGACAATTTTTCCCCAAGAGAATCAACTGAGTTAGCCATGTCCAGAACATTCATATAAAAGTCTTGTATGTTCTCATCCTCCAACATTTTGAGATTTTCAAACTTGGTGGTGAGAAGTTGAAGCCTGGACATTTTTACCTTAGATGTAAATTCATGTGTAGTTTAGAGGATCTCCCAAGCATCCTTAGCTACAGTGCATTGCTTGATCAGTCTGAACATATTCTTGTCCACTCCATTGAATAAAGCATTCAAGGCCTTGGAGTTTCCAAGCGCTAGTTCATCTTCATCTTTGGACCATTCTTCCTCTGTGTCGCGTCGAATTTCGGATATCAAGCTATTGGGAAGCGTTGAATCACTAATGTTAAATCACGACTGAACTTTTAATTTTTCGGGGAGAAAAGGAAAAAAGTTCGAAATTACCCTTTGAAAAAGATTTTAGGTTCGAAAGTCGATTATGCGAGGGGAAGGTATTAGCACCCCTCACATCCGTTGTACTCAACGGGAACCTCTTAGTCGGCTTAGGCTTAAAATGTTTCAAAGTTTTACTTGCTTGTTTGAACATATAAAAGAAAATATAAAAAAAATATGGTATAAAGGGGAAAAAGAGATAAAAACAAACGAAAGGGAAAAAAGAAAGTTTTTATTAATGGGCTTGACAAGATGTCGATCTTGCTCCTACGTATCTCCCGGTAGTCGGAGAATTCAAAGCGTACGTAGTTCTTTGGTAGCAAAAGTTTGTATGTTGGTTCGTTTTAATTAAAAAAGATTTGACGACGCACAGAGGCGTAAAATGTTTAAATGATAACGAAGAACGCGTGGAGGCGATAAACTCGCACAAGGCATAAATGTTTTAAGAATAAAAAGACAGACGCACAGAGGCGTAAAAAGTTTAAAGATAAAAGACAGACGCACAGAGGCGTATAATGTTTGAAGGTAAAGACAAACGCACGGAGGCGTAAAAAGTTTGAAGATAAAAGACAAACGCACGGAGGCGATAAATTTGCGCAAGGCGTAAAAGGTTGAAAATAAACGCGCAAAGGCGCGAAAGGTTCGGATTGACCACGAGGGCCAAGAAAAGGTTAAAAATGGCCAGAAGGGGGCCAAGGGAAAGTTGAGCGTGCTAGACGCGTCAAAGGTGGAATGACGATTGCCCGAGCGACGAGACATACGTCACGCATTCCTGCAACCGAGGTTTGGGGAGACATACGTCAAGCCATTCCCGTTCCATTCAAGTTTGGTTTTGTTGGAACTCTAAGGAATCTCAAAGGGAAACAAAACACTTTAAAAGGAAAGTTGAAAAAAGGAAATCACGAACAAATTTGTTGTTCGAGTTTATTAAAATCATGAACATTACTTGTTGCTTGAGCTATTGAAACTCAAGAACAAGCGTAGTTCAAGTTTGAACGATGAACAAAATCATAAAACAATGCACAAATTTGGAAAGTTCACAAGTTCGGCTCAATTCGATCTTGGTTTAAAAGGAATGAGCAAGCTCGGCTCAAGATTATGTTTGGATTGAAAATCATGAACAACATGGTTGTTCAAGTTTGGTTTTGAAAATAGAGAACTTAGCCTATTGCTCAAACTTGGTTTTGAAAATTGAAGAACATAACTTGTTGTGCAAGTTACTCAAAATTTATCGCACGAACTTGTAAAATTTTCAAAGTTGTGCATGATTATGGATATGGTTTGAACAAAAATGCATTTTAACACTCTTTAGGTTCTGAATCAAGGGCTGGAACCCCAAAAATTTGGCATTTGGATGCCTGATTCATGTTCTGAATTTCACATACTTCGCAGAGCAACCAGGACTTGGCTCTGCGAAGTCAGGTTCTGATGTGTTCGCAGTGCGAACAATACTTTGCTCTGCGAAGTATACGAAATTTTGAACTCAGAAGCTGTTTCTGAACAGAAGTTCAGAAACTGCTTCTAAGCAAGCTTCAGAACCTAAAGGGGGTTAAAAAGCTTTACAAAAATTGGGAAAAAGGAGTGTAAAAACTCAGTTTTAAGGCTTGGCCCCTTTGAGATCCCTTTTGAGTTTCAAAAGGGGTTTTTGTGCACAAAACAAAATTGAGCAAGATAAATGATGCAAGCAGTAATCAAAATGAAAGATAAAGGCTATAGAAGACTTACAGAACTCCTGGCAATGCTTGTGCAAGAGATTGGAAGTAGCTTGCTTGGTTGGTTAGAGGTTATGAACAATGACCTCTAGTTTGCTTTGGTTTGTGTATGAACTGTTTTGATGCTACGATGTGATGGATTTTGGTGTGGATTTCGTGTGTATTGTGTGTGTGTTCAGTGTGTGAATTCCTCTCTTGATCCTTATGCCTTGCATTCCCTTTTATAGGCCAAAAATCAAATCTATGCAATGATGGCAAATCTCTAGATCCTAGCTGGTTTGTGGGCTAAATCCAGGCTAAAATGGCTTTGCATTAAATGCTAAAGGATAGAAGTTACTTGCCTTGTGCCAAGGGTCAAGACCTTGACTGATTTCAGCCACAAAATCCAGCTGATTCTAGAAGGTAATGATGGAAAAAATTGAAAAACAGGGCAGCTTGAAATTGTGTGATTCTTGGGATCAATCCTTGCAATCTTGGAAGGCCAAGCAATGAAAACGTGTACTGCCATGTACAGGGAGATTGGGGGAAGCAAAATGAGCATGTGGGCTGGTGTGTGGGAGGAGAAATCCAGCTCAAAACAGGGCAGCACAAACAGCTTTTTTTGCAAGCAAAACCACTTGTGTTTGACTGGTTTTGGTGGAGAAAAAGGGAAGGAAGCGGATAAAGCAGCTGGCTGGCAAGCTCAGGTTGGATGATAGGTCAATTGGGAGGGACAAGAGCTGACCAAGGGCAGCCAATTTGATTGAGCACATGTTAGGTTGGAAGAAAATCCTTCTTTCCTTTTACCTTTAATGTCACACTTTGATTCTTGCTTTGCTGCATCATTTCAGTCACAAATAGCAATAACAATAATAATAATACTAATAATAACAACTGTAAATGAAAACAAAACAGATAAATCAAAGAAATAAAATTTCTGCAGAAAAATCGCAGAGGTCGCAGTGCGAAGGTCACTTCGCACTGCGAACTCCCCTTTTTTTTGAATTTTTGTATTTTCTCAAAATAAAACAAAATAAGAATAAAATAAAAATGAATATAAATAAGGATAATGGCAAGTGTAATAATGAAAGTGATAATGTAAAAGTAATAATGGCAATAATAATAAAGATAATAATAAAAATGAAAAAGTTAATAATATTAGTAATTAATAAAAAATAATGATAATAATAATAATAATAATAATAATAATAAAATATTGATAAAAGGATAAAAATACAAAAGTAAAGGTTTTAATGAGGATAATGACAATGTTAATAAAGGTGGTAATGCTTATGTAAATAAAAATGTAAATAAAGTCCAATAATAAAAATGAAATAATAAAAAGTAATAAAATGATGAAATAATAAAAGATAAATATGAGTCAAAAAATGGGGTATGACAGATGCCCCTATTTAAGTTTCTTCGCCCCGGAGATTGAAAGTGAAATTTTGAAATGGACGGGTCGAAGAGACTTAAATATAGAGTACACCATTTTTTGACTAAATATTTTTCTTGAATTGTAAATGTTATGAATGCATGTATGCGAATGTTATGAATGCTTGTAATGTAAACATGAATGCAAAAATGACAAAGATGACCACACTGGGGATAAATGTCAGCTGTTCGGGTTAATGCCGATCTGCCACTGACGATAAGAAACAAAAAGGTAAAATGCAAGCTGTTCGGGTTGTTGCCGAACTTGCCACTGAAGACAGAAAATGAAAAGATGTCAACTGTTCGGGTTGTTGCCGAACTTGCCATTGACGACAGGAAATGAAAAGAATGTCAACTGTTCGGGTTGTTGCCGAACTGGCCATTGACGACAGGAAATAAAAAGAATGTCAACTGTTCGGGTTGTTGCCGAACTTGCCATTGACGACAGGAAATAAAAAGAATGTCAACTGTTCGGGTTGTTGCCGAACTTGCCATTGACGACATGAAATAAAAAGAATGTCAACTGTTCGGGTTGTTGCCGAACTTGCCATTGACGACAGGAAATAAAAAGAATGTCAACTGTTCGGGTTGTTGCCGAACTGGCCATTGACGACAGGAAATAAAAAGAATGTCAACTGTTCGGGTTGTTGCCGAACTTGCCATTGACGACAGGAAATAAAAAGAATGTCAACTGTTCGGGTTGTTGCCGAACTTGCCATTGACGACATTGGGGATGCGGTTGACAAGCCATTCCTTACAGAACTGCCCCTTCAATTGGGGAGAAAGGATGCACAAGCTGTTCATTAAAGAACTTGCCACTTGGTACAACACTGGGGGAATATGCACAAGCTGTTCATTAAAGAACTGCCACTTGGCATAAAGACATGATAAAAAGATGCGCAAGCTGTTCGTTTGAACTGCCACTTGGCGTAAAAGGTGACATCACTGGACCAGACAGACTGGGGATGACACTTGGGGAAAAGGGAGTTCACAAATTTTTCATGATTGACTGGTGAGACTCATGATGGTTAGAGCAACCATGTATGATATGTAGTATGTTGCATGCATAAATGTACGTATGTATGAATGCATGAATGTATGAATGCATGACTGTCATTGGGGACGTTGTGTGAGAGATTGACTTGTACTGGGGATACCCAAAATGTTTGTTAAGGAATTGCCCCTTGATACAAGAATACAATGAGAGGCGCACAAGCTGTTCGTCAAAGAAACTACCGCTTGGCGAAAAGGAGATTGACACCCCTAGACCAGACAGACTGGGGATGACACTCGACTGTAGTGGGAAAAAAAGATTGTGGGGGATGCATGATATGAATATGAGATGCATGCTAATGAATGAGTATGATATGATGCATGAATTATGCTGACATGTGGGATACCAGACGTCACGTTGGACGCTGGGGGTTATGATTTGGGTGCCGAGCAAAGTCGGGCTTGGATAAGATGCCGAGCGAGGTCAGGCTTTGGTAAGATGTGGGACTCCGCTGGGGGATATGCCAATAAGATTGGGCTTTGCTTGTGACTTCGCTGGGGATATAAGGATCATTTTGGAAGCATGATCGATATCCAACCTTAGATGCCAATGGTGATTGGGCTTTTGTGAGTAGGTGCCAATGACAATTGGGCTTTTGATTGAGTAGGACAAAGATTGACTTCCTGGGGAGTTTGTTAATCCACTGGGGATTGTGCTAATCCGCTGGGGAGAAGAACTGATGATTCCGCCGGGAATGCTTATGCTTTGGTTGGCAAGTCCTTGCCTGAATTGTCCTTTCGGGCTCTCGATTCACTGGGGATATTCCCGATTGATTCACTGAGGATTCTGTTGGGGAATTCCCTTTTCTTTGCAATTGACCATGCTCGGCCTGCGAAACTTCATCCGTTTTAAGGACAGACATCGATGTACACTCCAAATATTCACGAGTTCGAAAGGAATGTGTTTGTTATTGATAAAAGATAAAAGACTAAAAAAAAAAAAATTTGAAAAAAGTTTTTTTTTTGTTTTAAAGTACTATCATCAAGAATAAAAATGCATGAATAAAATGGTAATTTGATAAAAGGTAAAGTAATGTTGGGAAGAAAAGTTTATTAATGGGGTGGTAGCCTGCCAAAGGCATGGCTCCTTTGTGATCTTACAAAGTCTGAAAAGAATGGTAAACATAAAAAAAAGGGAGGGTACATTGAACACGATGGCCACTAGTATCCCTAACAACTTTGAATCCCTTGTTCGGGATGCTTCCGATTCGGAGTCTTTAGACAATTGATGTGTCCCAAACGGATTACGACCAATCCGATGTAGTTACTTTGTCTTTTGATCCTTAATTTTTGCATAGGTCGTCCTTTCAGATGTTTGACCTATCAGGATGATTATTTCTGTTTTATGTCTCTAATTTTTGCCTGGACTGCCCTTTCAGGTTTTCAGTCCACCGAGACACTCTTTTTTGCTTAAGCCGCTCTTTCAGGTTTTCGACTTACCGAGCTGTTCTTTTGTTTTTAGACAAAGTATTTCTTGACTACATCGGAATTCACAGGACGCGGAAAATCCTCGCCGTCCATTGTTGCAAGAATCAAGGCTCCTCCGGAGAACACTCTTTTGACGACATAAGGACCTTCGTAGTTAGGTGTCCATTTGCCCCTAGAATCGGGTTGAAAAGATAGGATCCTTTTGAGCACGAGGTCTCCTTCTTGGATTTCCCGGGGACGAACTTTCTTGTCAAAAGCTTGTTTCATCCATTGTTGATACAGTTGTCCATGACATAAGGCATTCATGCATTTTTCCTCGATTAAGTTCAACTGGTCGTATCTGTTTTGACACCATTCAGCCTCTGACAACTTAGCTTCCATCAAGATTCTCAATGACGGGATTTCGACTTCTACGGGGAGCACTGCTTCCATGCCCTATACTAAAGAGAAAGGGGTTGCCCCTGTTGATGTACGTACGGAAGTACGATACCCGTGCAAGGCATATGGTAGCATCTCATGCCAATCCTTGTATGTGACTACCATCTTTTGCACTATTTTCTTGATGTTTTTGTTTGCAGCTTCAACCGCACCATTCATCTGAGGTCTATAAGGAGAAGAGTTATGATGCTCGATCTTGAACTCCTTGCATAGCTCCTTCATCATTTTGTTATTCAGATTGGTCCCATTGTCCGTGATGATCTTGTTGGGAATACCATATCGGCAGATGATATGATTCTTAATAAATCGGACCACCACTTGTTTGGTGACGTTGGCATACGATGCAGCCTCAACCCATTTGGTGAAGTAGTCGATTGCTACTAGGATGAAGCGATGTCCATTTGCAGCTTTGGGTTCAATCCTACCAATCATGTCAATGCCCCACATGGAGAAAGGCCATGGTGAAGAGAGGACATTCAGAGCCGTTGGTGGCATGTGGATCTTGTCCGCATAGATTTGACATTTGTGGCATTTCCTGGCATGCTTGTAGCAATCGCTTTCCAAGGTCATCCAGTAATATCCGGCTCTTAAGATCTTCTTAGCCATTGTGTGTCCGCTGGAATGAGTTCCGAAGGGACCTTCATGTATCTCATGCATTATGAGATCCGCTTCTTGCTCATCAACACATCTGAGCAACACCATATCAAAATTCCTCTTGTATAAAACTTCCCCATTTAGAAAGAAGTTGCCAGCTAATCTTCGCAGAGTTTTCTTATCCTTGTTGGATGCCCCATGCGGGTACTCTTGCTTTTGGAGGAAACATTTGATGTCGTGGAACCATGGCTGGTTATCCATGACTGCTTCGGCTGCAAACACAAGCGCAGGTCTTTCTAGGTGTTGAACCCTGATTGTTGGAATTTCATTCCGGCGACTGACCTCATACATAGAAGACAAAGTTGCCAAAGCATCTGCCATTTGATTCTTGTCTCGAGGGATGTGATGCAGCTTGACTTTGTTGAAAAAGGTTAGCAAACGTCTTGCGTAATCTTTGTAAGGGATCAAGCCGGTGTGGCGAGTTTCCCAATCTCCATTGATTTGATTAATTACAAGAGCTGAGTCTCCATAAATGTCGAGGTTCTTGATCCTCAGATCGATGGCCTCCTCAATTCCTAAGATACAAGCTTCATACTCTGCCATATTGTTTGTACAGTCGAATGATAGTCTTGCAGCAAAAGGGAGATGTTTGCCTTTAGGGGTGACGATGACTACCCCAATTCCATTGCCATAGACATTTACTGCTCCATCAAAGATTAACTTCCATCTAGATTCGGAATCTGGACCCTCGCCGAGTAGTGGTTCGTCATAATCCTTCATCTTTAGATACATGATTTCTTCATCGGGGAAGTCAAACTTGATTGGTTGATAATCCTCAATTGGTTGGTGAGCCAAATGGTCAGCAAGAATACTGGCTTTGATAGCTTTCTGAGTGTGGTATTCGATGTCGTATTCTGATAACAACATCTGCCAACGGGCGATCCTTCCAGTTAAAGCAGGCTTTTCAAAGATGTACTTGATTGGATCCATTTTGGATATCAACCAAGTAGTATGATTGAGCATGTAGTGACGAAGACGCCTAGCAGCCCAGGCTAATGCACAACAAGTCTTTTCGAGTAGAGAGTATCGGGACTCACAGTCCGTAAACTTCTTGCTTAGGTAGTAGACGGCGTGCTCTTTTCTACCGGTCTCGTCTTGTTGTCCGAGTACACAACCCATGGAGTCCTCCAATACGGTTAAGTACATGATTAAAGGTCTTCCTTCGACTGGAGGAATAAGTATTGGAGGTTCTAGCAGGTACTCCTTAATGCTATCAAAAGCTTTTTGGCAATTCTCTGTCCATACCACTTCTTGGTTTTTGCGGAGCAGCTTGAAAATGGGTCCACAAGTGGCTGTCATATGGGATATGAATCTAGAGATGTAATTTAAACGTCCTAGAAATCCCCTTACTTGCTTCTCAATTTGAGGAGCAGGCATTTCTCTGATAGCTTTGACCTTATCGGGATCTACCTCGATACCCTTTTGACTAACAATGAAACCTAGGAGTTTTCCTGATCTCACGCCGAATGTACATTTGTTGGGATTCAGGCGAAGCCGATATTTTCTCAGGCGTTGAAACATCTTTAACAAATACTCGACATGCTCTTCTTCAGTTCCTGATTTGACAATCATGTCGTCGACATACACTTCAATTTCTTTGTGTATCATGTCGTGAAAGAGAGTAGTCATGCCCCTTTGGTAGGTAGCACCCGCATTTGTTAAGCCAAAAGGCATCACTTGATAGCAGAAGGTGCCCCAAGGCGTAATGAAAGATGTTTTTTCTCTATCCTCAACAACCATTTTAATCTGATTATATCCTGAAAAGCCATCCATGAAGGAGAAAACCTTGGATTTGGCAGTATTGTCGACCAATATGTCAATGTGAGGTAAAGGGAAGTCGTCCTTTGGACTAGCCTTGTTTAAATCTCGGTAGTCGACACACATCCTGACTTTACCGTCCTTCTTGGGAACTGGCACTATGTTGGCCAACCATTGAGGATATTCCGAGGTAACAAGAAATCCAGCATTAATTTGCTTTTGCACTTCCTCTTTGATCTTAAGAGCCATGTCAGGGCGAGTTCTTCTCAACTTCTGCTTGACTGGCGAACATTCAGGTTTCAGAGGTAAGTGGTGCTCCACAATCTCAGGATCCAATCCTGGCATATCTTGGTATGACCATGCAAAGATATCCACATACTCTTCAAGAAGCTTGACTATTTTCTCTTTGACGGACGCATCCAATAACGCTCCAATCTTAACTTCTTTCTTTTCTTTTTCGGAACCCAAGTTGATGACCTCTACCGTTTCCTCGTGAGGCTGAATGGTCTTCCTCTCTTGCTCTAGTAGGCGCTTGATCTCATCCGGGATTTCTTCATCCTCTTCCTCTTCCGCCTCGTAAACAAGGAATTGAAAGTTGGGAGGGAGCCTAGGGTTAAGGTGTTCAACGGGTTTATGGGTGCTTAGTCTGCATATGATGGATGATTGATTTTAGCAAAAGATGAAAAATGCAGACTCTTTGAAATTTAAAAAAAATAGAAAATGTTTTTGTTGTGTTTTTTTTTAAAAGAAAAAGATAACGTATAAATACGTAGAGGTTGTGATAGAAACAACGACTTTTATTAATTGATGATAGTATATTAAACAAGCCCTACATGAGTCTCCTTTCGCTTCAGGCGAGACAAAAGGGTTTTTTTTTTTGAAAAAGATAAATGAACAAACACATTACTTTGAAGACTGAATAACAGAAGGAACATCGACAGCAGCCCAATTGCGGCAAGCTCCTCCGGGCGTTACAAGGACAAGTGCTGCTTCTTCCGGCCCATCTTCAGTGATGGCGTTGGTTTCCTTTGTGGAGTGAATGAAACTGGCACTACGAAAGATGTTCTCGAGCGGTTCAATGCTAGAGCTTGGTTCGGTAATTCTTGTAGTTGGAGTGAAACCTAACCCTTCTCTATGCTTACGCTCCGGCAGACTTATTGTCTTTCCCCAATCCGGGAGTAAGTCATCCTGCACTGCTCTTTGTGCGCTCTTAAAAGAAGACATGGACGCTCCATTCTTTGTGGCATTCTCATCATCTAATGAAAGACCTTAGAATGATGTCCCATCAACGATATCAGCACCGATGAACGAGAAAGCCGACAGATGGCTGATTAACAGAGCTTCCTCTCCTCCCACAGTGACTAGCTTTCCATTCTTCACAAATTTCAGTTTTTGATGCAGTGTGGACGTCACTGCTCCGGCCTCGTGGATCCACTGTCGGCCTAACAAACAACTGTACGCTGCTAGTATATCCATTATTTGGAAGACAGATGGCCCGATTGTAATAGGTAAATCCACCTCCCCGATCACTGATTTCTTCGAGCCATCGAAGGCTTTAACAACTACCCCACTTTGCCTCATGGGGGTCCCCTGGTAGGAAAGCTGATCAAGGGTTGTCTTGGCCATTACGTTCAATGAAGAGCCGGTGTCTATAAGTACATTTGATAAAGCATCCGACTTGCAGTTTACCGATATATGTAATGCCAAATTATGGTGCCTTCCTTGCTCCGGGAGTTCCTCATCACTGAAGCTTAAGCTATTGCAGACAGTGATGTTTCCGACAATGCCTCCAAATTGGCCGAGGGTTATGTCGTGCTCCACGAAGGCTTGGTCCAAGACCCTCATCAATGATTCTCTATGAGCGTCGGAGTTTAACAATAAGGACAACATGGAGATTTTGGAAGGCGTTTGCAACAACTGGTCCACGACCTTGTATTCGCTCTTCTTGATTAGTTTCAATACCTCATTGAGATCCGAATCGGCATTTGCCCCACTGGATTGATCCATTTCTTTGCTTGTGCAGGGGTCTTGGGTTTGCTTCGGTTTAAATACCGGGGTGCTGACCTTCTCTTGGACTGTTGTGGGAAGAACACGTCCGCTCCTTAGCACTTTGCTGCTGTCCGTGATATTACTGACAGGGGCTAAGGGGGGAATAGGCACCTCTTGTAAGGGACTGCTTTGTTGGAAGTGTATGGGGCTGGCCCCGGTAGACATATCATGAGTGGAGTAGCGGCAGGCTCTTGGCTGCTGAAGGCTAACTCCAAGTGTTCCGGGAGATTAAACTTCGGGATTATGACACATACACTTTTGTCCTTTTTGGTGACAACAAGCTCCTTCTTGTCCATTAGTCCTTGTATGTCATTTTGGATTTGCATACATCCTTGAGGACTTACCGAACACTTTTCGCAACTAGCATGATCGTGCTCGAACATAGCTGCTTTACACATCTTGATGTGTAGTGGAACCAAGGGCGTCCTGATATTTTGGGCCTTCAAAATAGGACTGGTTCCTTGATATTCTTGAACCATGTTGATTGAGGAACCATGGTTTGGCAGCGGGTTAGTTTGGACATTTGGGTTTGAGTCCTTGAAGGTCAACACTTTGGTACGGACTAGCCTTTGGACCTCATTTTTTAGAGCAAGGCAACGTTCAATGTCATGGCCCGGTGCCCCTTGATGGTATGCACAAGTAAGGTCAGGGCGATACCATGGAGGTAATACACTTGGTACGGGAGGTGGTGCTCTTGTTTGTACGAGATTTCTCGCAAGTAAAGCCGGGAGCAAGTCCGCGTACTTCATGGGTATCGGGTCGAATGCCATTCTTGGGCGATTCTAATGGTTGAAGGGCTGTTGAGGTGCTTGAGGTCGGTATTGTTGTTGACCTTGTGGGCGTGGTTGTTGATAATGTTGTTGTGGATTTTGTGGGTGTTGTTGTCGATTGGACTGTTGATATTGAGGGGGAGGCCTTTGCGGGACCTGAATTTGGTAATTTGGAGGTGTAAAGATGGAAGGTGAGATGGCAGAGACATGCGGATATGCCGAGTACCCTTGATGAGGTCCTCCGTGGCCAATCATGCCAATATCCTGCTCTTTCTTTCTTGGGTAGCTACCCCCGAATCTCTTTGTGCTACTAGATGGAGCACTTTCCTTCACTAAGCGTCCTTCTCGGACTGCATCCTCCAAACGCACGCCCATGCTTACCATTTCTGTGAAGTCACTTGGCGCACTGGCAACCATTCGCTCATAGTAAAAGGAACCAAGAGTGTTTAAAAAGATCTTGGTCATTTCCTTTTCTTCTAGAGACGGGCTGATCTGAGCCGCTATCTCTCTCCACCTTTGTGCGTACTCCTTAAAGGTCTCTTTGTCCTTTTGGGCCATGGCCCGGAGTTGGTCCCGATCCGGGGCCATGTCCAAATTGTATTTATACTGGCGGACAAACGCCTCTCCCAAGTCGTTGAAGGTTTGAATTTTGGTACTATCCAAACCCATGTACCACTTTAAAGCGGCACTGGTTAAGCTCTCCTGGAAGTAATGGATGAGCAACTGATGGTTGTCGGTTTGAGTCGACATCTTCCTTGCGTACATTACCAAGTGACTTTGCGGGCAAGTGTCCCCCCTATACTTTTCAAAATCCGGGACCTTAAATTTAGGAGGGATTTTGACGTTGGGTACAAGGCAGAGGTCATGGGCGTCTTTCCCAAATAAATCTTTCCCTCGGAGAGCTTTAATTTCCTTTTGCATCTCCTCAAATTTTTCTTGGAAATCAGCCATCCTATCTTGGGCACCTAAACTTTCGGCATGAAAGATAGGCCCGTGATCTAACGGAGTGGTATGAACCACTGGTGCAGAGAACGCCGCAGTAGCCTGGGTGAAGGTAACCTCGGGTTGAGAGACCGGGGTTTCTTGAAGAGTAGTGGGGATAGGGAGGAATTCTTCACCAAAATCAAATGGCATGCCCCATGTACAACCGGGGGGTCTAGTGTAGTGCTGAGTTCCGGCATGTATGGTTGGAGTTGAAGTAGAAGCTGATGCTTGAGCTTGACAGCTAGAGGGAGGAAGAGGTGTTGGGATTTGTGCGGCTGCTAGTAACTTCACTAATTCCGCTAATTTTTCCATCTCCGTTCGCATAGATGTCAATTCTTCACGAAGCTCCTGATTCTCTTGTTCTAAATTCTCCATCTTTCTCTTTATGGTTGCTCGGGTATTGTAGGAGTGGGTTGCCTCGGGACGATGAGCCACTTTTCCTTACGGGAAGACACGTAGTGTTGCGGAGAAAATGTGAACACTGAAGACTCAATTCGGATTATAAGGAATCCTGAGGATAAGAAAAGGGAAATGAGTTTTGGACTCGAAGATGGACGTATGCATGATAATGAATGATGTATGCATGTAAAATTTTTATTTTGCTTTATAAGGAAATTAAAGAGTGTGCAATTAATATTAGCAATTTAGAAGTATTAAAGGCCGGAAAATTAACATTGTCCAAAATATATTTATTTGATTGAATAACATTGAGATTACAAAGTGTAATTAATGCTAATACAAATCAAATAGCCGCTCGCTTTTCGGCCTTGTCTATTTCCTCCCTATAGAAATCTACTGTGTCCTTGCAGAACTTCATAAATTTCTGGATTTCCGTAGGGATGACAAAGTAAGGCATGACCATCTCGGCCTTTGCTAGTTTCTTCGGAAGCTCGGCAATGACCAAGTTTGAGAATGCGACCAACCTAGTGAAGTCCTCACTTAGTCGGGTGGTGTCTTGCCATACAAACTCAATCACTTCCTTGCGTTGGGCTAGCTGGATATTTGCACTTCTAATCTCATCAAGGAGTCGTGCAATGTGGTTTCCATGCTCTCTTGCAATCTTATCGAAATATTCTTCGAATTTCTTGACGTCCGCTTCGAGACGATTGCAATGTAGCTTCCCTTGATGAGAAAGACTTTCATATCTTTGTCGTTGGACACGTTCGGCTTGGAGCTGCTCCTTGTGGTCCTTCATGACTCCTTGGAGTTGTTGATTTTTCTCTTGAAACTTCAACCTCAATTTCTTTTGAGATTCGATATCTAGCTCACCGAACTTCTTGAGTTCTTGGTTGGAATGCAAGATTCTTTCCAATTCCTCGTCCTTGGCTACAAGGTTGGCATCCACACTAACCAAGCCGCCTCCAATCCAATCTCTCTTCCCCTCGGAGATCTTCAGCCGCTTTTGACACACTAGGAGAGAATTCGTTGCTTCATCTCGATCTTTCTTCGTCCTAGTGATTTCCCCTAAAGCTTGAAGGTGTTTTAATTCTAGTTCTCCATTTTTATTTTGGAGTTCTCTAATTTTAGCCTTGAGTTCCTCCGCTTCTTTGTTGGGAACGGTTATGCTTGGCTTAGGTGTAGGAGGTTTTGGAGGACATATGACCTCAAAAGGTAGCTTGATCGTTTTAACCCTCTTCTTCACCCACTGAGTATATAGAGGCTTGGCCACACAATTCTTCTTGCCGACCCTTCCTTTGCGCACTTGGCTCCATGCCCTTCGGATTCTTTTAGCAAGGCCGGGTCTTGATCTCCCTCTCTTAAGAAGAAAGGTTCTAGCAAGAGATCACCGGGTTTGTCTTCCATGGGATAGCCTAGCTGTCAAAGAGAGAGGACCGGATTGTAGTTAATACATCCCTTAGTACCAATGAGGGGTACATTAGGGAAATCCCCGCAACTTAGGATGACTTCCGGGTCCTCTAAATCCGGAGAAAACCAATGAATGTCCTTCTCGGTGAGAGCTAGCATTCTTTGCGACCATTGAAGCTTAGCCCAGTTTTCCATGAAATCTCGGCTTCTTGGCATGTGGGATGTCAACCAAATTTGTACCAAAGAAGTACAACATGAGATTGTGCGTCCTCTCCCTTGTCCATGCCTTGAATAAAGTGAATGATAAAAATCCGCCAAAAGAGTGGGAACCGGATTTTTAATCATGAACACTTTTATGGCCGGAAGGTCTACAAAGTCGTCCATATTGGGGAATAGAACTATTCCATACACCAAAAGTTCTAGGATTGCGTTGAATGCCTTCCCCTCTTTGTTAGCCAACAAAAACCGAGCTTGGGTCTCCAAGAACCTTCTCGTGAAACCCTTAATGTTCCCTCTAGTTTCCAGCTGAGGTGCTATGTCTTGAACGTTAAGGTGTAAGGATTCGGCGATGGCCTCTAAAGTAGGGTCTTCTCCCGGACCGAGATAAAGCCCATGATCTTTCATGCTACAACCCAAAATCTTCTCAAATTCTTCCAAGGTTGGAGCTAATTGGAACTCTTGAAAGGTAAAGCACCGGAGAGGTGGGTCGAAGAACTGAGCCAAGGTGGTTATAGCCGCTGAATCTATCTTCACGGGTAGGAGGTCGAGTATTAGCCCATAACTTGCCTCGAAGTTGCTCTTGTCTATCGAAGAGAGCCGCCTACTCAAAGCTAACAAACTTTCCACTTTAGGGACCTTGATCTTGAAAGCGAGCGTATTTCTATTTTTGGAGGCCATGTTCTTTTTGCTAATATTGGTTGCTCTTTTTAATTCCCTATATAAAGCAAAGTGGTATGCGAAAATTATTTTCCATGAATGTAAATGTATGATATGCATGGATGTGATATGTATGTTCAAAATTTCCCCCATCCTCACGTGTAGGCTCTAAAGGTGAGATTTCCTAAGAAGAGGTCCCTAGAGTCATATATCTCACACGGAATGTAAGGTTGTCGATGGACATACGTCACATGACTTCAATACATTCCACGTGAAAATCTCCTCTAAGCGGGGTTTGGCATCCTACCTCACGGACATACGTCAACGCGGGCTTTCGCTCACAACCACCATTCTAACTTAGTTTTCTCTCGAGCTCGGGTAGAGAGCCTCACACGTCCGACATTAACCCGAACAATGTGGAGTAACATCGCTCAAGTAACCCCACAATTGATATATATAAATATGAAGCAAAATGATATATGTAAATGTAGAGCAAAAGAATAAAAACAAATAATGATAAGAAGATACGAACACGTAAGTAAAATGAAACAAATTAGCCTAAAAGCTGACTGAGATAGGCTTGACTCGTCATACAAAAACAAAGTGTTTTATGCACGGTCCCCAGTGAAGTCGTCATTTTTGTCGCGTCGAATTTCGGATATCAAGCTATTGGGAAGCGTTGAATCACTAATGTTAAATCACGACTGAACTTTTAATTTTTCGGGGAGAAAAGGAAAAAAGTTCGAAATTACCCTTTGAAAAAGATTTTAGGTTCGAAAGTCGATTATGCGAGGGGAAGGTATTAGCACCCCTCACATCCGTTGTACTCAACGGGAACCTCTTAGTCGGCTTAGGCTTAAAATGTTTCAAAGTTTTACTTGCGTGTTTGAACATATAAAAGAAAATATAAAAAAATATGGTATAAAGGGGAAAAAGAGATAAAAACAAACGAAAGGGAAAAAAGAAAGTTTTTATTAATGGGCTTGACAAGATGTCGATCTTGCTCCTACGTATCTCCCGGTAGTCGGAGAATTCAAAGCGTACGTAGTTCTTTGGTAGAAAAAGTTTGTATGTTGGTTCGTTTTAATTAAAAAAGATTTGACGACGCACATAGGCGTAAAATGTTTAAATGATAAAGACAAACGCGCGGAGGCGATAAATTCGCACAAGGCGTAAATGTTTTAAGAATAAAAAGACAGACGCGTAAAAAGTTTAAAGATAAAAGACAGACGCACAGAGGCGTAAAATGTTTGAAGGTAAAGACAAACACACGGAGGCGTAAAAAGTTTGAAGATAAAAGACAAACGCACGGAGGCGATAAATTCGCGCAAGGCGTAAAAGGTTGAAAATAAACGCGCAAAGGCGCGAAAGGTTCGGATTGACCACGAGGGCCAAGAAAAGGTTAAAAATGGCCACAAGGGGGCCAAGGGAAAGTTGAGCGTGCTAGACGCGTCAAAGGTGGAATGACGATTGCCCGAGCGACGAGACATACGTCACGCATTCGTGCAACCGAGGTTTGGGGAGACATACGTCAAGCCATTCCCGTTCCAATCAAGTTTGGTTTTGTTGGAACTCTAAGGAATCTCAAAGGGAAACAAAACACTTTAAAAGGAAAGTTGAAAAAAGGAAATCACGAACAAATTTGTTGTTCGAGTTTATTAAAATCATGAACATTACTTGTTGCTAGAGCTATTGAAACTCAAGAACAAGCGTAGTTCAAGTTTGAACGATGAACAAAATCATAAAACAATGCACAAATTTGGAAAGTTCACAAGTTCGGCTCAATTCGATCTTGGTTTAAAAGGAATGAGCAAGCTCGGCTCAAGTTTATGTTTGGATTGAAAATCATGAACAACATGGTTGTTCAAGTTTGGTTTTGAAAATAGAGAACTTAGCCTATTGCTCAAACTTGGTTTTGAAAACTGAAGAACATAACTTGTTGTGCAAGTTACTCAAAATTTATCGCACGAACTTGTAAAATTTTCAAAGTTGTGCATGATTATGGATATGGTTTGAACAAAAATGCATTTTAACACTCTTTAGGTTCTGAATCAAGGGCTGGAACCCCAAAAATTTGGCATTTGGATGCCTGATTCATGTTCTGAATTTCACATACTTCGCAGAGCAACCAGGACTTGGCTCTGCGAAGTCAGGTTCTGATGTGTTCGCAGTGCGAACAATACTTTGCTCTGCGAAGTATACGAAATTTTGAACTCAGAAGCTGTTTCTGAACAGAAGTTCAGAAACTGCTTCTAAGCAAGCTTCAGAACCTAAAGGGGGTTAAAAAGCTTTACAAAAATTGGGAAAAAGGAGTGTAAAAACTCAGTTTTAAGGCTTGGCCCCTTTGAGATCCCTTTTGAGTTTCAAAAGGGGTTTTTGTGCACAAAACAAAATTGAGCAAGATAAATGATGCAAGCAGTAATCAAAATGAAAGATAAAGGCTATAGAAGACTTACAGAACTCCTGGCAATGCTTGTGCAAGAGATTGGAAGTAGCTTGCTTGGTTGGTTAGAGGTTATGAACAATGACCTCTAGTTTGCTTTGGTTTGTGTATGAACTGTTTTGATGCTACGATGTGATGGATTTTGGTGTGGATTTCGTGTGTATTGTGTGTGTGTTCAGTGTGTGAATTCCTCTCTTGATCCTTATGCCTTGCATTCCCTTTTATAGGCCAAAAATCAAATCTATGCAATGATGGCAAATCTCTAGATCCTAGCTGGTTTGTGGGCTAAATCCAGGCTAAAATGGCTTTGCATTAAATGCTAAAGGATAGAAGTTACTTGCCTTGTGCCAAGGGTCAAGACCTTGACTGATTTCAGCCACAAAATCCAGCTGATTCTAGAAGGTAATGATGGAAAAAATTGAAAAACAGGGCAGCTTGAAATTGTGTGATTCTTGGGATCAATCCTTGCAATCTTGGAAGGCCAAGCAATGAAAACGTGTACTGCCATGTACAGGGAGATTGGGGGAAGCAAAATGAGCATGTGGGCTGGTGTGTGGGAGGAGAAATCCAGCTCAAAACAGGGCAGCACAAACAGCTTTTTTTGCAAGCAAAACCACTTGTGTTTGACTGGTTTTGGTGGAGAAAAAGGGAAGGAAGAGGATAAAGCAGCTGGCTGGCAAGCTCAGGTTGGATGATAGGTCAATTGGGAGGGACAAGAGCTGACCAAGGGCAGCCAATTTGATTGAGCACATGTTAGGTTGGAAGAAAATCCTTCTTTCCTTTTACCTTTAATGTCACACTTTGATTCTTGCTTTGCTGCATCATTTCAGTCACAAATAGCAATAACAATAATAATAATACTAATAATAACAACTGTAAATGAAAACAAAACAGATAAATCAAAGAAATAAAATTTCTGCAGAAAAATCGCAGAGGTCGCAGTGCGAAGGTCACTTCGCACTGCGAACTCCCCTTTTTTTGAATTTTTGTATTTTCCAAAAATAAAACAAAATAAGAATAAAATAAAAAGAATATAAATAAGGATAATGGCAAGTGTAATAATGAAAGTGATAATGTAAAAGTAATAATGGCAATAATAATAAAAATGAAAAAGTTAATAATATTAGTAATTAATAAAAAATAATGATAATAATAATAATAAAATATTGATAAAAGGATAAAACTACAAAAGTAAAGGTATTAATGAGGATAATGACAATGTTAATAAAGGTGGTAATGCTTATGTAAATAAAAATGTAAATAAAGTCCAATAATAAAAATGAAATAATAAAAAGTAATAAAATGATGAAATAATAAAAGATAAATATGAGTCAAAAAATGGGGTATGACACTCTGGTTTTAACTCAGTTCTCTTCTTTCCATCTTTGTCAAGGACAACCGGATGTTCCCAACCCTTCAAAACTGCTTTCCAGTAGTCATAGTTGGAACCATCCAACAAAGGTGGTCTGTTCACAAATCCTCCTTCTTTGTCCATTATTCCAGAAAATAACTTCCCTGGAGCTCACCGTAAAACAGTCAGGGTGCCTGCTCTGATACCAATTGAAATTCTGGCACAACAGTGTCCTGATGTTGTACGTAATGTTCCAACACTAGGACACATGTGGAATGTGGAGTACAATGTTTCAACGTTAAGTTATAGATGAAAACGTATAAACGCAAAACAATAAAAGACAAAAACAAAACGGCACAAGGAAATTGTTAACCCAGTTCGGTGACAAACACACCTACTCTGGGGGCTACCAAGTCAGGAGGAAATCCACTAGAATAATCCTAGTTCTAAGCCCTCGGCAAACTCCAAGTTTGCAACTTATCACCTAGACACTACCCGTGCTGATTTCAGCCTAGGAACTCCTAGACTTGAGATCCCATCTCACATCCACTCAATCACACACCATGTGATTACACGTAAACAAACAAAATGATGAAGACACCTTCAGACACAAACTAGCACCGTACTTCAAAGCTTAGGTGTAGTATACGAGTTACAACTCAATAAACAAAGTCCTAAGCTTGCATCAAGATGACACAAGAAAGGCTCACAATTAACAATGACTCAAAACCCTAAGAATAATTTCTTACAAATGACGGCTTGAATAATAAAATAGGTTTTGCGTCCTTCTATATAAATACTGCAGTAGCACGGGCTGGATCTTCACATTTGGTCTTCAGACTGACGCGCATTCTGAAGGTGAGAGAAACACAAGAAGGGGGGGGGGGGGTGAATTGTGTTGGCCTGTTTCTTTCTCAAAAACTTATGTTAGTTCAGAGTCTGATATTGATCAGATTCTGAAGCTATTTTCAGAGTTGTTTTGCAGCGGATATAAAGTAAATGAGAGAGAGAAGGACACAAGCAATTATCCTGGTTCCTTCCACAACCAGGAAGTAGTCCAGTCCCCATGTCACTTACAAGAGATTTTTCACTATAATCACAAAGATTACAATTGCTCAAGCACAAAACAAGAGACTTCCTATGCTCAAACACAAAGTAAGAGACTTCCTTGCTCAAACACTAAGTAAGAGACTTCCTTGCTCAAACACTAAGTAAGATACTTCCTTGCTCATACACAAAGTAAGAGACTTTCTATGCTCAAACACAAAGTAAGAGACTTTCTATGCTCAAACACAAAGTAAGAGACTTCTGATTGCTCAAGCACACAGGCGAGAGACTTTGAGTCAAACAAATTTACAAAAGAACATGTTTGAGTTGAACACTTGATATACTATCAGTGGTGTTCATAGAATACAACACAAATTCTAAGATAAGAAAGTTTGTAAGAATTTCTAAGTTATTTGATGACTTTCGAATTTGGCAGAGTATATGCGCTTTCAGAAAACAGAGTCTTTTATTTTCTTCTTTAAATCTCCAGTCCTTTATAGAGGAACAAAGAGCCGTTGAGAAGATGCCAGGTCATCAATTAGAGTCGTT
Organism: Medicago ruthenica; assembly: GCA_018208015.1. NCBI lineage: Eukaryota > Viridiplantae > Streptophyta > Magnoliopsida > Fabales > Fabaceae > Medicago > Medicago ruthenica. Next base: position 34,134,801 of record CM031373.1, on the reverse strand, counting down.
GGTATTGAAGCTTCAGCCAACGTTAGTTCCTTCCTGATATGGTATACGAACAGAGGAACAGAGGAATAACGTTTTGAATTGTTTCCTTAAAACAGGGTTGAGTGTTTCGTCCAAGGAGACAAAGTTGCAGAGAGCGGTTCTGACTCTGAGATTTCTGTCGTACTGTACTGTTGACAGTGACAGCTGTTGACTTCTGAGTTTCCTTCAGACTTCAAACTTCAGACTCCAGACTCTCAGTCTTCAGATGCTGTTCTTCAGACTCCCAGTCTTCAGACACTGTTCATCAGACGTTGAACTTCAGACACTGTTCATCAGACGCTGAACTTCAGACGCTGACCTTTAGACGCTAACCTTTAGACGCTGACCTTCAGACGCTGTTCATCAGACGTTGAACTTCAGACGCTGACCTTCAGACGCTGATCCTCAGACGCTGATTGTCTTCAGACTTGCAACACAAGCTTCAATATTTTCCTTCTGCTCTTAACTTGATCTTTCAAAACCACTGTTAGATACATAACTTTCAGTATATGGTCCTGCACACTAGAACAAGTATTATCGTATCCAATTTTCTTTTTAACACTTTGCTATCATCAAAACTCAAAAGGGACTTGTTCATACATTTTGGTCCAACACATTCCATTCCGAAACTTGCTCACACAAAGAAGAAACAAATCCAATGTTTCCTAAAATGTTGACACATCTTTCGGACAGAGTTAACTCCAAGACTTCCTAAAATGTTCCACATCTTTAGGAGATAAATATATCACTGAGTGCGGGAACACAACTTTGTTTCACAGACCAGAACATGGATTTCTCAATCATATTAAAACATAATAATAAATGTACGAAATCATGGCACACAGAAGTCGTACGCACATGTTGGAACATTTGGTTCCACATCTTGCTTGTAGATTTGGTTTAGCAAAAATGCAGCCAATAAACATATTAATAAACAAATATCCAACAGTTTCCTTAGCTTCTCTTGACACCAAGTTCCCAAAATTGTGCTTGCTTGTGGATTCATGAGGAAAAGTGGAGAAAATGGATGATTAGGGAAAGAGAGAGTGAGGGCATTGTAACACCCATACTAAATTATCTAGAATATTTAGCATGCGTATTAATCTGATATCGGATACATTAAAATTTACAATAATTAATATATATACAAACCAATGAATGAGTACAATTTGCTCGTTTACAAAAATATCCAAATATCATATAATACATGTTCATATACATATATAAAATCTGTCAACCTTCTGAGCTTGCCATGACGAGCATCTGCACTCCATCGAGCATCTTTCTGAAGATCTTCATGAACATCTCTTGCTAACCTATGAACCTGCACCAGAAGGATTGGGGTGAGACATAACGTCTCAGTGAGCTCCAACCCAACCTACTGTTGGCAACCACGGGGGAAACCTAGGGTCGCCGTGCCTACTCTTAGCGATCTTGGGGATACCTACGATCGCTGTCATTCTTTACATTTATCGCGATCAAGGGGAAAACCTAGGATCGCTTCATTGTCTTATCTCATGCATAACATGTTCCATTCTAATTCTTAGACTTATACGTAGTGATCTTGGGGACATCCTATGATCACATCTCGTTCACTAGGAACTAATCATCATGTCTCGTATTACATATAAAATATACATATTCATTTCCATATTCGTATTCATTCTTTCATATCATAAAGTTAGAAGTTAGCGTTGAACAAACATTGCATTATCTTGGTTCATTTTACGGAGTGCATCCGGGTGGAGTAACCCCGAAGTACATCTCCCATCATACCGGTGAAATTCCTATCATATCAGGCTAACACCGGACTCCTCTTATCTTTGTGTAGGCAACCCTCTCGATGAAGCCCCATCCGGCATAATCCGGAGCCTGCTGGACACAACTTGCATGTAGACAACCCTCTCGGAGAAGTCCCATCCGGCGTAACTCGGAGCCTGCTGGACATGCTTAATCTTTTAACATACGTGTGGACAATCCTCTCGGAAGAGTCCCATCCGGCGAAACCCGGAGTCTGGTGAACACGTTTAACATAGTCTTATAACTTACGTGTGGATAGCCCTTTCGGAGAAATCCCATCCGGCGTATCCCGGAGTTTGATGAACACGTATAATCTTTATCATTAAGTTCTTACTTAAGTTCGTATGTATATCTTATTCATTCATATTCTTGTGCATAATTATAGCATTCTCTAAAGCTTAACCTATTAGAGGTTCTTAACTATAAGCATAGTATCATTCTTGTGCTTAGTACATGATAAGTACCATCTTAATTCTCTTTAACCTATAATAGGTTTCTAAACTTGAATACTATATCGTCCTTTGGCTTGCTCATACTTAATTGAGTGATTGAGAAATGCCTAGTAAGGGATAAGCTCTATACTAGCTCTTATTCTTTTCTATAATATCTTGTGGATTAAGGCATCCATTCTCTCACTATTGTGCCTATCCTCAATCCATAATGATGATCTAAACCTTCTCACGGATAGGTCTTTAAATGCTCTTTAACATTGCTTAACCATTACATGTTGTCCCTTGAGTCCGAAGCAGTATTGGATAGCCGAAACGGTGCAAGTAAAATTGAAAAACAACATAATCCTGTCCCCTTCAAAATCGTGACACGATTTGGCAATCGTGTCACGATTTCATGCCCAGAAATCGTGTTGGTTTCTGCCTGTAAAATCGTGACACGCTGGTAAAATCGTGACACGATTTTACCTGCAGTTGGACAGCATAGGGCTAGTTCAAAACATGTTTTCCACCATTTTTGGTCTATCCAATCATGCCCAAGCATCATACAACTTTAAAGGATCATTTCTAATGCATATTAACATATCACAACATATAATGATCAAGGATTACTCATAACATAAAATTAGGGTACTAGAATTGTAAACTTTACTCAAGTGCTAAACACTCTTAAATATTCATCAAAGTGGGTTCTATAACCCCTAGGGAGCTCACCTTGATTGCTAGCTTTGCTCCTTGCCATGTCTCTAATCACCAAACCCAAACTTGAGTCTACCTCCTCTCTTTATTCTTCCTTGTTTCTCCTTTTCTTTCTCTTGTACTAGCTTTCCACACAAGCTTGCTAGCATGCTCTTTCTCACATGAATTGGAATGAAGTTGATGAGTGTGTGAAGGAGAGATGGGGGCGTGTAATTGAGGGAGAAAGGGAGAGGAAAAATGCTGATTTTTGGAAGAGTGAAATGAAGATAAAGACAACAAGAAATATCTTGTTTCTTTCTTAAACAATCTCCTCTTTTCAAATATTCACAAAATGCCATTCCACTTAATTACTAACTTGCCATGCTTGCTTCATCAGGTTCCAATACTAATAATCGATACTTATAAGCGGGATATTACACTTGCCATATAAATAAACCCATTAACTGACAATTTACCAAATTGTCCCTTGCTTAAAACATTTCTGATACATCGTCCCAATATTAACAAATATTCGAGTCTTAGGTGGGATGTTACAATCTACCCCCCTTAAAGAAATTTCGTCCTCGAAATTTAGAATCCACTATCATATATGAATTAATCTCTCCTACTATTTCCTTCATTAGCCAAGACTCCAGTTCATCTTACTTATCGGAATCCCTTAGATTTCAACTCTATAAGTCGAATGTATTCGACAATCTTTTCGTTATCTGAAGCGCTTGATATGCATTACACTTTTCTTGCGTAGTAGAATATGAGGCTATCCGAACCATCGTATCCAACTTGCTGACCATATCCCTGTTTATACACTTCTTGCAACCCAAACTAGAGTTATCCAATCCTAACACTTGTGCTGAATCTTATAATCTCATCATAGTCCGCATAATCTTACTTAGACGACATTGGACTTTCTTATTATCCTCGACGATTCCATTGAATTCTTATATTCGATCTTTGCCTTATACAACGGCATCCTACATATATGGTTTTGACCATAATTATACCATTCTTTAATGAGAGTAAAACTACCGCACTACCTCCATTATACAAATACAAGGAGGAGGCATCCTGGTGCGTTACTTTCCATAATCTTCATCATTGCTTCCACTACGGAATTCCTCAAGGGCTCGTGAAAACTTACTGATTTCCCGCGTTCTGCTTCGATTGATCTATGGCGTTACTTATCTTAATAACTTAGGAATCATTCTTCATACTAGGAGTTTGCCAATCTCCCATCGTTCTTATCACAACTTATTCTCGTTTTCTTATCGTAGCATAAATGTTTTCTACACCGATAATTCCAAACTTATAGGAATTTAGTCCAAGTGATGAGTGGCTTAAGTCGTCTCACATATCATTATATAATATATATATCATAGCATATAACTTACATACATAAGCGAGCACGTGTACACTTTACATTACCTCATCTTTGTCCGACTAACGGGACATCATTCTTAATCTTAACATATTTGAGACACTACCACATCAATTGGGAATCTTTCTTACTCTTAACTCATTTCGTAACATCCGGGATTTGCCTTTCAACTGGCTTGCCAGGTTTGCCCCGCCAATGTTACTCATGTTTATTCTTAAGTATACAACAACCTATAATGTAAATTTATGGTTACAATTCACCGGTATCACAAACTTATTTCTCGTTCTGGACGTCGAATTCAAGATTCTTATTTTCAACGGAAAACTCTACTCGATTGTTACCCAAATAGCACACTCAGTCTTTAATCCTTTAGTCATAACCTGAAATTACGCAGCCCTTTACCGTGGACTACGAATAACTTTTTAATCTACGTAAAAGTTCTCCTTCCTTTACTGGTGAACATTAAGTTCAAGCCTTCCGAAATCTTCGGCTAATATAGGTTAACATGACATGGTTACAACGTGGAATTAAACTCACTCGCCATTGCATTGTCGTATCTGGTCAAGGCCTCTATTCCAATATTTCATTCCTCATAGATTTCGAGGTTTAAGGTATTCATCAACTTAACTTCCATAACTTTCCATTAGAATTCATGATATGTTCAAATTGCTTATACTTACTACTATCCCGTATAATAGGAATTAAACACTTAACATCTTCTCATACTCTAAGCCTCAGCTTAGCGTTGTTCATTATATCATTCTTGGATTACCACTCCGCTGCGCCACTCTGATTTTTAACACTCGAGTTAGCATCGGAGGAAGACTTCACTATTGTCACATAAAATTCCATCGATCAATCATTTTACTCTATCACTTTGTAATCACTGTAACAAATTTGTCTGACGTTACCATTTCTCTTGGTCAGCTCTTCATGTAGAATCATTAAACATTGCAGAAACCCGACTGGAAATATATCTGAGGCAGCTTAAATTCATGTACATTCATTTGTGGCAACTTCTAGAAACACTTATGGCTTCTGAAGGTTCATATCTTTCATTTGAGTCTTGTTACTATTCGCTCTTTCTTTATCCGTAATGATTTCATGCTCATAATCTTCCCGGGACAACTTGGTCTCCTTAGCTCTATCATGTCCCTTCAGTTACCCTTGAGTTTCTACGGAACAATCCGTCCTGAAAAGATCCAAACTCTTACCGTTTCTCTAGAATGCCCAACGTAGGTTGCGTTTCTTCGAGTGCCCAAATAATCGATCTTAAACTTTTGCACATTATCATGATCCATTGGATTCTTCCAGTATCTCGTTATTGTATACACAATTCAAATCTATGCCTTATTACCGCCCTCGGAAACTTATTAACACGAGGTGATCTCTTTCTATTCTATAATATTTGTGGAAGGAACCTCTTCGATGGGGAGCATATAACTCCTTAGCTTTAACCTCAATCCTAAACTTTCACGTTCAAGACGATCCTTCGTATATTAAAATCTCAACATAATTCTCGGCTGAAATCCCGATCATCCTTAAACACTAGTCTACTATAACCTTGTGTTATCTTGAACTTGCCTTCTTTAACCAATCAAGGAAATTCAATACTGTTCGTCTAATCAAGGGTGTTTAACTTAATTCGTCCATCAGTATACTAAATTCCAGCAACTTATTATTTATATTCCAACCTTCATTAAGTAAAATTCCAGTCTAGCTTATCTTACTTCTAATCTTCTTACCATTAGGGTACATCCAAGAATTTGATTCACGCTTTGACATGCAACGAGTCTTATCATTACACTTATTCATCCATCTTAGTTCTTAGGCTGCATATCATCTCCTCTTCTTATTTCACAAATCTGGTTCAGGAGACGTGGCTGATCTGATGGGGTCAAACTTACTTGTGATTCATACTCAATAACCACACTTGAGTGGTTAGTTTCATCTATCCAAATAACTCACTTAATCCATAATTAATTCTCTTAACTGTCCGGACATTAAAATCTCATCCGATTAAAGTTCGATTCTTCAACTCTGTACTCAGAATTGTTACTTAGTCCACCCTTCACCTTAACTTCCCGAACTGCGGTTCCTGTTAAGGTTCCACGTCATTCCCTAGAGCATTCCATGATTCCTTAATCTTTATGTCTTCCGCAGACGAGGCATCGTCCAACGATGCGTCCAACTGGGTTGAGGCGCTTCACCTCACTGTTAAATATCCTTTATGTCTCTAAGACCTTGCCACTATCAAGCTTCGTCATTATACAGTTTGATGGCCACCATTGGCATGAATACTTCTTCGCCAAATCCGTCTTAAAATTCCGTCACCATAATCTTCGCCCTTCATACACTTCATTCCTCCTTGGTCACATTCAGCTCTCAGACATTTATCCTAACTGTCATATACTAGACTGAGTTGATCAGGCTCAACTAGATGTGACCTTTAGAACAATATCCGGAACCCAATGGTCCCACTACTTTTATTGAAACTTTAATGACCCAAGGCACGGTCTGAATCGACCTGCTCTGATACCAATTGTAACACCCATACTAAATTATCTAGAATATTTAGCATGCGTATTAATCTGATATCGGATACATTAAAATTTACAATAATTAATATATATACAAACCAATGAATGAGTACAATTTGCTCGTTTACAAAAATATCCAAATATCATATAATACATGTTCATATACATATATAAAATCTGTCAACCTTCTGAGCTTGCCATGACGAGCATCTGCACTCCATCGAGCATCTTTCTGAAGATCTTCATGAACATCTCTTGCTAACCTATGAACCTGCACCAGAAGGATTGGGGTGAGACATAACGTCTCAGTGAGCTCCAACCCAACCTACTGTTGGCAACCACGGGGGAAACCTAGGGTCGCCGTGCCTACTCTTAGCGATCTTGGGGATACCTACGATCGCTGTCATTCTTTACATTTATCGCGATCAAGGGGAAAACCTAGGATCGCTTCATTGTCTTATCTCATGCATAACATGTTCCATTCTAATTCTTAGACTTATACGTAGTGATCTTGGGGACATCCTATGATCACATCTCGTTCACTAGGAACTAATCATCATGTCTCGTATTACATATAAAATATACATATTCATTTCCATATTCGTATTCATTCTTTCATATCATAAAGTTAGAAGTTAGCGTTGAACAAACAATGCATTATCTTGGTTCATTTTACGGAGTGCATCCGGGTGGAGTAACCCCGAAGTACATCTCCCATCATACCGGTGAAATTCCTATCATATCAGGCTAACACCGGACTCCTCTTATCTTTGTGTAGGCAACCCTCTCGATGAAGCCCCATCCGGCATAATCCGGAGCCTGCTGGACACAACTTGCATGTAGACAACCCTCTCGGAGAAGTCCCATCCGGCGTAACTCGGAGCCTGCTGGACATGCTTAATCTTTTAACATACGTGTGGACAATCCTCTCGGAAGAGTCCCATCCGGCGAAACCCGGAGTCTGGTGAACACGTTTAACATAGTCTTATAACTTACGTGTGGATAGCCCTTTCGGAGAAATCCCATCCGGCGTATCCCGGAGTCTGATGAACACGTATAATCTTTATCATTAAGTTCTTACTTAAGTTCGTATGTATATCTTATTCATTCATATTCTTGTGCATAATTATAGCATTCTCTAAAGCTTAACCTATTAGAGGTTCTTAACTATAAGCATAGTATCATTCTTGTGCTTAGTACATGATAAGTACCATCTTAATTCTCTTTAACCTATAATAGGTTTCTAAACTTGAATACTATATCGTCCTTTGGCTTGCTCATACTTAATTGAGTGATTGAGAAATGCCTAGTAAGGGATAAGCTCTATACTAGCTCTTATTCTTCTCTATAATATCTTGTGGATTAAGGCATCCATTCTCTCACTATTGTGCCTATCCTCAATCCATAATGATGATCTAAACCTTCTCACGGATAGGTCTTTAAATGCTCTTTAACATTGCTTAACCATTACATGTTGTCCCTTGAGTCCGAAGCAGTATTGGATAGCCGAAACGGTGCAAGTAAAATTGAAAAACAACATAATCCCGTCCCCTTCAAAATCGTGACACGATTTGGCAATCGTGTCACGATTTCATGCCCAGAAATCGTGTTGGTTTCTGCCTGTAAAATCGTGACACACTGGTAAAATCGTGACACGATTTTACCTGCAGTTGGACAGCATAGGGCTAGTTCAAAACATATTTTCCACCATTTTTGGTCTATCCAATCATGCCCAAGCATCATACAACTTTAAAGGATCATTTCTAATGCATATTAACATATCACAACATGTAATGATCAAGGATTACTCATAACATAAAATTAGGGTACTAGAATTGTAAACTTTACTCAAGTGCTAAACACTCTTAAATATTCATCAAAGTGGGTTCTATAACCCCTAGGGAGCTCACCTTGATTGCTAGCTTTGCTCCTTGCCATGTCTCTAATCACCAAACCCAAGCTTGAGTCTACCTCCTCTCTTTATTCTTCCTTGTTTCTCCTTTTCTTTCTCTTGTACTAGCTTTCCACACAAGCTTGCTAGCATGCTCTTTCTCACATGAATTGGAATGAAGTTGATGAGTGTGTGAAGGAGAGATGGGGGCGTGTAATTGAGGGAGAAAGGGAGAGGAAAAATGCTGATTTTTGGAAGAGTGAAATGAAGATAAAGACAACAAGAAATATCTTGTTTCTTTCTTAAACAATCTCCTCTTTTCAAATATTCACAAAAATGCCATTCCACTTAATTACTAACTTGCCATGCTTGCTTCATCAGGTTCCAATACTAATAATCGATACTTATAAGCGGGATATTACACTTGCCATATAAATAAACCCATTAACTGACAATTTACCAAATTGTCCCTTGCTTAAAACATTTCTGATACATCGTCCCAATATTAACAAATATTCGAGTCTTAGGTGGGATGTTACAGGCATGAGGAAGAGTAGAGAGAAGAGAGAGGAAAAATTCTAGAGGGAGAATTGAGAAGGAAAAATGAGAAAATTGGGGTTGGTTGGATATATATAGCCTCAGCCCTCAATTTTTACCAAAATGCCCTTCACTTAAAGTATCTCTGGTACATCGTCCCAACACTAATAAATATCTAAGTCTTAAGCGGGATGTTACACTCTACCCCCCTTAAAGAAATTTCGTCCTCGAAATTTAGAATTCCCTTGGGATCATGTATGAATAGATTCTTCATACCTCTGTCTTAGTTACTTCTAGATATTCTCTACTAGCCGATTCTTCCATTCAATTTGCTTATCGGGATTACATGGCTACTCTAGGGTCTGACATATAGATTATTCATACACCTCGATTAAAGCTGGCTGGTTAAAACTGGTTCATGGCCATGGTTTCCAACTCTGTAAGTCAAAAATATTCGACAATCTCTTCCCTAACTAAAAAGCTTGATGTACATTACATAATTCTTACATAGTAGGACGTGTGGTTGTCTGAACCAATATATCCGACTCACCTGACTATGTCCCTTGTTCACACACTTCGTGCAAATCCAACTTAAGGTTATCAAGCCTTGGATACTCTTACTGAATTTTATAAGTTCCCTTCATTGTCCGCATAATCTTACCCTGGCGACTTCAGGTCAATCTCATCTTCCTCAAACATTTCAACTCTTCGAGAGGTCTATTGCACTACAATTAATTCCAATGAATCCTTATCTTTGTCTTTCGCCTCGTATGATGGCATCTTACATCTATAATCGTACCATTCTTCATGTAGAATCATCCCTACACTGAAAAGCATCTGATATTTGGTATTCTCAAACAGAAGTAAAGACTACTACAACTAACTCCACTATCCAAATACAAGTAGGGGGCATTGTATCTAGTACCTACTCCTTTCTTTCTGACATCTTGGTGCACTACTTATTACAACCATAATCATTACTTCCACTCCCACTGCGGAATCCTTAAGGGCTTGAGAAATCTTAGAGGCCACTCGCGCTCCGCCCTAACTAGTTGACGACAACGCCTATCTTAATGACTTAGGAATTCTTCTTCCTTACTAGGATTCTGACAATCTTGCATCATTCAAGGCGCATCCCAATCGTATCAGGGTAAGTAGAAATGGCTTCATGGATCTCTTCTAGAACTTACCTTATGTCGTTCAAAAGATACACCTCGTCTTCAAAAAGAAAACTCTGTTTTGACAGCTACTATAGTGGCACACTTAATCCCATTAATCTATTAATCCTTTATTCGTAACCTGAACTTGCGTATCCCCATACTGTAGACTATGAGTGATTTCTAATCTGCACAACAAAGTTCTTTTCCTACCAGTGAACATCGAGTTCAAAATTTCCGAACTCTCCAGTTGATACGTGTCCGTTATCAACAATTCTAATTTGAGTAGTACCTTCTCACTTAAACATTAATGACCGCATACAACTGTTACTATTACATGTCACATAACTGAAAAAAATATGATAAACAATTGTTTGAGTAGTTTGAGTACTGACTGACGAGTACATAATACTTAACATAATCTGGTACATGAGACATGTTTACATAACATGGGTACCACATGAAATAAACTCATATGCCACTATATTTGTCGTTCCTGATTGATGCTTCAGGTCCAAAAATATCATCTTACAAGTGCAACATTTACTGCTGTTGCCTCATGCATAATTCTCTTTTGGCTAAACTTACTCTTCAAGCCCCCTTGAAGTTACTGAGCCGAATAACTAGATTACCGTACTAGCGGTGACTTCAATCGCTTTAGTCTTAACGTGTTAGGAACACATCCTTCTTATTTCTTACCACATACTCTTAAACTACTTCGATTTCCATTTCTCATGATTTTCAAGGTTTGAAGTATCCCTCAACTTAACTTTTTTTTTTTTTTTAAAAATTCCCCATTAGAACCTATGATATGTTCAAGTCGTCACTGCTTACTACTATTCTGCGTTATAAGAATTGAGCACTGAAGACCTTTTTTGCAATTCATATGGCAAGGACTTCACAAGCATTCTTGTTCCCTAAGCTTTAGCTTAGAATTGTTTTTTACTTCATTCTTGGGTTAACTCCGTTGCGCAACTATGATTCTAACAACTCGCTTTGGGATATGAGTAATACACCACTATTACCATATAAAATCTCTTGACCAATCTTACTCCTTTATAACTTTGTAGTTACCATAACAAGACCATCTTACGGCTCGTTACTTCACTTGTGATTTCGACTACGTGCTTACCCAAGTGTTTTAATCCTCCTTCGAAGCTCACATGCTAATAACAAGAGTTAACTTCATACTGTGCATCGCTTTGAAACACTACTTACCTTACTGACTGGTCATCTGTGACTTTGTGTTTTCCTTTAGACATAAACAATATACTTGTTCTCGCGAATTGATTCTTGATTACTCTTCCAGATTCACATCTTTCATATACTAAACCCACTGATGGCTCGAGTCTTGTTTCCATTCATTCGATTCTTATTCATAGGGATTTCATACTTATAATCTTTTCTGATACAGCTTCGGTTTCCATAACTCAATCATGTCCTTTAGGTTACTCTACAAGTTTCTCTAAGAATAATTCATCCAGAATAGATTCAAACTCTTATCGGCTCTCTTGTACGCCCACTTATAGGTTACGTTTCTTCAAGTACCCGACTATATGATCTTACTATCTGAATGATTCTCCATTTATACTAAGCAATTTCCATAGGTCTTCTTGACTATTGTCTTCTTCATATGGTTTTGAACAATCCAAGGTCTGTACATTCTACCACCTTCAAAAGCATGCCAACATAAGGTGATCGCTTTCGGTTTTCAAAAATAATTGCGTAAGGAAACTCATTAATCAAAGCCATAAAACTCCTTAACATTAACCACGACCTTAACTTGTGTACTAGCGACGATCTTCCTGATAATAAAGCCTCAAAATAATTCTCGGCCAAAAATTCTGGTTAATCCTCAAAATACTGGTCTACTATAGTCCTGTGTTATCTTAAACTTTCCCTTTACGTCTAAACAAGGAAGTTCGATATTGTTCGTCCATCAGTTCACTAAATTCCAACAACTTAGTATTCAATATCCACTTCCCGATTTTTGATGAAAAAATATTACGTCTCATCTCTTGCCATTTATGGGGTCTCATTTACTTGTTGCTAAGCTTGCGCTTCTCATACAAAACATCTCAATGACTCATGTTAAAGGAAGTTAGTCTGATCCACTTTTCATTGTGAGAAATTGCAATTAAGCTTATCTTCCTTTCCAATCTTCCTGCCAATAAGGACACTTCTGAATCACGCTTCGATACACAATAGGTCTCATCACTACTAGTTACTCATCCATCTTGGTTTCTAGATTGCATACCATCTTCTCTTCATAATTCACAAATCTGGCACCTAAGGTTCGGGAGATGTGACCGATCTGACAGGGTTTAACTTACTTGTGCTTCACGCTCACTGACCACATTGAGGGGTTAGCTTTATCTGTTTGAATAATTTGCTTAATCCATAATTAATTCTCATAACTGTTTGGATATTAAAATCTTGTCCGATTCAAGCGCGCAAGTCCTTCGATTCTTACATACTCTATCTTCACTAGGAGTCTAGGGGTTCAGATAATCGACCGATAATTCCTCATTCCGAGCTTCTGGGTCTAATACTGCATTTCTTTAACACTGTACCCAAAATTATTACTTTAGTCCACACCTCACTTTAATTTCTCAAACTACGGATCCCGTAAAGGTCCTAAATCATTCCTTAGAGCATTCCATAATTCCTTACTTCTTATGTTTTTCCATAGACAAGGCATCGCCCAACAACGCGTCCAACGATGTTGAGGTACTTCGCCTTGTTCTTAAATATCTCTAATATTTCTGAAACTTCGCCCTCAACAAACTTTGTTACTTTACGGTTTGATGGCCACCATTTGGCATTGAATACTTCTTCGCCAATTTTCGTCCTAAAATTTTGACACCTTAATCTTTGCTCTTCATATGCTTCATTCCTCCACGGTCCCATTTAGCTCACAGATGTAAAGCCCCAATCCCCGAGAACATAAATATAAAGATAAATAACACATTTATCCTACATTGGAACTTTACTGATTCAACATACGTCTCATATCAAATATTTATGATAAAAACTTCATCAATTAAATCACATCGCAGCGGAATAAAACATAATTAACATCAAAGCAATTGTCATGTCTCGGTCATAACATATCAATTAACATATCATCTCAACAAGGTTCGATCCAAAGATCTCATAATATAACGTAAATAAACCCCTAGTCCTAATCAGAGCTCCTAATCTAGACTCCAAAGTAGATAAACTCGAGTAGGCAAACACCATCCTCGTCATGTTCACGAATAAGCTATTCCTCAACCTGCAAGTCTACATCCATGAGGGATTCACCCAAGGATGAGGCGACAATAAAGCCACTGGAGGGTAAGATATATGCTCAACATAAGGGAATAATAAACGCATGTATGTCAGGCAAGCCACATCAACAATTATCACATATACATTTACATAAACAATCCTGGTTACATAATTCAACATTCATATCACGTTCATATTCAATTATAATCTCAATCACAATTTTCAATCATATATCAAACACTCAAGATTCATCAAGTATCATCAAATCATTTACAATTCAATCACAATCACGAGAACTCATCAATTAAGCATTTACCACCTTAATGCACAAATTCACACCAAAACATTACCAAACACGACTTCTGTGCATGTAATGCACCTAACACGACTCTATATGTTTTACGGTACCGCCACCGATGAACTCCTCGAGATCTAAAACCCCGCAATGAATTCACCATACAATCGCCAATGAAATCCCCGAGATCTTAAAACCCCGCAATGAAATCACCACACATCACACCAGACTGACTTATGAATGCATGGACCCACAAAGAGACTCGACAATGCTCACCAAATACACTCACCATTTGTTATACAATTCACTCCGTCATATAACATATGATCACCAAATCATCACCTAACGCATTATCAAGTCACTAAGGCCACACATCAAGTCAAGTAATTAAACATCATCATCATTTACTCAAACATCGTCACTTAACACATAACATGTATCATTATCACACATCATTCAATATCATCAATAGCATCATCAATATCATCATAAATATCATCATCAATAGCATCATCAATAGCATCATCAATATCATCATAAATATCATCATCAATAGCATCATCAATAACATTATCAAATCATGTGTAAACAGCAACACATCACAACCATAACAACATCAAGTATTTACAATCTTCAACATTCTCATAATTTAAGTTTCATGATTTAATCACACAAACTACACCAAACATCATTAAAGATCGCAACTTCATAATTACCTGATCATATATTAACTCTAAATGATTCCTTAGACTCGTCATTAATTTTAAGGATGTTTCAAGATTCATTGAAAAAGTATGCGGAAGTTTCACGAAAAATGTGCCATGACCTATGTGTAGTATTTTGATCATAACTCAAGTTCTGGAACTCTAAATGAAGTCCAACCAACGGAAATTTAAAGATAAAATCCATATCTACAACTTTCATGTTTACACCGAAACCCAGTTCAAAACAGAAACTAGTGAAAAAAGGGATGTAACAGAAAACATTGTTGCTATCAGTGGTTGGTACGGCTACGGGAATCACTTAAAACTCGCCCAAAAATCACATTTTTGATCCCCATCAACCCAAAATCAATTTACAGATATTAACCATGATCAATACACTCAAATTGAACAATTCTTACACAACAAAACATCAATTGATATGAATTTCACAATATTTTCGGTTAATTTTCAAAGTTAGTCTCAAAAACCCATTTTTTTTCCCAAAACAACTTAAAATCCCAAACAGATTTGTACAGCAACAATTCCAACTTTCTAATCACATCAACATGTTCATAAGCACATAATTAACAACATAAATCAAGTTAAAATCAATTATGTCAATAATTCATTTAAATTCACCAATTTAAGCAATTTTCACATAAACAACAACAATCATAATCCTAACTTAACCCAAACAATATAACCTCATAATTTCATAACCCAAATACATAATCATACTCATAATCAATTCAATTAATCATAAACAACACCAATTATCATGTTATTCATTAATTTCACCAACTTTCACAAAGTTCATAATTAACAAAATCAAACATGAGTTTTAACGAAGTAAAAGCATGAAATCAACAACTTAACACATATTCAATTCAGTCATCAACAAAGAGCACGAAAATCAACACAATTAATCATAATTCATAAAATTAAGCTATAATCTAAAAGCTCCCAAACACGCAATTGCTTCTTAAACCCATATGTTAATCATAACCTCCCCTCTTACCTTAGTTTCCTCGATATTCTTGCTATTCTTAGTGCAATCCTCTCCTTCCCCTTTGATTCTCTAGCTTTCCTCTACTCCAAGCCTCTTCTCTCTATCTCTCTCTTGCCTCTCAAAAGTTTTGTGAATAATGAATAATCTAATTCACTCACCACTAACTAATGTATTTATAATAGGTTTCTAGGGTTTGTTACAATTTCAAATATATCTTTTAAAACAAAGTTTGTTATCTTTTAAAATAAAATAAGGCTTGTTACGATTAACTCACAATATTTTTCTCTACACTTTTACTTCACTTAAACCCCCTATTACTTATACACCACTATTTTCAAATATTCAAATTCTAAACTTCTAACATATTTCAAATATGCCACTAACTCTCAAATTACTAAAATAACCTTCAACTCCCAAAATTCAATAAATCACCAAAATAAACAATTAAATACACAAAAACAATTAAATAAATAAATCCTAAAAATCGGGCTGTCACAACTCTACCCCCCTAAAAGAATTTTCGCCCTCGAAAATTACCTGAAGGAAACAACTTCGGATACGACTCCTTCATCTTACTCTCCAACTCCCAAGTTATGCTATCTCCCAAAGGACCTCCGCAAATCACCTTTACCCAAAACGATCTCTTTTCCACGCAACTGTTTAACCTCTCGTCCCTCGATATTCATCGGCATAGTCTCAACGGTCAAATTTTCTCTTACTTCCAAATCATCTACTTGAATCACATGAGACAGATCATACACATACTTCCTCAACTGAGACACATGAAATACATCATGAAAATTCGACAACGATGGTGGTAATGCATCCGATATGCTACAACTCCAACTCTCTCCAGAATCTGATAAGGTCCAACAAAACACAGCGTCAACTTCCTCGACTTCAGAGCTCTTCCGACGCCCGTAACTGGATTCACTCTCAAAAACACATGATCTCCGGCTTGAAACTCAATATCCTTCCTCCTCTTATCATGATAAATCTTCTGCCTACTCTGAGATGCCTTCATCTTCTCCTGAATCATCTTAACCTTCTCCGTAGTCTGCTGAACTACTTCCGGTCCAATCAAAGCACCCTCGCCTGACTCAAACCAACACAACGGCGTTCTACATCTCATACCGTACAATGCTTCAAAAGGTGTAATACCAATACTTGAATGAAAACTGTTATTGTAGGTAAATTCAATCAACGGTAAACATTCACTCTAACTTACACCTTGCTCCGAAACACAAGCTCTCAACAAATCTTCCAAAGACTGAATAGTCCTCTCCGACTGACCATCAGTTTGAGGACGATAAGCAGAACTCAATCTCAACTTAGTTCCCAAACTTTTGCAAACTTTTCCAAAACTTAGACGTGAACCTTAGATCTCTATCTGACACAATGCTAGACGGAATACCATGCAACTTCACAATCTGCTCAATGTAGATCTCCGCCAACTTATCCAAGGACATACTAATCTTAATAGGAATAAAATGTGCTGATTTCGTAAACCGATCGACAATCACCCAAATCGAATCACAACCCTTCGCAGTCTTCGGCAAACCACTCACAAAATCCATAGAAATGCTATCCCACTTCCACTCTAGCACAAACAACGGTTGCATTACTCCAGACGGCTTCTGATGCTCAACCTTAGACTTCTGACAAACCAAACAAGCATAAACAAACTCAGCAATATCCTTCTTCATTCCTGGCTACCAAAACAACTTCTTCAGATCTTGATACAACTTCGTCGCTCCAGGATGAATACTCAAACTACTCTGATGACCTTCTTCCAAAGTCTTACGCTTCAGCTTGGGTACATCCGGCACACAAACTCGACCACGAAATCTCAGAACTCCACTCTTATCCAATCCAAAGTCTACCTCCTTGCCTTGGTTAACTAACACCAAACGATCCACAAGCTGCATCCACTTTCTGACCCTCTTTGATCTCTTCGATAATGTTACTCACTCACCATTCGGAGTCAACTCACTCACCAAACTCAGATCTCAAAACTGCTCAATCAACTCCAACTCTTTCACCAAAAGCGCCTACATGTGTAACGATTTCCTACTCAAAGCGTCTGCTACTACATTCGCCTTACCAGGATGATAACTCAACTTAAAATCATAGTCCTTCAAGAATTCCATCCAACGCCTCTGCCTCATATTCAACTCATTCTGATCAAACAAGTACTTCAAAATCTTATGATCACTAAACACCTCAAACTTTGAACGAAATAGATAATGCCTCCAAATCTTAAGCGCAAACACTACTGCCGCTAATTCCAAATCGTGGGTCGGATAACTCCTCTCATGAACTTTCAACGCCTCGATGCGTACGCCACTACTTGACCACTATGCAAAAGCACACCACCTAAACCCATCTTCAATGCGTCAGAATACACCACAAAAGAATCCTTCGCATTGGCAAAATCAAAACAGGCGTAGTCGTCAACCTCTTCTTCAACTCTTGGAAACTCTCTTCACACTTCGAATCCCACACAAAAGCTTGTCCCTTACGAGTTAATTGCGTCAATGGCAAAGCCAACTTAGAAAATTCTTTAATAAACCTCCGATAATAACCGGCCAAACCCAAAAAGCTTCTAATATCTAAAACAGACTTCGGAGTCTCCCACTGCAACACCGCATCAACCTTCGACGGATTAACTGCTATTCCACTTCTAGAAATAACATGACCGAGAAACCTCACTTCTCACAGCCAAAACTCACACTTCGACAACTTGGCATACAACTTCTTCTCTCTCAAAATATGTAACACCATCCTCAAATGCTCCGTATGCTCCTCTTCAGACTTCAAATATACCAAGATATCGTCTATAAACACCACCATAAACTGATCCAAATAAGGATGGAAAATTCTATTCATGTATTCCATGAAGACACCGGGTGCATTAGTCACACCAAATGGCATCACAGAATACTCATAGTGTCCATACCTTGTTCGAAATGCAATCATAGGCACCTCCTCTGACTTTACTCTTATCTGGTGATATCCGGATCTCAAATCAATCTTACTAAACACCTGAGCACCAACCAACTGATCCATCAGATCATCTATCCTTGGAAGAGGATATTTGTTATTAATGATCACCTTGTTCAACTGCTGATAATCCACACACAACCTCATGCTACCATCTTTCTTCTTGACTAACAACACTGGCGCTCCCCTCGGTGAAACACTCGGCCTGATGAACTTCTTCTCTAACAACTCCTCCAACTATTTCTTCAGCTCACCCAACTCAGAAGCAGACATCCGATACGGCGGCGCCGATATAGGACTAGTTCCAGGTACAACATCAATCACAAACTCTACTCCTTTCTCATGCGGTAAGTCGGTAATGTCATCTGGAAAAACATCTGCAAACTCATTCACTACCGGCAAATCGCTAACTTGAACTTCACATCCAACCTTCAACGAAGCAATCATAACAAACACTTGAGCCGTTCCGTCCATCGACGCTCCTACTTGCCTTGCAGACAAAAACTTCCCTACATCACGCTCCTCCGGCTTAGGAAAAGTCACACTCTTGGTTAAACAGTTAATGTTAACACCAAAAGTTAGCAACCAATCCATTCCAAAAATTACATCCATATGCTTCAAAGGCAAACAAACTAAATTTAGCTTAAAATCTACATCACCAAAATTCACAGGGCAAGACCACTCTCAGACTTAACGCACTAGGACCACCTAACTAGAAAGAACAAGTATCGACAGTATTCACATACATGTCGCATACAATAGGATAATCACCAAGTGTAGGCCCGGACTAGACCGACCTGCTCTGATACCAAGTTGTAAAGCCCCAATCCCCGAGAACATAAATATAAAGATAAATCACACATTTATCCTACATTGGAACTTTACTAATTCAACATACGTCTCATATCAAATATTTATGATAAAAACTTCATCAATTAAATCACATCGCAGCGGAATAAAACATAATTAACATCAAAGCAATTGTCATGTCTCGGTCATAACATATAAATTAACATATCATCTCAACAAGGTTCGATCCAAAGATCTCATAGTATAACGTAAATAAACCCCTAGTCCTAATCAGAGCTCCTAATCTAGACTCCAAAGCAGATAAACTCGAGTAGGCAAACGCCATCCTCGTCATGTTCACGAATAAGTTATTCCTCAACCTGCAAGTCTACATCCATGAGGGATTCACCCAAGGATGAGGCGACAATAAAACCACTGGAGGGTAAGATATATGCTCAACATAAAGGAATAATAAACACATGTATGTCAGGTAAGCCACATCAACAATTATCACATATGTGCGCTCTCGTTAAAAACATGCAATCTTCCGAGACGTGTACGAACGCTCGGAAGGCTGTTGTGAAGTCGCCACCAAAGTTTTTGTTTAAAGGGAACGTTGATAAACCCTTAAGTTTTTTTTTTATTTGAAGGGAAACAATAATAAAACCCTTGACGATGAGGAAAAGGACTGGTCATCGCAACCATTGTCGGGTTCGGGAGTCGATTACGCAAGGGGAAGGTATTAGCACCCCTTACGTCCGTTGTACTCTACGGGAACCTCCTATTTGGCTAAAGCTTAAAATGTTTTTAAATGTTTTGCGTGCATGCTTGTCTATGTAAAGATAATAAAGATGAAAGGGGAAAAAAGTTTGTTTTTTATTATTGTGCTTGACAAGATGACGATCTTGCTCCTACGTATCTCCCGGTAGACGGAGAATTCAAAGCGTACGTAGTTCTTTGGTAGAAAAACGTATATGTTGGTTATTTTTAAAAGAACGATGTTTTAACCGAATTCTTACGATTAAACGTAGCTTGTATGCTAGCGCATGGGAGGCTTAAGCGTATAGCTTGTATGCTCGCGCATGTGAGGCTTAAGCGTTTGTTTGAAATCGCGTTAGAATTGATAAAAACATGTTCGTTGGGGTAAAAGGGTCGATTGATCCGACGAGATCAAGAAAGGGTACAATGGACTCAGCCGAGTCGATCATTGACCAAGTGACTCAAACGAGTCGAGAAAGGGTTCGATTGATCCAACGGGATCAAGAAAAGGTACATTGGACTCGAACGAGTCGAACATTGACCAAAGTGACTCAACTGAGTCGAGAAGGGTTCGATTGATCCAACGGGATCAAGAAAGGGTACAATGGACTCGAACGAGTCGAACATCGACCAAAGTGACTCAAACGAGTCGAGAAATTGAATCTAGTGGCCACGGGGGACCAAAAGGTTCAAATTGACCACAAAGGGCCAATAATTGGTATGGTGTGGTCGGATACGTTGAAAATGGAATGACGATTGTCCGAACGACGAGACATACGTCACGCATTCGTTCAATCGGGGCAATGGAGAGACATACGTCAAACCACCCCTTTTTCATTCAAGTTTTTGTTTGAATTTTTAGAAATCCCAAAGTTTATCAAAACACTTGGTTTGGAACCCAAAATGAAAAGGTTTTAACAAATTTGTGAAAAAACGCACAAGTTCGGCTCAAGTTTAAAAAAAGGGTTTTGAAAAGTGAACAAGTTCGGCTTAAGTTCACGTTCGATTTGAAAATCATGAACAAGGTTTTTGTTCAAGTTTGGTTTTGAAAACGATGAACTTAGCTTATTGCTCAAGTTTGTTTTGAAAGTTTGTGAGCGTAACTTGTTTTGCAAGTTATCCAAAAAGTGTTGCTCGAACTTGTGAATCCTTCAATATTATGCAAAATCCTTGTTATGGTTTGGATAAAATGAGTTTCAAACCTCTTAGGTTCTGAGTTCTTGGGCTAGAACCTCAAAAATTGGCTGTTTGGGAGCCTAAACTCAGATTCTGAGTTCTGTCATGGTCGCACTGCGACCAGAGCTTCGCACTGCGAACAATGCGAAATTTTGAGTTCAGAAGCTGCTTCTGAACTGTTGTTCAGAAGCAACTTCTGAACAATCTCAGAACCTTTAGGGGAGTGAAAAACTTTGAGATTTGGCTATAAAAAGAGCTGGACAAACCAGTTTGAATGTTTTGCAAACCTTGGGATTTCTTTTGAAATTCAAAAGGGGTTTTTTAGAGCAAAGTGGATTTGAACAAAATTAAAGATGCAAGCACAACTCTAAATGAAAGATAAGGACTTAAAACACTTACAGAGATCCTAGCAAAGCTCCTGCTGCAAGGGAATGAATGGAACTTGAATGGTTGAAGTTCTTGCAAGGTTTGGAATATTGGTGAGTATGAGCAATGAACTTGTGTAATGCTTTGATTTGAAACTGGTTTTTGCTATGGGTTTAGTGTTGTTTCAAGTGCTCAATTGCTGGTTTTTTCTGGTTGTGGTGAGTGAGTGTAAGTGTGTTTTTTCTAAGTGTTTGAAACCTTATGCATTGCTTCCTATTTATAGGCCAAAACCAAATCAATTTTCATCATGAGAAATCCCCAAAATCCAGCTGATTTGTGGGCTAGGATCAGGCTAAATCACTTTGCATTTAATGCAAAAGTGAAGAGGTGACCTTGCCTTGCTGCAATGGTCAAGACTTAGCCAAATCCAGCCACTAATTCAATGGATTTTGGATAGAAATGATGATGAAAACAGGGCTGGTTTGCAATTGGTTGTCCCTTGGGATTGGTCCTTGCAATCTTGAAGGTTAAGCAATAAAAACGTGCACTGTGATGTGCAGAGGTTGGGGGAAACAAAAGGCAACATGTGGGCTGGTGTGAGGAGGAAGAAAAGCTGCTGAAAAACAGGGCAACACTCATGGCTTTGGGCAAGTGAAAACCAGCTGGGTTTGACTGGTTTTGGGGGAGAAAGCAGGAAGAAAATCAACAAGCTGGTGGCTGGCAACCTTAGGGTCAGTAGCAGGTCCACTGGGAGGGACAAGAGCTGCCCAAGGGCAAGCCAACTTGCTTGGCACATGCTAGGTTGGAAGAAAAAGCTTCTTTCCTTGGCTTTAATGGCAAATGCTCCAATTCTTGCTTTGCTGAGCTCAATTAGCCATGAATGATGATAAAAACAATAATAAAAATGATATGTAATAATAATAATTACAAAAATGAAATAAATCAAAGAGATTAAAAAATCTGCAAAAAATTCGCAGACTTCACAGAGCGAAGGGGACTTTGCTCTGCGAAGTCCTCATTTCAGAAATGTTGACTTTTTTGTTGACTTTTTGTTGACTTTGACTTTTTTCTTTTTGTTTTTTTTGAATTTTTTTTTTTGGAAAAAGGCTTGGGACAAAATTAGGGTACAACAACTGCCCCTACTTAATTGTGTCTTTGCATAGAGTGTGTGAGTGCCAAGGGCATCTCATAAACTCTTTGCGAAGAGCAATTAAGTAAAAGAAGGACCCGAATTTTGTCCTTCGCGGTACGAAAAGATTGTAGTTAATAGAAAAGAAGTAAATGCAGGGTCACCTGGTTGGGCTACCGATGCATAAACTAAGGTAAAAGATCGTCACCTAATCAGGTGATTTCGATCTGAAAAGGGAAAAGATCGTCACCTAAACATCCGAGACGTGTACGAACGCTCGAAAGGTTAGGTGATTTCGATCTGAAGAGAAAAAGATTGTCACCTAATTAGGCGATTTCAATCTGACAGGGTAAAATGATCGCCACCTAATCAGGTGATCTGATCTCCGAGACGTGTATGAACGCTCGAAAGGTAAAAGATCGCCACCTGATTAGGTGATCTGATCTGGAAGGTAAAAAGATTGTCACCTGATTAGGCGATTTCAATCTGGAAAGATAAAGGATCGTCACCTAATCAGGTGGCCTCAATCTGGAAAGATAAAGGATCGTCACCTAATCAGGTGGCCTCAATCTAGAAAGATAAAGGATCATCACCTAATCAGGTGGCCTCAATCTGGATTTTTGTTTGGGAAAACTCAGTTGGGGCATCTTAATGGCCGTGAGCAGGTCACTTGGGGATGTGATAAATTGGGAAGAAAAACCGCTAGGATTATTCTCTAGAAGAACTTACTGGGGAAGCTCTGGAATGGGTTCACTGGGGAACACTAGAGATGATTGATGGATGTTGGTGAATATGTGATATTCACTGGAGAATCCTAGTTGAGGATGCATGACATGAATATGAGATGCATGCATATGAATGATTTGGATATGCATGTATGAATGAGTTTGATATGATGCATGTATTATGAATGATATGTGGGATGACAGACGTCATGTTGGATGCTGGGGATTATGATTGGATGCCGAGCAAAGTCGGGCTTTGGGTGGAATTGTATTTGGATGTGAGTAGATGCCAAGCATGGTTGGGCTTTTACTGGGGATTTGTATTTGTGAATGCCAATGATGATTGGGCTTTTGGGGTTGAGACTCCTTGGGGAATGCCAATAAAATTTTGGGCTTCGTTGGATTGCTGGGGATATAAGGATCATTTTGGAAGCATGATCGATATTCAGCCTTGGTTGATGGAAGAGATGTTTGGGGTGTTTTGACTGGGGAATTAGATCGACTTGTATGACCGATAAACTTGATGAGACAAGATTAAACCGGTAAGATAAAAAAGTGGACCGATATTGCATTATAAACACTCAGTAATCTTCAAGGGGGATGATATCACAGGGGATACATCTAAATATTGACGGGGCAAAGCCGTGATAATTGATGAAAAATAAATACCTCGTGGGGGATTGTTAATCCGCTGGGTAAATCGTGCTAATCCGCTGGGGAGAAGAACTGATGATTCCGCCGGGGATGCTTGTGCTTTGGTTGGCCAATCTTGCTTGAATCGTCACTTCGGGCTCTTGATTCATTGGGGACATTCCTTTTTGGTTCACCGATGACCCTGTTGGGGAAATCCTTTTAGCAATTGACCATGCCTGGCCTGCGAGGTTTATCTGCTCTATGGATAGATATTGATGCACGCTTTAAGTACTCACAGTTCAAAGAAAATGTGTTTGTTACTTATGTTGTTCAAAAACAGAAAAATTCCCAATAATTTTTTTTTTGAAAAATTTTGTTTTAAGTACTATCATCAAAAAGAAGAAATGAATGAATAGAATAAAATGGGAGATTTTGACAAAAGTAAAAGACTTCGCTTGGGAAGAAATTTATTAATGGGGTGGTGGCCTGCCAAAGGCGTGGTTCATGGTGATCGTGCTTGGAAGCGCCAATGACAATTGGGCTTTTTGTAGGAGAATGTAGTTATGATTGCCAGTGCAAATTGGGCTTTGGGTTTGCCAATGAATATCGGGCTTTGGGTTTGCCAATGAAATATTGGGCTTTGGGTTTGATTGGTATGATTCATATGAGATTTGCACAGGCAAATTTGATGCTCCCATTAATCCCAGATTGCACTAAAAATTTGAAACAATACCAAACACAAAATTTATATCGTACAATTTAAGTCAAAAATATGTTTATCAATGAACCTACCTAACACACATTTAAGTAAATGAATAAATTGAACATTAATTGTGGGGGGTATTGAACACTCACCCGACAAATTTGCCAACATTCCGATCAAATTATGTGTCTATCTAATCATCGTTTCTAAAAGCACAAAAGCATTGATCACAGGGTCTTTGAGGGTTGTAATTTGGCTGGGTTACAAAAGAAATGTCATATGTGGGTAAATCGAATTCAAAAGGTCAAGCCAGGAGAACATTCTTTCTAAATTACATACTTCCTCTTTTGTTCAACCACAACTCTTGGTGATTTACAAATATTTTTCTTTGATCTTGACAATTCTTTGATTTATTGATTCTTTTTTTCTTTTCTCTTTTCTTTTTCTTGGTTTGCTTTTCTTTCTTTCTTTCTTCTTTTTTTCTTGGTTGTCAAGACCAATTCGAAAATTCACTATTTCTTGACTTTCACAACCTCCCCTTTTCAATCAAAGATGATACCCTAATCGAATGTTCCCCTTTTCTTTTGGCAAGGGACAAAAATCATGATGGTTAAGGGTTCAAATTTGAAAGAAAATTATCAGAATTCAGCGATGATTTAACCATGAACTGAAATTTTTTTTTACAAACTCCGGCAATCTCATTAAGCAGTTGAGCTTATGAAAGTTGGCAGTTCATAGTTAATAATTCTGATTCGTTAGGCTCAATGGGGTTGACAAATACTCACTTCTCACAGGGTGGGCAATTTGTGGTCAAGTGTTTTCACTCATATTTAAGAAATGCCTCATTCATGTCAATGCTTTCATACAATTTAAAACAACGTTTAGATTTAACATAAAAAAGATCGAGTTAACAAAAATGCCCGTCTCCTGCATATGTATAATGATTTTGAGGCTTCCTCACATTTCGGCTAGTTCTAAACGGTTCACCGGATAAACATATCAAAAACACAAACGGTAAGATATAACTTTTGTATTAAGC
Source organism: Medicago ruthenica (assembly GCA_018208015.1). Lineage (NCBI taxonomy): Eukaryota > Viridiplantae > Streptophyta > Magnoliopsida > Fabales > Fabaceae > Medicago > Medicago ruthenica. The sequence goes on along the minus strand of CM031373.1, from coordinate 34,108,732 downwards.
ATATATTCTCATTTTGAGTTTAATCACAAAAAAAAAGGAAACATGCATTTTAGCTTTGCGAAAATTAATCAAGTTTATCATTACCATTTACCCGTGGCTGAATGCTTTGGATCAATCTGTTTTGGGAAGATTTGTCAAATTCGAATTACTAATGATCCATAGCAAAAAAATTTGACACTTAAGCATATTAAAATTTAACAGGCATTAATAATTATAATTCATAAGCCAGCTAATAAAAAAGAAAGAGTACTCAATACAAATAGTAATAGAGCAGAGTACAAATACGAATACAAAGTATTAAACACAGGAAGTTCTGAAGAGTGTACGAGACAATAAAATAACATGAACAACAAAAGCATAAGAAAACATCAAAAAGGGAGCCACTCAAGGAGTGAGAGCCTCATCGTCCTCGGTCTCCTCATCCTCCTCGTCCTTATCATCATCATCTCCTCCATCATCACCTTCTTGGCCTCCGGCCGCCGTACCACTACCTCCACCCTCCGAATACTCGGGCCTATCCCCGGGCCAAGCACCATAAGCTGCAAACATCTCTGGTGTCGGTATCTGGATGGCGGGATCTGCTGGCCTACCCAACTGTATCTGGAGCCGATACATGGAATCGTGCATCATGGTCATACATCTATGATTGGAAGCATTCTGCTCCCATGAGAAGGTACTGGTGTGGTGACCCTGTGATGCAGGTGGGGGTCTGGGTCGTGGCTGCTGCGCCCTCGCCGCTCTCCTCCCCGTGCAATGTCTCGCGATGTAATCATCCGTGATCGGATTCTTTATAGTCTCGGAAACATGAGGGGGGATTGCTACACGCGCCTCCCGACAGAGACCCATAATCAGGCCCGGGAAAGCGAGTGTGCACATCTTCTTGGCCGGGGGTTTTATGCCACTCTCGACCACTATTTTAAGCTCCTGACAAATTACTCTAGCCACATCTACTTGCTTGTGGGTGAGGATGTAGTAGATCAAGGGTGTGACATCTAAAGTGGTGGAAGATGTGTGGCTTTTCAGCTTTATATTATGAACGATGAGGTGGAAGATGACCTGGGCATATGTAGTGAGGTTATTTTTGATGGCCTTGGTAGGCTGCCCCGATGCGTTAAGTTCATTACCTCTCCTGGATTGAAAAAGGGTTTGGGCATAGAGGTCGTGGTTCCAATTCCCCCGGTTTTGGTGTTTGTGGAAGGCACATAGCTCATCGTTATCAAGTTGGAGGGGGTTGCGGAGATAGGCGTTGATGGCTTCGCGATCGAATCTAATGATCCGACCGAACCATGGTTTGGTAGGTGAATTCTCCTTCAGGATCCGCGGGAATAGCGTTCGCATAGAACTCCCGGATAATGTCGTAGTTCAAATTTAGTGGAGGATTCACTAAAACTCCCCAATGGTGGGAATCTATTAACCGCGCCAACTCCCGATAAGTGCCCCGCTCACTTATGATAAACTGCCTTTCAGCCCAGAATGTCCTGCGGAGGAGCTCCTCGTATCGTTCTTGATTTCGAAGGCTGAGAAAACGGGAAGCATCGTATGCCCCTTGGGGTCTTAAACCTGATGCTTCGCCCCTTGATCGCTTCCCGGTTTGTTTTGGCGCCATCTACAAGAAAAGAAACAAAATTAGTAAACAGCAGACCTAATTATGAGCAATATGAGGTGAAACCAATGGAATTGGAAAGGAAACATGGAAAAAAAAGGGTTCTGTTCTGTCATTTTCGCACTGCGAAGGCAGGGTCGCAGTGCGAAGTTGAACGTGCAATTCTGGGTTGCCCAGAAAAAAGGGTCGCAGTGCGAAGTTGAACTTTGCTCTGCGACCATGACAGAAAAAGCCAAAACCCCATAAATCTACCCTAAACTCTCAAGTTAAGCTTTATACAATGCATGTTAGATAGATGATTAAGAATAAATGAATGGGTATGAAAACACCTAACACAGCAACTAGTTTTAGTTTAATTTCTACAAAAAAATGGGTAAAGTAAATTCGTGCAAAAATCACTTAAAAATGAAAAGGAAATGGACCTGTTTCCACTACCCATAATGCACATTTACTAAATCACAACTTAACATAGCAAGCTAGGAAGGAAATGAAGTTTAACACAAACCTAAACCCTAAAATGGAAATTTCAAAATTAGAAACCCTAAGACCCAATACGAATCAGAAATAAAAGAGGAGAAAGAGGAAGAAATCGTACCTTGTTGTTTGTTCTGAATAGAATAAAACACGAATTTAAGGAAGGAAAGGGGAGATTCAAGAAAAATGGGTATGCTTTTTTTTAATTTGGGTTTTTTTGAAAAGTTATGAAATGAAAGTGTTTTTTTTAGTTTTTAGGAGTTAATGAAAAAAAGAAAACGGTTGGATAAAGGAAAGAGAATGGAATGGGTGGTTGAGGGGGGAGTAATGGAGGGTCAGCAATTTTGAAAACTGAGCTGACAATTTTCGCCTACTTCGCACTGCGAAGTACTTTTGCTCTGCGAACATCAGAGTTAACTTCGCAGTGCGATGCAACTTTGGCTCTGCGAAGTATTCGGGTTCTGAAGTGTTCGCAGTGCGAAGATACTTTGCTCTGCGAAGTCATCAGACTCTGAAATTTTCAAAATTGCTACCTTTCAACAAATTGGTCATTTACATCCCCAACTATGATTATACATATAAAAACAGTAATAAACAAAGATTATTGATTGCCCCTTCTATAAAACGAAACGGTATGCAACAATTATGAATGAATGCAAATGGGCGATATGCAAAGGTATGGTATATGAAGGTTCGGAACTTCCCCCCATCCTCACGTGTAGGCTCTAGAGATGAGATTTTCTAAAAAGGTCCCTAGATTCACGGATCTCACATGGAAGTAAGGTCGTCGATTGCGAACTTCGCATGACTTCAATACATTCCAAGTGAAAATCTCCTCTAGGCGGGGTTTGGCATCCTACCTCACGGACATACGTCAACGCGGGCTTCCGCTCACAACCCCCTTCCTAACTTAATTTTTTTTCTCAAGCTCGGGTAGAGAGCCTCACACGTCCGGCATTAACCCGAACAATGTGGAGCAACATCGCTCAAGTAACATCCCCGTAATTGATATATATGATATGAATATAAAGCAATATAAAGCAGTTATAAACATAAAGCAAGAGAATGACATAGACAACGAAATAAGAGCATGCGCGCAAAAAGATAAAAAACATTTAGCTTAAAAGCCAAATAGGATAGGCTTGACTCGCTAGTGGGAAAAGGGTCCCCAATAAAGTCGCCAGCTGTGCGCTCTCGTTAAAAACGCGCAATCTTCCGAGACGTGTACGAACGCTCGGAAGGCTGTTGTGAAGTCGCCACCAAAGTTTTTGTTTAAAGGGAACGTTGATAAACCCTTAAGTTTTTTTTTTATTTGAAGGGAAACGATAATAAAACCCTTGACGATGAGGAAAAGGACTGGTCATCGCAACCATTGTCGGGTTCGGGAGTCGATTACGCAAGGGGAAGGTATTAGCACCCCTTACGTTCGTTGTACTCAACGGGAACCTCCTATTTGGCTAAAGCTTAAAATGTTTTTAAATGTTTTGCGTGCATGCTTGTCTATGTAAAAATAATAAAGATGAAAGGGGAAAAAAGTTTGTTTTTTATTATTGTGCTTGACAAGATGACGATCTTGCTCCTACGTATCTCCCGGTAGACGGAGAATTCAAAGCGTACGTAGTTCTTTGGTAGAAAAACGTATATGTTGGTTATTTTTAAAAGAACGATGTTTTAACCGAATTCTTACGATTAAACGTAGCTTGTATGCTAGCGCATGGGAGGCTTAAGCGTATAGCTTGTATGCTCGCGCATGTGAGGCTTAAGCGTTTGTTTGAAATCGCGTTAGAATTGATAAAAACATGTTCGTTGGGGTAAAAGGGTCGATTGATCCGACGAGATCAAGAAAGGGTACAATGGACTCAGCCGAGTCGATCATTGACCAAGTGACTCAAACGAGTCGAGAAAGGGTTCGATTGATCCAACGGGATCAAGAAAAGGTACAATGGACTCGAACGAGTCGAACATTGACCAAAGTGACTCAACTGAGTCGAGAAGGGTTCGATTGATCCAACGGGATCAAGAAAGGGTACAATGGACTCGAATGAGTCGAACATCGACCAAAGTGACTCAAACGAGTCGAGAAATTGAATCTAGTGGCCACGGGGGACCAAAAGGTTCAAATTGACCACAAAGGGCCAAGAATTGGTATGGTGTGGTCGGATACGTTGAAAATGGAATGACGATTGTCCGAACGACGAGACATACGTCACACATTCGTTCAATCGGGGCAATGGAGAGACATACGTCAAACCACCCCTTTTTCATTCAAGTTTTTGTTTGAATTTTTAGAAATCCCAAAGTTTATCAAAACACTTGGTTTGGAACCCAAAATGAAAAGGTTTTAACAAATTTGTGAAAAAACGCACAAGTTCGGCTCAAGTTTAAAAAAAGGGTTTTGAAAAGTGAACAAGTTCGGCTTAAGTTCACGTTTGATTTGAAAATCATGAACAAGGTTTTTGTTCAAGTTTGGTTTTGAAAACGATGAACTTAGCTTATTGCTCAAGTTTGTTTTGAAAGTTTGTGAGCGTAACTTGTTTTGCAAGTTATCCAAAAAGTGTTGCTCGAACTTGTGAATCCTTCAATATTATGCAAAATCCTTGTTATGGTTTGGATAAAATGAGTTTCAAACCTCTTAGGTTCTGAGTTCTTGGGCTAGAACCTCAAAAATTGGCTGTTTGGGAGCCTAAACTCAGATTCTGAGTTCTGTCATGGTCGCACTGCGACCAGAGCTTCGCACTGCGAACAATGCGAAATTTTGAGTTCAGAAGCTGCTTCTGAACTGTTGTTCAGAAGCAACTTCTGAACAATCTCAGAACCTTTAGGGGAGTGAAAAGCTTTGAGATTTGGCAATAAAAAGAGCTGGACAAACCAGTTTGAATGTTTTGCAAACCTTGGGATTTCTTTTGAAATTCAAAAGGGGTTTTTTAGAGCAAAGTGGATTTGAACAAAATTAAAGATGCAAGCACAACTCTAAATGAAAGATAAGGACTTAAAACACTTACAGAGATCCTAGCAAAGCTCCTGCTGCAAGGGAATGAATGGAACTTGAATGGTTGAAGTTCTTGCAAGGTTTGGAATATTGGTGAGTATGAGCAATGAACTTGTGTAATGCTTTGATTTGAAACTGGTTTTTGCTATGGGTTTAGTGTTGTTTCAAGTGCTCAATTGCTGGTTTTTTCTGGTTGTGGTGAGTGAGTGTAAGTGTGTTTTTTCTAAGTGTTTGAAACCTTATGCATTGCTTCCTATTTATAGGCCAAAACCAAATCAATTTTCATCATGAGAAATCCCCAAAATCCAGCTGATTTGTGGACTAGGATCAGGCTAAATCACTTTGCATTTAATGCAAAAGTGAAGAGGTGACCTTGCCTTACTGCAATGGTCAAGACTTAGCCAAATCCAGCCACTAATTCAATGGATTTTGGATAGAAATGATGATGAAAACAGGGCTGGTTTGCAATTGGTTGTCCCTTGGGATTGGTCCTTGCAATCTTGAGGGTTAAGCAATAAAAACGTGCACTGTGATGTGCAGAGGTTGGGGGAAACAAAAGGCAACATGTGGGCTGGTGTGAGGAGGAAGAAAAGCTGCTGAAAAACAGGGCAATACTCATGACTTTGGGCAAGTGAAAACCAGCTGGGTTTGACTGGTTTTGGGGGAGAAAGCAGGAAGAAAATCAACAAGCTGGTGGCTGGCAACCTTAGGGTCAGTAGCAGGTCCACTGGGAGGGACAAGAGCTGCCCAAGGGCAAGCCAACTTGCTTGGCACATGCTAGGTTGGAAGAAAAAGCTTCTTTCCTTGGCTTTAATGGCAAATGCTCCAATTCTTGCTTTGCTGAGCTCAATTAGCCATGAATGATGATAAAAACAATAATAAAAATGATATGTAATAATAATAATTACAAAAATGAAATAAATCAAAGAGATTAAAAAATCTGCAAAAAATTTGCAGACTTCGCAGAGCGAAGGGGACTTTGCTCTTCGAAGTCCTCATTTCAGAAATGTTGACTTTTTGTTGACTTTTTGTTGACTTTGACTTTTTTCTTTTTGTTTTTTTTGAAATTTGTTTTTTTGGAAAAAGGCTTGGGACAAAATTAGGGTACAACAACATATACATTTACATAAACAATCCTAGTTACATAATTCAACATTCATATCACGTTCATATTCAATTATAATCTCAATCACAATTTTCAATCATATATCAAACACTCAAGATTCATCAAGTATCATCAAATCATTTACAATTCAATCACAATCACGAGAACTCATCAATTAAGCATTTACCACCTTAATGAACAAATTCACACCAAAACATTTCCAAACACGACTTCTATGCATGTAATGCACCTAACACGACTCTATATGTTTTACGGTACCGCCACCGATGAACTCCTCGAGATCTAAAACCCCGCAATGAATTCACCATACAATCGCCAATGAAATCCCCGAGATCTTAAAACCCCGCAATGAAATCACCACACACCACACCAGACTGACTTATGAATGCATGGACCCACAAAGAGACTCGACAATGCTCACCAAATACACTCACCATTTGTTATACAATTCACTCCGTCATATAACATATCATCACCAAATCATCACCTAACGCATTATCAAATCACTAAGGCCACACATCAAGTCAAGTAATTAAACATCATCATCATTTACTCAAACATCGTCACTTAACACATAACATGTATCATTATCACACATCATTCAATATCATCAATAGCATCATCAATATCATCATAAATATCATCATCAATAGCATCATCAATAGCATCATCAATATCATCATAAATATCATCATCAATAGCATCATCAATAGCATCATCAATATCATCATAAATATCATCATCAATAGCATCATCAATAACATTATCAAATCATGTGTAAACAGCAACACATCACAACCATAACAACATCAAGTATTTACAATCTTCAACATTCTCATAATTTAAGTTTCATGATTTAATCACACAAACTACACCAAACATCATTAAAGATCGCAACTTCATAATTACATACTCATATATTAATTCTAAATGATTCCTTAGACTCGTCATTAGTTTTAAGGATGTTTCAAGATTCATTGAAAAAGTATGCGGAAGTTTCACGAAAAATGTGCCATGACCTATGTGAAGTATTTTGATCATAACTCAAGTTCTGGAACTCTAAATGAAGTCCAACCAACGGAAATTTAAAGCTAACATCCATATCTACAACTTTCATGTTTACACCGAAACCCAATTCAAAACAGAAACTAGTGAAAAAAGGGATGTAACAGAAAACGTTGTTGCTATCAGTGGTTGGTACGGCTACGGGAATCACTTAAAACTCGCCCAAAAATCACATTTTTGATCCCCATCAACCCAAAATCAATTTACAGATATTAACCATGATCAATAGACTCAAATTGAACAATTCTTACACAACAAAACATCAATTGATATGAATTTCACAATATTTTCGGTTAATTTTCAAAGTTCGTCTCAAAAACCCATTTTTTTCCCAAAACAACTTAAAATCCCAAACAGATTTGTACAACAACAATTCCAACTTTCTAATCACATCAACATGTTCATAAGCACATAATTAACAACATAAATCAAGTTAAAATCAATTATGTCAATAATTCATTTAAATTCACCAATTTAAGCAATTTTCACATAAACAACAACAATCATAATCCTAACTTAACCCAAACAATATAACCTCATAATTTCATAACCCAAATACATAATCATACTCATAATCAATTCAATTAATCATAAACAACACCAATTATCATGTTATTCATTAATTTCACAAAATTTCACAAAGTTCATAATTAACAAAATCAAACATGAGTTTTAACGAAGTAAAAGCATGAAATCAACAACTTAACACATATTCAATTCGGTCATCAACAAAGAGCACGAAAATCAACACAATTAATCATAATTCATAAAATTAAGCTATAATCTAAAAGCTCCCAAACACGTAATTGCTTCTTGTCATACCCCGTTTTTTGACTTATGTTTTTACTTGTTTTATCTTTTATTATTTCATTACTTATTATTACCTTTTATTATTTCATTCTTATCATAGTATTCTATTTGCATTTTGTCATTATTAGCATTACTATTATCATCATCATTATCCTTAATATTATTAATATAATATCATTATTATCTATTATTATTATTAGGATTTTATTAATTAATAATATTAAACTTTTCATTTTTACTATTATTATCATCATTTTCATTCTCATTACTTTTTATTTTATTTGCATTTTTATTATACCATTTTCATTATCATTATTATTATTATTTATTATTCATTTCCACCTTTTATTTTTATATACAAAAAAAATCCAAAAAAAGGGAAGTTCGCAGTGCGAAGTTACCTTCGCACTGCGACCTCTGCGAATTTTTCTGCAGAATTTTATTTCTTGATTTATGTGCTTTGTTTTCATTTGCAATTGTTATTATTAGTATTATTATTATTATTATTATTGCTATTTTTGACTGAAATGGTGCAGCAAGGCAAGAATCAAAGTGTGACATTAAAGGTAAAAGGAAAGAAGGATTTTCTTCCAACCTTACATGTGCTCAAACAAATTGGCTGCCCTTGGTCAGCTCTTGTCCCTCCAAATTGACCCATCATCCAACCTGAGCGTGCCAGCCAACTACTTGATCCCTTTCCTTCCCTTTTTCTCTACCAAAACCAGTCAAACTTAAGTGGTTTGTGCTTGCAAAAAGCTGTCATTGCTTGGCCTTCCAAAATTGCAAGGATTGATCCCAAGAATCACCCCTTTTTGTAGCTGCCCTGTTTTGCAGTTTTTCTCATCATTACCTTCTAGAATCAGCTGCATTTGTGGCTGAGATCAGTCAAGGTCTTGCCCTTTGGCACAAGGCAAAACAACTTCTATCCATTAGCATTAAATGCAAAGTGTTCTAGCCTGAATTTAGCCCCAAATCAGCTAGGTTCTAGGATTTTGTTCATCATTACATAGATTGCATTTTTGCCTTTAAAAGGAATGGCAAGGCATAAGGAATTAAGAGATTGACACACATTGAAAAACCAGAGTTACACACACAGCCTTACCCACACGAAATTCACACCAAGATCCTTTGCATTGCAGCACCAAATCAGTTCATACACAAAGCAAAAACCAATTAGAGCATTGTTCATAGCCTCTAACCAATCAAGCAAACCACTTCCAACCTATTGCCCAAGCATTGCTAGGAGTTCTGTAAGTCTCCCTTAATTTTTGTTTTTCATTGTGTTTGCTGTTTTCATCATTTGCTTTGTTCAATTTTGCTTTGTGCACAAAAACCCCTTTTGAAACTCAAAAGGGACCTCAAAGGGGCCAAGCCTTAAAACTGAGTTTTTACCCTTCTTTTTCTTCAATTTTGCAAAGCTTTTTAACCCCCTTTAGGTTCTGAAGCTTGCTTAGAAGCAGTTTCTGAACTTTTGTTCAGAAACAGCTTCTGAGTTCAAAATTTCGCATACTTCGCAGAGCAAAGTATTGCTCGCACTGCGAACATATCAGAACCTGACTTCGCAGAGCCAAGTTCTGGTTGCTCTGCGAACTCTGTGAAACTCAAAACATGAATCAGGCATCCAAATGTCAAATTTTTGGGGTTCCAGCCCTTGATTCAGAACCTAAAGAGGTTTAAAACCTTTTTTGTCCAAACCCAATTCATAATCATGCACAACTTTGAAAATTTCACAAGTTCGTGCGATAAATTTTGAGTAACTTGTGAAACAAGTTATGTTCTTCAATTTTCAAAACCAAGTTTGAGCAATAAGCTAAAGTTCGTTTATTTTCAAAACAAACTTGAACAACCATGTTGTTCATGATTTTCAATCCAAACGCGAACTTAAGCCGAATTTGCTCATTCTTTTTAAACCAAGCTCGAAATTGAGCCGAACTTGCGAACTTTCCAATTTTGTGCATGTCTTATGATTTTGTTCATCATTCAAACTTGAACTACGCTCGTTCTTGAGTTTCGATAGCTTAAGTAACAAGCAATGTTCATGATTTTAATAAACTCGAACAACAAACTTGTTCGTGATCCCTTTTTTTTTCTAACTTTCCCTTTAAGGCATTTTTGTTCCCTTTGAGATTCCTTAGAGTCCCAACAAAACCAAACTTGAATGAAATAGGAATGGCTTGACGTATGTCTCCCCAAACCTCGGTTGCACGAATGCGTGACGTATGTCTCGTCGCTCGGGCAACCGTCATTCCACCCTTGACGCGTCTAGCACGCTCAACCTTCCCTTGGCCCCCTTTGTGGCCATTTTTAACCTTTTCTTGACCCTCGTGGTCAATCCGAACCTTTTGCGCCTTTGCGCGTTTATTTTCAACCATTTACGCCTTGCGCGAATTTATCGCCTCCGCCCGTTTGTCGTTTATTTTCAAACCTTTTACGCTTCTGTGCGTCTGTCTTTTTATTTTTTTTAAAACATTTACGCCTTGCGCGAGTTTATCGCCTTAGCGTCCGTCTTTCACCATTAAAAACCTTTTACGCTTTCGTGCGTTTTAAAACCTTTGTTCAAGTCCGAGTGCAAATCCTTTTTATCAAATCATTTACTTTTATGCATTGCCGTCAATGGCCAGTTCGGCAACAACCCGAACAGTTGACATTTACTTTCATTACTTTCTCCTTTTTTCAAACTTTTTTCGCTCGGACGCGATCAAATCTTTTTTAACTAAAACGAACCAACATACAAACTTTTTCTACCCAAAGAACTACGTACGCTTTGAATTCTCCGACTACCGGGAGATACGTAGGAGCAATATCGACATCTTGTCAAGCCCATTAATAAAAAACTTTTCTTTTTCCTTTCGTTTGTCTTTATCTCTTTCTTCACTTCACATTATGTTTTATATTTCCTTTTTATATGTTTAAACACGCAAGTAAATTTCTCGAAACATTTTAAGCCTAAGCCGACTAAGAGGTTCCCGTTGAGTACAACGGATGTGAGGGGTGCTAATACCTTCCCCTCGCATAATCGACTCCCGAACCTAAAATCTTTTTCAAGGTAATTTCGAACTTTTTTCCTTTTCTCCCCGGAAAATTAAAAGTTCAGTCGTGGTTTAACATTAGTGATTCAAAGCTTCCCAATAGCTTGACATCCGATATTCGACGCGACAAAGATGGCGACTTCACTGGGGATTCATGCATAAAACACTTTGTTTGTGCATAAGCGAGTCAAGCCTATCTCAGTCGGCTTTTAGGCTAATTTGTTTCATTTTACTTGCGTGTTTATATTTTCTTGTCATTTATTTGTTTATTCCTTTTGCTCTACATTTATATATATATCATTTTGCTTCATATCTTTCTATACATCAATTGCGGGGTTACTTGAGCGATGTTACTCCACATTGTTCGGGTTAATGCCGGACGTGTGAGGCTCTCTACCCGAGCTCGAGAGAAAACTAAGTTAGAATGGTGGTTGTGAGCGGAAGCCCGCGTTGATGTATGTCCGTGAGGTAGGATGCCCAGCCCCGCTTAGAGGAGATTTTCATGTGGAATTAATTGAAGTCATGTCGACGTATGTCCATAGACAACCCTAATTCCATGTGAGATCGATGACTCTAGGGACCTCTTCTTAGGAAATCTTACCTTTAGAGCCTACACGTGAGGATGGGGGGAAATTTCAAACATACATATCACACCCATGCATATCATACATTTACATCCATGGAAAATAATTTTCGCATATCACTTTGCTTTATAGGAATTTAAAAAGAACAACCAAATATTAGCAAAAAGAAATATGGATTCCGGGAATAAAAGTACGCTCACTTTTAAGATCAAAGCTCCTAGGGTGGAAAGTTTGTTAGCCTTAAATAAGAGGCTCTCCTCGGTCAACAAGAGTATTTTCGAAGCAAGCTATGGGTTAATACTTGATCTCCTACCTGTAAGGATAGATTCAACGGCCTTAACCACTTTGGCACAATTCTTCGACCCACCGCTCCGGTGCTTTACATTTCAAGATTTCCAACTAGCTCCAACATTGGAAGAATTTGAGAAGATCTTGGGTTGTAGCATGAAAGGTCATGAACTCTATCTCGGTCCGGGAAAAGATCCCACATTAGAGGCCATCGCCGAATCCTTATATCTTGATGTCCAAGAAGTAGCATCTAACTTGGAAATTAGAGGAAACATTAGGGGATTCACAAGAAAGTTTTTGGAAGCCAAAGCTCGGGATTTGCTAGCCAACAAAAAGGGAAGAGCGTTCAACGCCGTCTTAGCCCTCTTAGTCTATGGGATTGTCTTATTCCCCAACATGGATGATTTCGTAGATTTTCCGGCTTTAGAGGTATTCATGACTAAAAATCCGGTTCCCACAATTTTGGCGGATTTTTATCATTCCCTCTACTCTAGGCATGAACAAGCAAGGGGACGCAAAATTTCTTGTTGCACACCTTTGGTGCAAATTTGGATGATGTCCCACATGCCGAGAAACCGAGACTTTGTGGAAAGCCGGGCCAAGCTCAAATGGTCACAACGGATGACGACCCTAGTCGCGAAGGACATCAATTGGTTTTCTCCAAATTTAGAGGACCCGGAAATTATCCTCAGTTGCGGGGACTTCCCTAATGTACCCCTCATTGGTACTAAGGGATGTATCAACTACAATCCGGTCCTCTCTCTCCGACAACTAGGTTTTTCAATGGAAGACAAACCTAATGACCTTTTGAAGCTTTCTTCTTAAGAGAAGGCGATCAAGACCCGGCCTTGCTAGAAAGAATCCGAAGGGCGTGGGACCAAGTGCGCAAAGGAAGGGTCGGCAAGAGGAATTGTGTCGCCAAACCCCTTTACACTCAATGGGTGAAGGAGAGGGTTAAAACAATCAAATTACCCTTTGTGGTCATATGCCCTCCAAAACCTCCTACACCTAAACCTATCACAATCATTCCCAACAAAGAAGCAGAGGAACTCAAAGCTAAGATTCGAGAGCTCCAAAACAAAAACGGAGACTTAGAATTGAAGCACCTCCAAGCTTTGGGAGAAATCACTAGGACGAAGAGAGATCGTGACGAAGTGACAAATTCTCTCCTAGTGTGCCAAAAGCGGCTAAAGATCTCCGAAGGGAAGAGAAATTGGATAGGAGGCGGCTTGGTTAGTGCGGATGCCAACCTTATAGCCAAGGACGAAGAGTTGGAAAGAATCTTGCATTCCAACCAAGAGCTCAAGAAGTTCGGCGAGCTAGCTATCGAAGCTCAACGGAAATGGAGGTTGAAGTTTCAAGAGAAAAATCAACAGCTCCAAGAAGTAGTCAAAGACTACAAAGAGCAGCTCCAAGCCGAACGCGTCCAACGGCAAAGACATGAGAGCCTTTCTCATCAAGGGAAGCTACATTGCAATCGTCTCGAGACGGACGTCAAGAAATTCGAAGAATACTTCGATAAGATTGCAAGAGAGCATGGAAACCACATTGCACGACTCCTTGATGAGATTAGAAGTGCAAATATCCAGCTAGCCCAACGCAAGGAAGTAATTGAGTTTGTATGGCAAGATGCCACCCGACTAAGTGAGGACTTCACTAGATTGGTCGCATTCTCAAACTTAGTCATCGCCGAGCTTCCGAAGAAACTAGCAAAGGCCGAGATGGTCATGCCGTACTTTGTCATCCCTACGGAAATCCAGAAATTTATGAAGTTCTGCAAGGACACGGTAGATTTCTATAGGGAGGAGATAGGCAAGGCCGAAAAGCGAGCGGCTATTTGATTTGTATTAGCATTAGTTACCCTTTGTAATCTCAATGTTATTCAATCAAATATATATTTTTGACAATGATAATTTTTCGGCCTTTAATACTTCTAATTGCTAATATTAATTGCACACTTTTTAATTTCCTTATAAAGTAAAACAAACAAAAAAATTTTCATGCATTTACATACATCATTCATTATCATGCATACGGTCAGCTTCGAGTCCAAAACTCATTTCCCTTTTTCTTATCCTCAGGATTTCTTATAATCCAAATTGAGTCTTCAGTGTTCGCATTTTCTCCGCAACACTACGTGTCTTCCCGTAAGGAAAAGTGGCTCATCGTCCCGAGGCAACCCACTCCTACAATACCCGAGCAACCACAAAGAGAAAAATGGAGAATTTAGAACAAGAGAATCAAGAGCTTCGTGAAGAAGTAACATCTATGAGAACGGAGATGGAAAAGCTAGCGGAGTTAGTGAAGTTACTAGCGGCCGCACAAATCCCGACACCTCCTCCTCCCTCTAGCTCTCAAGCTCAAGCATCAGCTTCTACTTCAACTCCGACCATACATGCCGGAACTCAGCACTATACTAGACCCCCCGGTTGTACATGGGGCATGCCATTTGGTTTTGGTGAAGAGTCCATCCCTATTCCCACTACTCTTCAAGAAACCCCGATCACTCAACCCGAGGTAACCTTTACCCAGGCTGCTGCGGCCTTCTCTGCACTAGTGGTTCATACCACTCCATTTGATCACGGGCCTATCTTTCATGCCGAAAGTTTAGGTGCCCAAGATAGGATGGCTGATTTCCTAGAAAAGTTCGATGAGATGCAAAAGGAAATTAAAGCCCTCCGAGGGAAAGATTTATTCGGGAAAGACGCCCATGACCTCTGCCTTGTACCCAATGTCAAGATCCCTCCTAAATTTAAGGTCCCGGATTTTGAAAAGTATAAGGGGAACACTTGCCCACAAAGTCACTTGGTAATGTACGCAAGGAAGATGTCGACGCAAACCGACAACCATCAGTTGCTCATCCATTACTTCCAAGATAGCTTAACCGGTGCCGCTTTAAAGTGGTACATGGGTTTGGATAGTACCAAAATCCAAACCTTTAACGACTTGGGAGAGGCGTTTGTCTGCCAGTATAAATACAATTTGGACATGGCCCCAGACCGGGACCAACTCCGGGCCATGGCCCAAAAGGACAAAGAGACCTTTAAGGAGTACGCACAAAGGTGGAGAGAGATAGCGGCTCAGATTAGCCCGTCTCTAGAAGAAAAGGAAATGACCAAGATCTTTTTAAACACCCTTGGTTCCTTTTACTATGAGCGAATGGTTGCCAGTGCGCCAAGTGACTTCACAGAAATGGTAAGCATGGGCGTACGTTTGGAGGATGCGGTCCGAGAAGGACGCTTAGTGAAGGAAAGTGCTCCATCTAGTAGCACAAAGAGATTCGGGAGTAGCTACCCAAGGAAGAAAGAGTAAGATATTGGCATGATTGGCCACGGAGGACCTCATCAAGGGTACTCGGCATATCCACATGTCTCTGCCATCTCCCCTTCCATCTCTACACCTCTAAACTACCAAGTTCAGGTCCCGCAAAGACCTCCCTCTCAATATCAACAGTCCTATCAACAACAACACCTGCAAAATCCACAACAACATTATCAACAGCCCCGCCCACAAGGTCAGCAGCAATTCCGACCTCAAGCACCTCAACAACCTTTCAATCGCCCAAGAGCGGCATTCGACCCGATACCCATGAAGTACGCGGACTTGCTCCCGGCTTTACTTGCGAGAAATCTCGTACAAACAAGAGCACCACCTCCCGTACCAAGTGTATTACCTCCATGGTATCACCATGACCTTACTTGCGCATACCATCAAGGGGCTCCAGGCCATGACATTGAACGTTGCCTTGCTCTAAAGAATGAGGTCCAAAGGCTAGTCCGTACCAAAGTATTGACCTTCAAGGACTCGAACCCAAATGTCCAAAATAACCCGCTGCCAAACCATGGTTCCTCAATCAACATGGTTCAAGAACACCAAGGAACCAGTCCTATTTTGAAAGTCCAAAAGATCTGGACGCCTTTGGTTCCACTACACATCAAAATGTGTAAAGCATCTATGTTCGAGCACGATCATGTTAGTTGCGAAGAGTGTTCAGTAAGTCCTCAAGGATGTATGCAAATCCGAAATGACATACAAGGACTAATGGACAAGAAGGAGCTCATTGTCACCAAAAAGGACGAAAGTGTATGTGTCATAATTCCGGAGTTTGATATCCCGGAACACTTGGAATTAGCCTTCAGCAGCCAAGAGCCTGCCGCTACTCCACTTGTAATATGCTTACCGGGGCCTGCCCCATATACTTCCAACAAAGCGGTTCCTTATAAGTACCTTGCGACCATGATGAACAACGGCCAAGAGACGCCTATTCCCCCCTTAGCCCCTGTCGATAATATCACGGACAGCAGTAAAGTGCTAAGGAGCGGACGTGTTCTTCCCACAACAGTCCAAGAGAAGGTCAGTACTCCGGTATTTAAACCAAAACCAACCCAAGACCCCTGCACGAGCAAAGAAATGGCTCAATCCAGTGGGGCAAATGCCGATTCGGATCTCGATGAGGTATTGAAGCTAATCAAGAAGAGCGAATACAAGGTCATCGATCAGTTGTTGCAAATGCCTTCCAAGATCTCTATGTTATCCTTATTGTTGAACTCCGACGCACATAGAGAATCATTGATGAGGGTCTTGGACCAAGCCTTTGTGGAGCACGACATAACCCTCAGCCAATTTGGAGGCATTGTCGGAAACATCACTGTCTGCAACAGCTTAAGCTTTAGTGATGAGGAACTCCCGGAGCAAGGAAGGCACCATAATTTGGCATTACATATATCGGTAAACTGCAAGTCGGATGCCTTATCAAATGTACTTGTAGACACCGGTTCGTCATTGAACGTAATGGCCAAATCAACCCTTGACCAGCTTTCCTACCAGGGGACCCCCATGAGGCAAAGTGGGGTAGTTGTTAAAGCCTTTGATGGCTCGAAGAAATCAGTGATCGGAGAGGTGGATTTACCTATTACAATCGGGCCATCTGTCTTCCAAATAACCTTCCAAATAATGGATATACAAGCAGCGTATAGTTGTTTGTTAGGCCGGCCATGGATCCACGAGGCCGGAGCAGTGACATTCACACTGCATCAAAAGCTGAAATTTGTGAAGAATGGGAAGCTAGTCACCGTGGGAGGAGAGGAAGCTCTGTTAATCAGCCATCTGTCGGCTTTCTCGTTCATCGGTGCTGATATCGTTGACGGGACATCATTCCAAGGTCTTTCCTTAGAAGATGAGAGTGCCACAAAGAATGGAGCGTCCATGTCTTCTTTTAAGAGCACACAAAGAGCGGTGCAAGATGACTTACTCCCGGATTGGGGAAAGACGATAATTCTGCCGAAGCGTAAGCATAGAGAAGGGTTAGGTTTCACTCCAACTGCAAGAGTTACCGAACCAAGCACTAACATTGAACCGCTCGAGAACATCTTTCGTAGCGCCAGCTTCATTCACTCCACAAAGGAAACCAACGCCATCACTGAAGATGGGCCGGGAGAAACAACACATGTCCATGTAACGCCCGGAGGAGCTTGCCGCAATTGGGTTGCTATCGATGTTCCTTCTGTTATTCAGTCTCCCAAGTAATGTGTTTGTTTATTTATCTTTTTCAAAAAACCCATTTCGTCTCGCCCGAAGCGAAGGGAGACTCATGTAGGGCTTGTTTAATATACTATCATCAATTAATAAAAATCGTTGTTTCTATCACAACTTCTACGTATTTATACGTTGTCTTTTTCTTTTTATTTTTCAATACAAAAACCAAAAAAAAACATTTTCTATTTTTAATTTCAAAGAGTCTGCATCTTTTCATCTTTTACTAAAATCAATCATCCATCGTATGCAGACTAAGCACCCATAAACCCGTCGAACACCTTAGCCCTAGGCTCCCTCCCAACTTTGAATTCCCTGTTTAAGAAGCGGAAGAGGAAGAGGATGAAGAAGTCCCGGATGAGATCAAGCGCCTACTAGAGCAAGAGAGGAAGACCATTCAGCCTCACGAGGAAACGGTAGAAGTTATCAACTTGGGTTCTGAAGAAGAAAAGAAAGAAGTTAAGATTGGAGCGTTATTGGATGCGCCCGTCAAAGAGAAAATAGTCAAGCTTCTTGAAGAGTATGTGGATATCTTTGCATGGTCATACCAAGATATGCCAGGATTGGATCCTGAGATTGTGGAGCACCACTTACCTCTAAAACCTGAATGTTCACCAGTCAAGCAGAAGTTGAGAAGAACTCACCCTGACATGGCTCTTAAGATCAAAGAGGAAGTGCAAAAGCAAATTAATGCTGGATTTCTCGTCACCTCGGAATATCCTCAATGGTTGGCCAACATAGTGCCAGTTCCCAAGAAGGATGGTAAAGTCAAGATGTGTGTCGACTATCGAGATTTAAACAAGGCTAGTCCAAAGGACGACTTCCCTTTACCTCACATTGACATATTGGTCGACAATACTGCCAAATCCAAGGTTTTCTCCTTCATGGATGGCTTCTCGCGATATAATCAGATTAAAATGGCTGTTGAGGGTAGAGAAAAAATGTAACACCCTAACCCTTAATCGCCGATTATTAACTTTAATAAAAAAAAACGTTAAGGACATAGGAAGTTACAACATAATGAAAACGCATTTTCATAAACATCAACAGATCAAAATATATTTGATTCACATACAGCAGCGGAAAAATAACAAACAACTTATAACCAAGCATGCATATAATTTACAAAAATATATACATAATATTTTCAAAAGGGGCAAATCCACAACAGAGACCATTGCCAAAATTTATACATACACGTTCAGATACCCAAAGTGGTGTTACAACTATCAGAGCCCTAGACTCTAACTAGGATACAACACCTAGTACAAAAAAGTAAGGATAGCTAAGCTATGCCCTCACCACTACGTAGGCTCCTAAACAGCAAAAGCTACTCCTCGACGATAGCTTTGTCAACCTGATAGTCTGGATCCCCAAAGATCCAGCAGATAACACATAACAGAGAGTGTTAGTATCACAAACAATAAACATTGTATAAATAACACATTATTATACATAACCAAAAACACAACACATAATCGACAAAGCACAACACTCATCAATAACAATTATCACTTAACAACCATTATGCACACATAATTTCCAAATGAACACTAATGTCACAAAGGATGCATGCCTCAAATGCATTCTCTAATGCATGTGGTACCAAATCATTTTGGATAAACTTATATCCTTATCAAGCACTCTTGATAACCAAGCACTCTTGGATTTCATATACCAAGCACTCTTGATATCATACAATCATGAAATGCATGATGATTCACTTAGCAAATATATGATACTTACTAACACAACTAATTATCAGCACTCTGATAATTATCACAACAACAACAACAACAACAACAAACACAACCACTAAATTATCAGCACTCTGATAATTATCACAACATCAACAACAACAAACACAACTACTAGGCTCTCATGGCCAAATCATAAGACACAACATGTATATACTCAAGCTTTTCTTGAACAATTACTCTTTAGGAAGCATTAAGAATAAGTTAAAATGGTGGGCAAGGTTTCCAAAACATATTATGAGAATGCAGTAGCAAAAATCATCCCCGCGCGTACCAGGACTCTCAAAACAGCTCAACGAAGTTGGCATGTCCAGGGTTGGTCGCTACAAGCGAGCCCTTGGTCGCTACAAGCGCCCCTGGTCGCTACAAGCGCCAGTGCGGTCGCTACAAGCGCGGATAGGCAGGGAATTATCCTGCCTGGTCGCTACAAGCGACGGTCCGTCGCTACAGCGACCGTATCAGTATAAAATCATGTAAAAATGTGATTTTTCCACCATTTTAGCCCATTCAAGGTTACCCAACTTCCAGAACATGTTAAAAACGATTTTCCATCATAAAACATCATTTAAAAACAATCACAAGCAAGGATTATATCTAGCAAAAAACATTAGGGTTAAAAACACTAACTTTCTATAACTTTTCCTTTGAGTTCAAAACACTATAACACTCATAAAACTTCAACTAAACATACTAGCAACATCACTTAGCATCAAGCAAGCATAACATGATCATTTAACATCTTTAAACCATAAAAACTTCTATCAAAACCTAGACAAAGTAAGAGGAAGTTTGGGATGGAGAAATAGACATTCTCCCCTTCTCAATCACTTGTGAAATAGCAATACTACCTCTTTTACCTTGAAATGATGATTCTCTAACAAAACTCAAGCTTCCTCTTGCCCTAGGTTTCTCTTGCTCTTCTCCTTCTCTTTCACTTCCCAAGCTTTTTCACAAAGAAAATGAATAGTGATATTCAAAGTCTTTGTGATAATCTTATAACTCAAGCAAAGCAATCTTGGCCATTCATTCCTTACTAAGTCTCAAGGACCAATCCTAGCCCTTCAATCCAATCCAAGCTCACTAAATCTCATCCACTTGATCATTACTACTCATAAACTCAAAAGCCCAATACTATTCATCTTCTTGGCCCAATTTCGCCCCAAAACCCTAAAAACTCGATCACGGACTTATCCTCGCGCCAAATAATTATTTCTAGATTACGCGAAACTATTTTTAAATGCAAATCCATAAAATAAAATATATAAAAATATAACATACGAAAATAGGGTCGTTACAACTCTACCCCCCTAAAAAGAATTTTCGCCCTCGAAAATACCTGAAAACAACTCTGGATAGGAGTCCCGCATCTTGCTCTCGAGCTCCCACGTCGCATATTCACCGGCTGGGCCTCCCCAAACGACTTTCACCGATGAAATCTCTTTGTTCCTGAGCCTCTTCATCTCTTGTCCTTCAATCCTTAAGGGTACCGTTGCAACCGTTAAATTCTCTCTCACTTGTATCTCGTCCGACTCAATCACATGTGACGGATCCGATACGTATTTCCTTAATTGAGACACGTGAAAAACGTCATGTAGATTTGACAACGACGGCGGTAACGCAATCCTATACGCCACCTTCCCAATCCTCTTCAAAATCTGATACGGACCAATGAACCTCGATGCTAACTTCTTCGATTTCAAAGCTCGTCCAATACCCGTAGTCGATGTAACTCTTAGAAACACATGATCTCCTTCTTGAAATTCTATATCCTTTCTTCTCTTGTCGGCATAGCTTTTCTGGCGACTCTGCGACGCTCTCATCTTTTCTTGGATCATCTTGATCTTCTCGGTCGTTTGTTGCACAATCTCAGGTCCAAGCACCACACTTTCTCCCGATTCAAACCAACACAAAGGTGTTCTACATCTTCTCCCATACAACGCTTCAAAAGGTGCCATACCAATGCTCGAATGAAAACTATTGTTATACGTAAACTCAATCAATGGTAAGCAAGCTTCCCAACTCACTCCTTGTTCCAAAATGCACGATCTTAATAAATCCTCCAATGATTGAATCGTCCTCTCCGACTGACCATCCGTCTGCGGGTGATAAGCAGAACTCATCCGCAATTTAGTCCCCAACGCCTCTTGCAAACTCTCCCAAAACCTTGAAGTAAAACGGGGATCTCGATCTGATACGATACTCGACGGTATTCCATGCAATCTCACGATTTGCTCGACATAAATCTCAGCCAACTTCGGTACTAGCATACCGGTCTTGATAGCTATGAAATGAGCAGACTTTGTTAACCTGTCGACAACTACCCAAATCATATTGTTACCTTTCGACGTCTTCGGCAAACCGCTTACAAAATCCATCGCAATACTATCCCATTTCCACTCTGGAATAAACATAGGTTGCAATAGCCCCGACGGCTTCTGATGCTCCACCTTGGACTTCTGACAAGTCAAACACGCGAAAACAAACTCGGCGATCTCTTTCTTCATCCCTTGCCACCAAAACATTTTCCTCAGATCTTGATACATCTTAGTAACACCAGGATGAATACTTAAGCTGCTTCGGTGACCTTCCTCCAAGATCATCCGCTTCAACTCAAGCACATCAGGTACACATAACCTTCCCTGACACTTCATCACACCTTTCTCATCGATCTCAACGTTTACCTTTTTCCCTTGCTCGATGAGCGTCTTAAGCTTCATCAATCTCACATCAGACTTTTGCTTTTCCACAACCTCTTCAAGAAAATCATTCGTCAACCTCAACATCCCTAGCTTCACGCTTCTGGTTGTCCTTTCACAAACCAAACTGAGGTCTCTAAACTCTTCAATCAATCTCAGTTCCTTCGCCATCAGAGACGACATATGTAGAGACTTCCTACTCAACGCATCGGCTACCACATTAGCCTTACCCGGGTGATAACTCAACTCGAAATCATAATCCTTAAGAAACTCTAACCATCTTCTTTGCCTCATATTGAGCTCCTTCTGATCAGACAAGTATTTCAGACTCTTGTGATCGATGAAAACCTCGAACCTTGACCCATACAAGTAATGCCTCCAAATCTTGAGAACAAACACAACAGCAGCTAGTTCCAAATCATGCGTAGGATAGTTCCTCTCATGATTCTTCAGCTGTCTTGATGCATAAGCAACGACTTGTCCCTTCTGCATCAACACACCACCTAGACCCATCTTCGACGCATCACAATAAACCACGAACGGTTCCTTCGGATTTGGCAGAATTAGCACAGGTGCAGATGTCAACCTTTTCTTCAGCTCTTGGAAACTCTGCTCACACTTGGCATCCCAAATGAAAGCTTGACCCTTCCTAGTCAACTGCGTCAACGACAACGCCAACTTTGAAAATCCTTCGATGAACCTCCGATAGTAACCGGCCAAACCAAGAAAACTTCGGATCTCAGTAACAGACTCCGGCGTTCCCCAATCTTGCACTGCCTCTACCTTAGCAGGATCCACTGCTATACCACCACTTGAAATGACGTGACCCAAAAAGCTAACTTTATGCAACCAAAATTCACACTTAGAAAATTTTGCATAAAGCTTCTTCTCGCGCAACACCTCCAACACAATCCTCAAATGCTCGGCATGTTCCTCTTCCGTCTTCGAGTATACCAAAATGTCGTCTATGAAGACCACCACGAATCGATCCAAAAAGGAATGAAATATACGATTCATATATTCCATAAACACTCCAGGTGCATTAGTAACTCCAAAAGGCATAACGGCGTACTCGTAGTGACCATACCTTGTTCTGAAAGCAGTCTTCGGTATATCCTCCGCCTTAACTCTTATCTGGTGATATCCCGATCTCAAATCAATCTTGCTGAACACACAGGCTCCCACTAACTGATCCATCAAATCATCTATCCTCGGAAGTGGATACTTGTTCTTGATAGTTGCTTTATTCAACTGACGATAAACGATGCACAAACGCATACTACCATCTTTCTTCTTTACCAACAGAACCGGCGCACCCCACGGCGATACACTCGGTCTTACAAACCTTTTCTCTAACAATTCATCCAATTGTTCCTTCAACTTTTCTAGTTCAGCAGCTGACATACGATACGGCGCCATTGATATTGGACTAGTACCAGGTACTATGTCAATTGCGAATTCAACCTCTCTCTCGGGTGGTAAATCCAAAATGTCATCTGGAAAAACATCTGTGAAATCACGCACCACCGGCAACGCATCAACCTCCATCTTCTCTTCCACTCTCAACGAAGTAAACATAGCAAACACGTCCTCTTGAGCCTTCACTGATCTTACCACTTCTCGACAACACATGAGCTTCGAACACAACTCTGGCTCCAGTCTTGGAAACATAACCGTCTTCTTACCACAGTTGATATGAACCCGATTAAATTCTAACCAGTTCATACCAAAGATAACGTCTATTCCGCTCATCGGAATGCAGACTAAGTCCATACCAAAGTGTCGATCATACATAGTGACTGGACAGTCAACACAGACTAGAGTAGTCGATACCGAACCATTTGCAGGCGTTTCAATAACCATGCGTCCCATCATATTTTCTACTTTAAGACCCAACCTCTTAACACAATCCACAGAAATAAACGAGTGGGTAGCACCCGTATCAATAATAGCAGACAAAGGAGTATTATTGATAAAGCATGTACCTCTGATCAAGTTGTCCGCCTTTGCATCACCACCATCTAAAGCAAACACCTTTCCTCCAGCCGCTCTAGGCTTCTTACACACGTTGCTCTTATGACCCGCTTCTTTGCAGTTGAAGCACACAACACCCTTCTTGCACTGATCAGCTTTGTGGTTAGGATCACCACACTTGAAACACTTTCCATCATTCTTCGGGCATTCGAAAAAACGATGTCCCGGTTGTCCACACTTAAAGCAATTCCTATTACCTCCAAACTTGTCACCACTACTCCCACCTTCATCTGGTTTCTTCCCACCTCTGCCATACGGTTTACCTCTAGCCATGTCCTTTCCCCTCTTCTCATTCGCGGCTTTGTAGTAATTAGCTTTAGCTTTACTGTCCTTATCGCATATTCGGCTCTTATTCACCAACATCGGAAAATTCCTGATCTCGCTAAACCCAATCAACTGCTTGATATCTGGCCTCAGCCCATTTTCAAACTTTACACACTTGTCTTCCTCAGCTTCCATCGTGTTGTAATGAGGAGCAAAACGACACAAATCTTCAAACTTGGCCGCATATTCAGAAACAGATAAACTCCCCTGCTTGAGCTCCATGAACTCAATCACCTTACGGTTCCTCTCGTCTGCCGGAAAATACTTGGTTAAAAACTCTCTCCGGAAACGAGCCCAAGTAACTAAAGCTCCACCAGCTCCCAACCTCTGACTAGCGTTTCCCCACCAATGATCGGCCTCATCATGGAGAACATACCCTCCAAGCAATACCTTATGCGCGTCCAGACAACGCATAGCCCCGAAAATTCTCTCAATTCCTTCCAACCAAGTCTGAGCTCCATCTGGATCGTATCCTCCCTTGAAGATAGGCGGTTTGTTGTTCATAAACCTCTCGAGCCTCAGCTCATCTTCCCCGCCTCCTCTAGCTTGTTGTGCGGCTCTATCCGCGGTCCTACTAGCAGCATCCTGAGCCATGGCATCCGCCATCCGCTCCATCGCGTCCGCAAGTGCTCGTTGCGTCATCTCCACACACTACCAATCACCACATAACACAAGTGAGAACACAGTGTTTAAGGAAACACATGTTACACAAAGGGTATACTAAACTTAATTGATCCAATGGATCGACCTGCTCTGATACCACCTATTGTAACACCCTAACCCTTAATCGCCGATTATTAACTTTAATAAAAAAAAACGTTAAGGACATAGGAAGTTACAACATAATGAAAACGCATTTTCATAAACATCAACAGATCAAAATATATTTGATTCACATACAGCAGCGGAAAAATAATAAACAACTTATAACCAAGCATGCATATAATTTACAAAAATATATACATAATATTTTCAAAAGGGGCAAATCCACAACAGAGACCATTGCCAAAATTTATACATACACGTTCAGATACCCAAAGTGGTGTTACAACTATCAGAGCCCTAGACTCTAACTAGGATACAACACCTAGTACAAAAAAGTAAGGATAGCTAAGCTATGCCCTCACCACTACGTAGGCTCCTAAACAGCAAAAGCTACTCCTCGACGATAGCTTCGTCAACCTGATAGTCTGGATCCCCAAAGATCCAGCAGATAACACATAACAGAGAGTACAACACTCATCAATAACAATTATCACTTAACAACCATTATGCACATTGTATAAATAACACATTATTATACATAACCAAAAACACAACACATAATCGACAAAGCACAACACTCATCAATAACAATTATCACTTAACAACCATTATGCACACATAATTTCCAAATGAACACTAATGTCACAAAGGATGCATGCCTCAAATGCATTCTCTAATGCATGTGGTACCAAATCATTTTGGATAAACTTATATCCTTATCAAGCACTCTTGATAACCAAGCACTCTTGGATTTCATATACCAAGCACTCTTGATATCATACAATCATGAAATGCATGATGATTCACTTAGCAAATATATGATACTTACTAACACAACTAATTATCAGCACTCTGATAATTATCACAACAACAACAACAACAACAACAAACACAACCACTAAATTATCAGCACTCTGATAATTATCACAACATCAACAACAACAAACACAACTACTAGGCTCTCATAGCCAAATCATAAGACACAACATGTATATACTCAAGCTTTTCTTGAACAATTACTCTTTAGGAAGCATTAAGAATAAGTTAAAATGGTGGGCAAGGTTTCCAAAACATATTATGAGAATGCAGTAGCAAAAATCATCCCCGCGCGTACCAGGACTCTCAAAACAGCTCAACGAAGTTGGCATGTCCAGGGTTGGTCGCTACAAGCGAGCCCTTGGTCGCTACAAGCGCCCCTGGTCGCTACAAGCGCCAGTGCGGTCGCTACAAGCGCGGATAGGCAGGGAATTATCCTGCCTGGTCGCTACAAGCGACGGTCCGTCGCTACAGCGACCGTATCAGTATAAAATCATGTAAAAATGTGATTTTTCCACCATTTTAGCCCATTCAAGGTTACCCAACTTCCAGAACATGTTAAAAACGATTTTCCATCATAAAACATCATTTAAAAACAATCACAAGCAAGGATTATATCTAGCAAAAAACATTAGGGTTAAAAACACTAACTTTCTATAACTTTTCCTTTGAGTTCAAAACACTATAACACTCATAAAACTTCAACTAAACATACTAGCAACATCACTTAGCATCAAGCAAGCATAACATGATCATTTAACATCTTTAAACCATAAAAACTTCTATCAAAACCTAGACAAAGTAAGAGGAAGTTTGGGATGGAGAAATAGACATTCTCCCCTTCTCAATCACTTGTGAAATAGCAATACTACCTCTCTTACCTTGAAATGATGATTCTCTAACAAAACTCAAGCTTCCTCTTGCCCTAGGTTTCTCTTGCTCTTCTCCTTCTCTTTCACTTCCCAAGCTTTTTCACAAAGAAAATGAATAGTGATATTCAAAGTCTTTGTGATAATCTTATAACTCAAGCAAAGCAATCTTGGCCATTCATTCCTTACTAACTCTCAAGGACCAATCCTAGCCCTTCAATCCAATCCAAGCTCACTAAATCTCATCCACTTGATCATTACTACTCATAAACTCAAAAGCCCAATACTATTCATCTTCTTGGCCCAATTTCGCCCCAAAACCCTAAAAACTCGATCACGGACTTATCCTCGCGCCAAATAATTATTTCTAGATTACGCGAAACTATTTTTAAATGCAAATCCATAAAATAAAATATATAAAAATATAACATACGAAAATAGGGTCGTTACAAAAAACGTCTTTCATCACACCTTGGGGCACCTTCTGCTATCAAGTGATGCCTTTTGGCCTAACAAATGCGGGTGCTACCTACCAAAGGGGCATGACTACTCTCTTCCACGACATGATACACAAAGAAATTGAAGTGTATGTCGACAACATGATTGTCAAATCAGGAACGGAAGAAGAGCATGTCGAGTATTTGTCAAAGATGTTTCAACGCCTGAGAAAATATCGGCTTCGCCTGAACCCCAACAAATGTGCATTCGGCGTGAGATCAGGAAAACTCCTAGGTTTCATTGTCAGTCAAAAGGGTATCGAGGTAGATCCCGATAAGGTCAAAGCTATTAGAGAAATGCCTGCTCCTCAAACTGAGAAGCAAGTAAGGGGATTTCTAGGACGTTTAAATTACATTTCTAGATTCATATCCCATATGACAGCCACTTGTGGACCTATCTTCAAGCTGCTCCGCAAAAATCAAGAAGTGGTATGGACAGAAAATTGCCAAAAAGCTTTTGACAGCATCAGGGAGTACCTGTTAGAACCTCCAATACTCATTCCTCCAGTCGAAGGAAGACCTTTGATCATGTACTTAACCGTATTGGAGGACTCCATGGGTTGTGTACTCGGACAACAAGACGAGACCGGTAGAAAAGAGCACGCCATCTACTACCTAAGCAAGAAGTTTACGGACTGCGAGTCCCGATACTCTCTACTCGAAAAGACTTGTAATGCATTAGCCTGGGCTGCTAGGCGTCTTCGCCACTACATGCTTAATCATACTACTTGGTTGATATCCAAGATGGATCCAATCAAGTATATCTTTGAAAAGCCGCCTTAACTGGAAGGATCGCCCGTTGGCAGATGTTGTTGTCAGAATACGACATCGAATACCACACTCAGAAAGCTATCAAGGCCAGCATTCTCGCTGACCATTTGGCTCATCAACCAATTGAGGATTATCAACCAATCAAGTTTGACTTCCCCGATGAAGAAATCATGTATCTAAAGATGAAGGATTGTGACGAACCACTACTCAGCGAAGGTCTAGATCCCGAATCTAGATGGAAGCTAATCTTTGATGGAGCAGTAAATGTCTATGGCAACGGAATTGGGGCAGTCATCGTCACCCCTGAGGGCAAACATCTCCCTTTTGCTGCAAGACTATCATTCGACTGTACAAACAATATGGCAGAGTATGAAGCTTGTATTTTAGGAATCGAGGAAGCCATCGATCTAAGGATCAAGAACCTCGACATTTACAGAGACTTAGCTCTTGTGATTAATCAAATTAACGGAGATTGGGAAACTCACCACACCGGCTTGATCCCTTACAAAGATTACGCAAGACGTTTGCTAAACTTTTTCAACCAAGTCAAGCTGCATCACATTCCTCGAGATGAGAATCAAATGGCAGATGCTTTGGCAACTTTGTCTTCTATGTATGAGGTCAGTCGCCGGAATGAAATTCCAACAATCAGGGTTCAACACCTAGAAAGGCCTGCACATGTGTTTGCAGCCGAGGCAGTCATAGATGACAAACCATGGTTCCACGACATCAAATGTTTCCTCCAAAAGCAAGAGTACCCGCATGGGGCATCCAACAAGGATAAGAAAACTCTGCAAAGATTAGCCGGCAACTTCTTTCTAAATGGAGAAGTTTTATACAAGAGGAATTTTGATATGGTGCTACTCAGATGTGTTAATGAGCAAGAAGCGGATCTCATAATGCATGAAATACATGAAGGCTCCTTCGGAACCCATTCCAGTGGGCACACAATGGCTAGGAAGATCTTAAGAGCCGGATATTACTGGATGACCTTGGAAAGCGATTGCTACAAGCATGCCAGGAAATGCCACAAATGTCAAATCTATGCGGACAAGATCCACATGCCACCAACGGCTCTGAATGTCCTCTCATCACCATGGCCTTTTTCCATGTGGGGCATTGACATGATTGGTAGGATCGAACCCAAAGCTTCAAATGGACATCGCTTCATCTTAGTAGCAATCGACTACTTCACCAAATGGGTTGAGGCTGCATCATATGCCAACGTCACCAAACAAGTGGTGGTCCGATTTATTAAGAATAATATCATTTGTCGATATGATATTCCCAACAAGATCATCACGGACAATGGGACCAATCTGAATAACAAAATGATGAAGGAGCTATGCAAAGAGTTCAAGATCGAACATCATAACTCTTCTCCTTATAGACCTCAGATGAATGGTTCGGTTGAAGCTGAAAACAAAAACATCAAGAAAATAGTGCAAAAGATGGTAGTCTCATACAAGGATTGGCATGAGATTCTACCATATGCCTTGCATGGGTATCGTACTTCAGTACGTACGTTGACAGGGGCAACCCCTTTCTCTTTAGTATACGGCATGGAAGCAGTGCTCCTCGTAGAAGTCGAAATCCCGTCATTGAGAATCTTGATGGAAGCTAAGTTGTCAGAGGCTGAATGGTGTCAAAACAGATACGATCAGTTGAATTTAATCGAGGAGAAACGCATGACAGCCTTATGTCATGGACAACTGTACCAACAAAGGATGAAACAAGCTTTTGACAAGAGAGTTCGTCCTCGTGAAATCCAAGAAGGAGACCTCGTGCTCAAAAGGATCCTATCCTTTCAACCCGACTCTAGGGGCAAATGGACGCCTAACTACGAAGGCCCGTATGTCGTCAAAAGAGTTTTCTCCGGAGGAGCCTTAATTCTCACGACAATGGACGGCGAAGATTTTCCGCGTCCTGTGAACTCCGATGTAGTCAAGAAATACTTTGTCTAAAAACAAAAGAACAGCTCGGTAAGTCGAAAACCTGAAGGGGCGGCTTAAGCAAAAAAGAGCGTCTCGGTGGACTGAAAACCTGAAAAGGCGGTCCAGGCAAAAATTAGAGACATAAACAGAAACAGCTATCCTGATAGGTCAAACATCTGAAAGGACGACCTATGCAAAAATTAAGGATCAAAAGACAAAGTAACTACATCGGATTGGTCGTAATTCGTTAGGGACACGTCAATTGTCTGAAGACTCCGAATCGGAAGCATCCAAACAAAGAATTCAAAGTTGTTAGGGATACTAGTGGCCATCGTGTTCAATGTACCCTCCCTTTTATATTTACCATTTTTTTAGACTTTGTAAGATTCGTGGAGCCACGCCTTTGGCAGGCTACCACCCCTTTAATGAATTTCATTTCCCAACATTACATTCTTTACCTTTTATCAAATTCCTTTCATTCATTTTTTATTCTTGATGATAGTACTTTCAACAAAAAAAAAAAACTTTTTCAAAATTTATTTTGTGAGTCTTTTATCTTTTTATCAATAACAAACACATTCCTTTCAAGTTCGTGAATATTCGGAGTGTACATCGATGTCTGTCCTTAAAGAAGATAAAGCTTCGCAGGCCAAGCATGGTCAATTGCAAGGAAGGAATTCCCCAACAGAATCCTCAGTGGATCAATCGGGAGTATCCCGGATAAGTTGAGAGCCTAAAAGGATAATTCAGGCAAGGCCTTGCCAATCAAAGCATAAGCATTCCCGGCGGAATCACCAGTTCCTCTCCCCAGCGGATTAGCACAATCCCCAGTGGATTAACAAATTCCCCAGGAAAACAATCTTCGTCCTACACAAACAAAAGCCCAATCACCATTGGCATCGACAGCTGGATATCGGTCATGCTTCCAAAATGATCCTTATATCCCCAGCGAATTCACAAGCAAGGCCCAATCTTATTGGCATATCCCCCAGTGGAGTCTTATCTTACCAAAGCCCGACCTCGCTCGGCATCTCATCCAAGCCCGACTTTGCTCGGCACTCAAATCATAATCCCCAGCGTCCCACGTAACGTCTGCCATCCCCCAGGTCAGCATAACTCATGCATTATATCAAATTCATTCATTAACATGCATCTCATATTCATATCAAGCATTTCCCACAACAAACAGTCGAATGTCATCCCCGATCTGTCCGGTCTAGGGATGTCATCCTCCTTTTCGCCAAGCGGTAGTTCTTTAACGAACAGCTTGTGCAAATTTTTCATCGTATCAAGGGGCAATTCCTTAACAATCATATTGGGTATCCCCAGTACAAGTCCATCTCTCACACGACGTCCCCAGTGACATTCATGCATTCATACATTCATACATATGTACATTTATGCATGCAACATACTACATATCATTCATGGTTGTTCTAACCATCATGAGTCTCATCAATCAATCACGAGCAATTCGTGAATTCTTTTTTCCCCAAGTGTCATCCCCAGTCTGTCTGGTTCAGAGATGTCACCCTTTTACGCCAAGTGGCAGTTCAAACGAACAGCTTGCGCGTCTTTTTGTCAGGTCTTTACGCCAAGTGGCAGTTCTTTAATGAACAGCTTGTGCGTACTCCCCAGTGTTGTGCCAAGTGGCAAGTTCTTTAATGGACAGCTTGTGCATCCTTTCTCCCCGATTGAAGGGGCAATTCTACAAGGAACGACTTGTCAGCCGCATCCCCAGTGTTGTCAGTGGCAAGTTCGGTAACCATCCGAACAGCTGACATCCATCATTTTATCTTTCGTCGTCAATGGCAAGTTCGGCAACGACCCGAACAGTTGACATTCTTTTTATTTCCTGTCGTCAATGGCAAGTTCGGCAACAACCGGAACAGTTGACATTCTTTTTATTTTCTGTCGTCAATGGCAAGTTCGGCAACGACCCGAACAGTTGACATTCTTTTTATTTCCTGTCGTCAATGGCGAGTTCGGTAACAACCCGAACAATTGACATTCTTTTCATTTTTGTCGTCAGTGGCCAGTTCGGCAACAACCCGAACAGCTGGCATTTACCTCTTCATTTTTTTGTTGTCAGTGGCAGTTCGGCAACAACCCGAACAGCTGACACTTATCCCTAGTGTGGTCATTCTTATCATCTTTGCATTCATGTTTACATTACAAACATTCATAACATTTGCATACATGCATTCATAACATTTACAATTCAGGAAAATATTTAGTCAAAAAATGGCGTACTCTATATTTAAGTCTCTTCGACCCGTCCATTTCAAATCTCACTTTCAATCTCCGGGACGAAGAAACTTAAATAGGGGCATCTGTCATACCCCATTTTTTGACTTATGTTTTTACTTGTTTTATCTTTGGACCGTAGATCTCATTATCTAGGAATTAAGACCCCAAAGCCAAGGGTGTGAACCCTTAGAATAGGGCTGGACATCCTCCAAGAGGGCAGGGAGCCCACTTGACAATCACAAATAACCCTTTGGGGGCGCCCTCAGCAGCTTACGAGGGCGCCCAAGTCATGGTTTTGGCCCTTTACGATTTAGGCCCAAAAACCACGACCGGGTAGGCCCAGGAAAGGCTACAAATAGTAACCTTGGGATCATTCCCGAGGCATGACCTAAACACAGCACAGAAACCCTAGTTTCTAGAAGTATTGTACTCACTGCTAGTACAGTTGGCGCCCACCGTGGGGCTACGGTAAAACTAACCTAGCCACCGTCTCCCAGGGAAAAACGATCGATACACGGCCCCTGAGAGCAATCAGAGCGCCGTATGTCCACCATATCTCCCTAGACCTACCCCTAACTCTAATCAAACTCCCCGTTTCTTGTTTAAAACGTCAGTTAGTCCCTCCGAAATTCGCAGTCCCGACCGGGAGCCTTCAGTCGCAATTTTTTGAACTTTGATAACCGACCCGAAAACCACCACCGTCGCCATCGTTGTTCATGGACCCGGAGGCGGCGAAAGCAGTACGGCAACAGATCCAGCAACTTCGCAGCCACAGCAAAACGTTGCAAGTTAGCGTCATCGACTTGGATCCAAGGGAAGAATTCCAGAACGAACGTCTTGAACCCACGGAGGATCTGAAGGAAGTCACAATAGGCCCGGAGCCACATCAAACCACCAAGGTGGGGACCTCTTTGGATCCCGCCGAAGAACAAAATCTAGTGGATCTCCTGAGAAGAAACTTGGACCTGTTCGCCTGGCAACCATCAGACATGCCCGACATCGACCCTACCATCGTATGCCACCACCTCGCCCTACGCCCAGGAGTGAAGCCAGTGGCTCAGCGCAAAAGGAAATTAGGCGAAGAAAGGAGGAAAGCAGTAGATGAAGAGGTGGCCAAGTTAAGAGACGCCCGTTTCATAAGTGAAATCAAGTATCCTACATGGCTGGCGAACGTCGTCCTCGTAAAGAAAGCCAACGGAAAATGGCGCATGTGCGTCGACTACACCGATCTGAACACCGCTTGCCCAAAAGACCCATATCCCCTCCCAAACATTGACCACCTTATCGACAACGCGTCAGGGTACCAAACCCTGAGTTTCATGGACGCGTACTCCGGCTACAACCAAATAAAGATGGATCCTCTCGACGCCCCAAAAACGGCCTTCATGACTAATCACCACAACTACCACTACGAAGTTATGCCTTTTGGCTTAAAGAACGCCGGCGCCACCTTTCAAAGGTTAATGGACACCGCCTTTGCAGAACAAATCGGAAAGAATTTGGAGGTCTACATCGACGATCTGGTAGTAAAAACAAAACATGACAAAAGCCATGCAAAGGATCTAGAAGAGATCTTCGATCAAGTTCGCGCGTATAACATGCGTCTCAACCCGGCCAAATGCTCTTTTGGGGTTCACGCAGGGAAATTCCTAGGCTTCATGCTGACCCGGCGCGGTATCGAGGCAAACCCTGACAAGTGTCAGGCGATAATCAACATGAGAAGCCCCTCTAGCATCAAGGAGGTGCAGCAGTTGACGGGTAGGCTCGCAGCGCTCTCCAGGTTTTTATCATGTGCCGGCGATAAAGCTTTCTCTTTCTTTGCCTCAATAAAGAAGAAGGAACTTTTCCAATGGACTGAAGAATGCGAAGAGGCGTTCACAAAGATAAAGACGTTTCTCTCCAGCCCGCCAGTTCTACATCGTCCAGATGCGGGCGCCGTGCTCTTCCTCTACCTGTCTATATCAGAGAACGCTATGAGTTCCGTCCTCGTGCAAGATTCTGACGAAGGTGAAAAACCAGTGTATTTTGTGAGCAAGGTATTCAAGGGAGCTGAGCTGAGGTACCAGAAAATAGAGCGCCTGGCTCTAGCAGTGATAGCAACAGCGAGGAAGCTGCGACCATATTTTCAAGGACATAGAGTTGTTGTCAAATCCAACTACCCCATCAAGCAAGTGTTGGGGAAACCAGACCTGGCGGGAAGAATGGTATCCTGGGCAGTGGAATTGTCCGAATATGACATTCAATATCTTCCTAGAGGCAACATAAAGTCACAGGTCCTGGCTGACTTCCTAGTAGAATTCTCATCCCCGGTGGAAGAAGTCGCCCCTTTCGTATGGTTGTTATCGGTCGACGGATCATCAAACCTCAAAGGTAGTGGAGCCGGCATAGTGTTGGAGGGTCCAGGGGGCCTAATCATAGAGCAGTCGCTGAGATTTGAGTTCAAGGCGAGCAACAACCAAGCAGAGTATGAAGCCCTGGTAGCGGGCATGAAGCTGGCACAAGAGATGGGAGCGGAAAACTTGAGGGCGAAGAGCGACTCCCAGTTGATGACGAGCCAAATTACTGGGGAATACCAAGCGAAGGACAGTCAACTTACCAAATACTTAGCAAAGGTCAACAGTTTAGCCTCCACCTTCAAGTTCTTCGAGGCAATCTACGTTCCAAGAGAGCAGAATTCAAGAGCCGACCTTTTGTCTAAACTGGCCAGCACCAAACGCCCGGGGAACAACAGAACGGTCATCCAGGACGTGCTGGCGGCCCCCAGCACAGAGATCATGGAAGTAGGCGCCGTGGAGAATGAGGAGGAGGGGTGGATGACGCCTCTCATCAAATACCTCACGGGAGCGTTTAATCCCAAAAGCGAGGAGGAAGAACTGCAGATACGAAAAAAGGCTTCAAAGTATTGCATGGTCGCTGGCAAATTATACAAGAGAGGCAAGGCATCGCCTCTGCTCAGATGCTTAGGTGAAAACGAGACCCACCTCGTCCTCTTAGAAGTGCACGAAGGCGTATGCGGGAGCCACATCGGCGGACGATCCTTGGCCGCGAAGCTGTTGAGAGCAGGTTATTACTGGCCAACAATGATCCAAGAGAGCGCAGACTTTGTACGAAAGTGTGACAAGTGTCAGAGGTTTTCTGATAAGAAGCACGCCCCTGCTTGCGAACTCACCTCGGTCTTTTCCCCATGGCCTTTTCATAAGTGGGCAGTGGATATCGTAGGCCCATTCCCGTTGGCACCAGGACAACTGAAATTTCTCATAGTCGGAGTGGATTACTTCACGAAGTGGGTCGAGGCCGAAGCGGTCGCCAAAATCACGGCGGACAGAGTAATACGCTTCTACTGGAAGAAAATAATATGCAGGTTTGGGCTACCCAAAGTTATAGTATCTGACAACGGGACCCAGTTCGCCAGTTCCAAGGTGGTAGAATTCTGCAATCAACTCAGAATCCAGATGAAGTTTGTTTCAGTCATCCATCCCCAAGCAAACGGGCAAGCCGAATCTGCAAACAAGGTGATCTTGAACGGCATAAAAAAGAAGCTTGACGACGCCAAAGGACTTTGGGCTGACCAATTGCATGAAGTGCTCTGGTCATATCACACGACGCCTCATTCCACAACCAAGGAAACCCCGTTCACCATGGTATACGGCGCCGACGCTATGCTGCCTGTAGAAATTGACACACCAACATGGCGCCGGGAGAACTTCTCAGAGGAGGCTAATGAGGCGAGCTTACTATGCGGGATAGACATGATTGACGAGGTACGGGAGGCCGCCCACATCCGGGAATTCGCCGCCAAACAAAGAGCAGCCCGTCGGTACAATTCAAAAGTAATACCAAGAGACATGAAAGAAGGAGATTTGGTCTTAAGACAGGTCGTCGCGCCCACCCGAATTGGAAAGTTACTTCCCAACTGGGAAGGACCATACCGAGTCAGGGAAAAGCTAGCACACGGAGCGTACAAGTTGGAGGAGCTGAATGGAGACACGATACCACGAACCTGGAATGCCGCCAACCTACGCCATTACTACAGCTGAGTACTTCACCATTCCTACAAACAAGCCAAACAAGGTCGAACTGCTGTAAAGTCTTGCTTGCATTTTCTTTTGAATTTTTTGTATTTTGATGTCAATTAACAAAGAGGAATAAGGGAGCACTCTTTTCCCCGCGAAAGCTGGGTTTTTAATGAGGCACCAATTTCCGTTTACTCTTATCTCTGTTTGACTCCAGTATCACAGATATCGCCGAAACAAGCTAGGTAGCATCAACTCACAAAGGGCGCGCCTAACCCCAAAGGGGTTGCCACCTAATTCCTTAACCCTAAAAGACAGGGCTCTAAGACGTCGTGTGCTTAAAATGAAAATGCCACCTAATTCCTTAACCCTAAAAGACAGGGCTCTAAGACGTCGTGTGCTTAAAATGAAATCGCCGCCTAATTCCTTAACCCCCAAGAGGGCTCTAAGACGTCGCGAGCCGAAAAACAAGATCGCCGCCTAATTCCTTAACCCCCAAGAGGGCTCTAAGACGTCGCGAGCCGAAAAACAAGATCGCCGCCTAATTCCTTAACCCCCAAGAGGGCTCTAAGACGTCGCGAGCCGAAAAACAAGATCGCCGCCTAATTCCTTAACCCCCAAGAGGGCTCTAAGACGTCGCGAGCCGAAAAACAAGATCGCCGCCTAATTCCTTAACCCCCAAGAGGGCTCTAAGACGTCGCGAGACGAAAATAAGATCGCCGCCTAATTCCTTAACCCCCAAGAGGGCTCTAAGACGTCGCGAGCCGAAAAACAAAATCGCCACTTAAGTCCTTAACCCTAAGGCGTCGCAAGAAGAAAACGAAAACGTCGCGAAAATAAAAGAATTCATACATAAGATGCCTCAATAGAGCAATAACACCGGAAAGCTCAACGGTTTGACAATCTTAAATAAATCGAGAAAACGTACAAGTAATAACTACCACCCAAGAAGCATTATCATCATTGAACAAGAAACCAAGGAAATATAGTACAAATCACGCATCAATACAAATTCAAGAAAGTTCAAAGTAAATTAAAGTTACAACAAAGACTATTGTTCGTCCACAAGGACGCCATCTACAATTATCTTGAAAGAATCCATAGACGAAAGATCAGCTTCAGGATGGAGGAAGGCGGCCTGCTCCTTCGCACGCTCAAACCCAGTCTCAAAAGACAGCGCCAGTTCTCCTTTGGCTTCCGCAACCTCAGCCTGCAACGCCGTCTCCCTATCAACCCCTGAGGCGACCTCTTTCCTCAAACGAATGATCACCGCGTCCTTCCCAGCTAAGTCAGCGTCATGACCAACCTTCAGGTCACTGATTTTTTCGTCGAACTCGGCCCTCAGCGCCTCGGCCGCCTCCTTGACCTCTTTCTCCTTGCCCTCTTGAACCTCTTGTAATTCCTTCTCCAGCAGCTTCACCCTTTCCAACAACGTTTCTCCATTACGAACTGACTCCGCATATTTGCAATCAACGGACATCAAAAGCATAATAGACCGCAAACAGTTCACGCCGATATCCCTCGTCGCAAAAGGAACAGGGTTCTGCATCCCAGCTGTCACATCATCAGGATTGCAAACCATCTTTTCTTTCACGTAGGCTTCGAAATCAAAATCCTTGTCCCAGAAAGACCGAACATCCCGGCTGGGGCCAGTAAGTTCAATGGCGGGATGAGAATGCGCCCGCTTCGACCTCCTCTCTTTTATCACCCCCTCCTCCCGATCCGCCGCCTTCCTTTTCTTCTCCTCCTGAGTCTTCTCCTGCGCCACGTCCACAGCACACTCAGGTTGAGCGTCAAGAACAATCTCGGCTTTCTTTTTGGACTTACGAAGGATGAGCCCAGAAGAGTCGCTAGTGTCAGCCACCCCGCCCGACCTCTTGGCCTTCAGCTCCGCCAAATACTGCTTCCTCTCTGCAGCTGTTAGTGGCGCCATTGATTCTGCAAGTCAAAAGACCAGCGCCATTACACAAATAATTAATAAAGAGAAAGGCAAAAAGCTAGACAAGCTAAGTTATGAAATCAACTCACGCAAATAGGTCTCTAAGCTATCGACATCTCCCTCTCTATTCAGCAACTCCCGGATATCCATGGGCAGCATTTTATCCAGGAAGGAAACGACACCTTGTTCATACGCACTCAACTGTTCGAAAGCAAACCCCGTAATGGAAGCTGGGGAACTCGTCCAGCAAATGGGAAATTTTAATTCATTGTGTACGCGCCCTCCTCCCCTCACCCTAAGGAATGTCCGTCTCCAGTTCTTGTAATGAGAGGCGTAAGGTGGAAACAACCGTTTCCCAGGGTGCGCGCCAACAGAGACCCAAGACGATTTGTCCACCCCCCGAGTACCATAGAAGCTAAAGAAGCACCCGGCGGAGGGCTCAAAGCCTAATCCCTCGCAAGCTATCTCAAAGGCCCGGATGAACGCCCAACTGTTGGGCTGAAGCTGCGAGGGCGCCACATTCAACCACCTCAAGACAGTTTCGGAGAAGGGCGTGAATGGATACTTCACGCCCAAATCTTCAAAGACCGCCGCATACATATAGAAGAACTCGTGGGCCCTACTCCTTGGCATCCGTAAGTATACTTTCTCACCAGGACGGCAGGGCTCCAGGACCACATCATCTTCGCATCCTGTCGAAGAAACATTAACCTTGCTTCGGAACAGCCCCACTCGTTCAGGATCCATAAACACGGACTCCAAGCGCATCATTTCGCTAGTAGAACCCCCTAGCCCCAAATCACTAGCGGACGCCATACCGTGATTTTCTTTCGAGGGACCTGGACGAACAGAAAGAATAACACAATCAGATCAATTCCCGCTATCGTCTTTATCCTCGCTATCACTCGAGTCGCTCGAAAACTCCCCTAAAAGGGAATGGCCATAGTAGGCATTCTCAAAGGCAACCCAATCGGTGGTCCCGTCCGATCGTTTCGCAAGCCTAACCGCCTCTCTCAATAACGCATCCCTTTCCTCCGAGTTAGCCGAAGATAACACGTTTCCCTTCCCATCACACTCCCTGATAACTACCATGTCCTGGTTTGAATTACAAAAACGAAGCGCTAACGATCAGAAGATGAATTCTAAAAAAGGGATTACCTGTTTCGAATGAAGAAAAGCTGGACGAAGAAAGGGACTGATTTGATTCTGGAGGAAAGCGTTGATTCTAAGAACTGTTTGCAATTGGCGAGGGACGTGCGTTTCGGACAAAGAAAGGAGAAGGAAAGGGAAAAGACAAAGAAAAGAACTGATTAGATCCGCGTTCAGTTTAAAGTGAAAAGCCTGGGAAAACGCGCAGATGACGTCACTTAAGTTGGCACGATTTCCGAGAACCGCTAAGATTACGACACGTCAACGAGAGCGAACGGTCGCCTCACGCCAGCCGTCGGATCCCAATAAGAGGCGTCCTCAACACGCGGTCCAAAGGGCGCGGCGAGCTACACACAGTTTAATCACTTCGCCTTGTACCAAGACTTGTGCTTGTTGGGCTAGCATAAATATTCCTGTTGGGCTGGCGCCCACACTCTCGTAGGGCTAGTGCCGCCCACTAAGGTACACAAAACAAAACATGGAGCTAATACCCACGTTGGGCTAGCATCCGTGTTGGGCTAGTACCCACGCAGGGTTTAAACACCCACGTTGGGCTAGTATTCATAAAATTTTTTCATGGCTTCGTGACTAGTAAGCCCCACTTGCCGGGCAAAGGATCATAGACAGACCCCCTGTAAACAATTTAATCACTTCGCCTTGTACCAAGACTCGTGCTTGTTGGGCTGTGGACCGTAGATCTCATTATCTAGGAATTAAGACCCCAAAGCCAAGGGTGTGAACCCTTAGAATAGGGCTGGACATCCTCCAAGAGGGCAGGGAGCCCACTTGACAATCACAAATAACCCTTTGGGGGCGCCCTCAGCAGCTTACGAGGGCGCCCAAGTCATGGTTTTGGCCCTTTACGATTTAGGCCCAAAAACCACGACCGGGTAGGCCCAAGAAAGGCTACAAATAGTAACCTTGGGATCATTCCCGAGGCATGACCTAAACACAGCACAGAAACCCTAGTTTCTAGAAGTATTGTACTCACTGCTAGTACAATCTTTTATTATTTCATTACTTATTATTACCTTTTATTATTTCATTCTTATCATAGTATTCTATTTGCATTTTGTCATTATTAGCATTACTATTATCATCATCATTATCCTTAATATTATTAATATAATATCATTATTATCTATTATTATTATTAGGATTTTATTAATTAATAATATTAAACTTTTCATTTTTACTATTATTATCATCATTTTCATTCTCATTACTTTTTATTTTATTTGCATTTTTATTATACCATTTTCATTATCATTATTATTATTATTTATTATTCATTTCCACCTTTTATTTTTATATACAAAAAAAAATCCAAAAAAAGGGAAGTTCGCAGTGCGAAGTTACCTTCGCACTGCGACCTCTGCGAATTTTTCTGCAGAATTTTATTTCTTGATTTATTTGCTTTGTTTTCATTTGCAATTGTTATTATTAGTATTATTATTATTATTATTGCTATTTTTGACTGAAATGGTGCAGCAAGGCAAGAATCAAAGTGTGACATTAAAGGTAAAAGGAAAGAAGGATTTTCTTCCAACCTTACATGTGCTCAAACAAATTGGCTGCCCTTGGTCAGCTCTTGTCCCTCCAAATTGACCCATCATCCAACCTGAGCTTGCCAGCCAGCTACTTGATCCCTTTCCTTCCCTTTTTCTTTACCAAAACCAGTCAAACTTAAGTGGTTTTTGCTTGCAAAAAGCTGTTTGTGCTGCCCTGTTTTGAGCTGGATTTCTCCTCCCACACACCAGCCCACATGCTCATTTTGCTTCCCCCAATCTCCCTGTACATGGCAGTACACGTTTTCATTGCTTGGCCTTCCAAGATTGCAAGGATTGATCCCAAGAATCACCCCTTTTTGCAGCTGCCTTGTTTTGCAGTTTTTCTCATCATTACCTTCTAGAATCAGCTGCATTTGTGGCTGAGATCAGTCAAGGTCTTGCCCCTTGGCACAAGGCAAAACAACTTCTATCCATTAGCATTAAATGCAAAGTGTTCTAGCCTGAATTTAGCCCTAAATCAGCTAGGTTCTAGGATTTTGTTCATCATTACATAGATTGCATTTTTGCCTATAAAAGGAATGGCAAGGCATAAGGAATTAAGAGATTGACACACATTGAAAAACCAGAGTTACACACACAGCCTTACCCACACGAAATTCACACCAAGATCCCTTGCATTGCAGCACCAAATCAGTTCATACGCAAAGCAAAAACCAATTAGAGCATTGTTCATAGCCTCTAACCAATCAAGCAAACCACTTCCAACCTATTGCCCAAGCATTGCTAGGAGTTCTGTAAGTCTCCCTTAATTTTTGTTTTTCATTGTGTTTGCTGTTTTCATCATTTGCTTTGTTCAATTTTGCTTTGTGCACAAAGACCCCTTTTGAAACTCAAAAGGGGCCTCAAAGGGGCCAAGCCTTAAAACTGAGTTTTTACCCTTCTTTTTCTTCAATTTTGCAAAGCTTTTTAACCCCCTTTAGGTTCTGAAGCTTGCTTAGAAGCAGTTTCTGAACTTTTGTTCAGAAACAGCTTCTGAGTTCAAAATTTCGCATACTTCGCAGAGCAAAGTATTGCTCGCACTGCGAACATATCAGAACCTGACTTCGCAGAGCCAAGTTCTGGTTGCTCTGCGAAGTATGTGAAACTCAGAACATGAATTAGGCATCCAAATGTCAAATTTTTGGGGTTCCAGCCCTTGATTCAGAACCTAAAGAGGTTTAAAACCTTTTTTGTCCAAACCCAATTCATAATCATGCACAACTTTGAAAATTTCACAAGTTCGTGCGATAAATTTTGAGTAACTTGTGAAACAAGTTATGTTCTTCAATTTTCAAAACCAAGTTTGAGCAATAAGCTAAAGTTCGTTTATTTTCAAAACAAACTTGAACAACCATGTTGTTCATGATTTTCAATCCAAACGCGAACTTAAGCCGAATTTGCTCATTCTTTTTAAACCAAGCTCGAAATTGAGCCGAACTTGCGAACTTTCCAATTTTGTGCATGTCTTATGATTTTGTTCATCATTCAAACTTGAACTACGCTCGTTCTTGAGTTTCGATAGCTTAAGTAACAAGCAATGTTCATGATTTTAATAAACTCGAACAACAAACTTGTTCGTGATCCCTTTTTTTTTCTAACTTTCCCTTTAAGGCATTTTTGTTCCCTTTGAGATTCCTTAGAGTCCCAACAAAACCAAACTTGAATGAAACGGGAATGGCTTGACGTATGTCTCCCCAAACCTCGGTTGCACGAATGCGTGACGTATGTCTCGTCGCTCGGGCAACCGTCATTCCACCCTTGACGCGTCTAGCACGCTCAACCTTCCCTTGGCCCCCTTTGTGGCCATTTTTAACCTTTTCTTGGCCCTCGTGGTCAATCAGAACCTTTTGCGCCTTTGCGCGTTTATTTTCAACCATTTACGCCTTGCGCGAATTTATCGCCTCCGCGCGTTTGTCGTTTATTTTCAAACCTTTTACGCCTCTGTGCCTCTGTCTTTTTATTTTTTTTAAAACATTTACGCCTTGCGCGAGTTTATCGCCTTAGCTTCCGTCTTTCACCATTAAAAACCTTTTACGCTTTCGTGCGTTTTAAAACCTTTGTTCAAGTCCGAGTGCAAATCCTTTTTATCAAATCATTTACTTTTATGCATTGTCGTCAATGGCCAGTTCAGCAACAACCCGAACAGTTGACATTTACTTTCATTACTTTCTCCTTTTTTCAAACTTTTTTCGCTCGGACGCGATCAAATCTTTTTTAACTAAAACGAAACAACATACAAACTTTTTCTACCCAAAGAACTACGTACGCTTTGAATTCTCCGACTACCGGGAGATACGTAGGAGCAAGATCGACATCTTGTCAAGCCCATTAATAAAAAACTTTTCTTTTTCCTTTCGTTTGTCTTTATCTCTTTCTTCACTTCACATTATGTTTTATATTTCCTTTTTATATGTTTAAACACGCAAGTAAAATTCTCGAAACATTTTAAGCCTAAGCCGACTAAGAGGTTCCCGTTGAGTACAACGGATGTGAGGGGTGCTAATACCTTCCCCTCGCATAATCGACTCCCGAACCTAAAATCTTTTTCAAGGTAATTTCGAACTTTTTTCCTTTTCTCCCCGGAAAATTAAAAGTTCAGTCGTGGTTTAACATTAGTGATTCAAAGCTTCCCAATAGCTTGACATCCGAAATTCGACGCGACACTTCTTAAACCCATATGTTAATCATAACCTCCCCTCTTACCTTAGTTTCCTCGATATTCTTGCTATTCTTAGTGCAATCCTCTCCTTCCCCTTTGATTCTCTAGCTTTCCTCTACTCCAAGCCTCTTCTCTCTATCTCTCTCTTGCCTCTCAAAAGTTTTGTGAATAATGAATAATCTAATTCACTCACCACTAACTAATGTATTTATAATAGGTTTCTAGGGTTTGTTACAATTTCAAATATATCTTTTAAAACAAAGTTTGTTACCTTTTAAAATAAAATAAGGCTTGTTACGATTAACTCACAATATTTTTCTCTACACTT
The DNA here is from genome assembly GCA_018208015.1 of Medicago ruthenica. Taxonomy (NCBI): domain Eukaryota; kingdom Viridiplantae; phylum Streptophyta; class Magnoliopsida; order Fabales; family Fabaceae; genus Medicago; species Medicago ruthenica. Next base: position 34,064,881 of record CM031373.1, on the reverse strand, counting down.
TTACTTCACTTAAACCCCCTATTACTTATACACCACTATTTTCAAATATTCAAATTCTAAACTTCTAACATATTTCAAATATGCCACTAACTCTCAAATTACTAAAATAACCTTCAACTCCCAAAATTCAATAAATCACCAAAATAAACAATTAAACACACAAAAACAATTAAATAAATAAATCCTAAAAATCGGGATGTCACAACAGACATTTGTCCTAACTGTGATATACTAGATTGAGTTGATCAGGCTCAACAAGATGTGACATTTAGAACAATTTCTGGAACCCAATGCTCCCACTACGTTTATTGAATTTTTAATGACCCAAGGCATGGTCTGAATCGACCTGCTCTGATACCAATTTTAACACCCATACTAAACTGTTTAGAATAATAAGCATGTGCATTAAACTTGTTACTGGATACATTAAATTTTTTCAATATTATCTAGATACTACTAAATGAATACAAATCTGCTCGTTTCATACAACTGATAAAACACTATTAATGTGTACAAGTATACATATATGCTGACAAAATCCTGAACTGGTACATGACAGGCGATTGTACTCCACTCAACTTCTCCCCGATAAACTTCATCACAAGCCACTAGCTTACCTGAAACTGAATCAAAAGGATTGGGATGAGACATAATGTCTCAGTGAGCTCCACTTATCCTAGGCTGTATGGCAACCTCAGGGAAACCTACAATTGCCATATTCTATTCTCAACCCATTTTGGGTTTATACATGTTCTTATCTGCTTTACTGAGTAATCGGGAAAAACTAGATTACTATCTAATAACTTAGTGATCAAGGGGAAACTAGGATCCCTATCTGATTACTAACATAGTCTCATTGTATTTATAATTATCTTGTTGTTATTATTATGTTAGAGAGTTAGCGTGTAACAAACAATTATTATCTTGGTTCATTTTATGGAATGGACCCGAGTGGAGTAACCCCGAATACATTCACTGCTACCGGTGAGAGTCCTATCATATCAAGCTAACACCGGGGGACACAACTTAACTTTTAATTAATTTCTTAACTACCCAAAGTACCAACTAGTGGGACAATAAGAGGCGTGACTTAGCTTAGTTTTATTTGAAACTTTCTGAACTTTGAATGTTGAAATACATTCCTTGTACTTTCATACGCTTATTGGAATACATTTCATTCTTGCTAACCTAATATAGGTTCTAGACATATCGTTGTCATATGTCGTACTTAAGGGTTTATTATCTCATTGTAATAACTTCCTTGCTCATCTAACCTTTACTCTCGTATCTCTAATGCATTGCCTAATCCTTGTTCTCATGTTCTTTTATCTGATGAAGGCCTTTCAGATATGTCAAAATGGTATTTCTTAGAAATTAGGGTTTTCATTTAAAACGTTTGCTAAAAGCCTCGCCTAAGGGCACCAACTCGCCAACGCAACTCAGCAGACCAAGGTGATTCTGCCAAGCCTCGCTAGGGCGAGCAAACCCTCGTTGTGGCAAGGTGAACCAGAAGAAAAATGTCGTGCTCGCTGCAGCGAGCATGATAGTACATGAATTACTCAAAAACGTGATTTTTCACCATTGTGACTTATCCAAACTTACCCAGGCTTCCCAACAGCTTTAGGAATGATTTTTAACTAAAAATTGATGACTTAATTCATGGATAAACAAGGATTTAGCATGCATTAAGGAATTAGGGCACAAATTGTTAACTTTTCAAAATAAAGGATTTTCACCTAAAACTCACCCAAGGTGGGTTCTAATCTAAGGAACTCACCTGAACAACTTGATTGATCTTAGCCAAGCTCTTATCCAAACCCTAGCTTAAAATCCCTATTTCTTTCCTTGTTTCCTTAGCTTCTCTTGACACCAAGTTCCCAAAATTGTGCTTGCTTGTGCATGCTTGAGGAAAAGTGGAGAAAATGGATGATTAGGGAAAGAAAGAGTGAGGGTGTGAGGAAAAGTAGAGAGAAGGGAGAGGAAAAATTCTAGAGGGAGAAGTGAGAAGGAAAAATGAGAAAATTGGGGTTGGTTGGCATTATATAGCCTCAGCCCTCAATTTTTACCAAAATGCCCTTCACTTAAAGTATCTCTGGTACATCGTCCCAGCACTAATAAATATCTAAGTCTTATGCGGGATGTTACACTCTACCCCCCTTAAAGAAATTTCGTCCTTGAAATTTAGAATTCCCTTGGGATCGTGTATGAATAGATTCTTCATACCTTTGTCTTAGTTACTTCCAGATATTCTATACTAGCCGATTCTTCCATTCAATTTTCTTATCGGGATTCCATGGCTACTCTAGGGTCTGACATGTAGATTATTCATACACCTCAATTAAAGATGGCTGGTTAAAAATGGTTCATGGCCATGGTTTCCAACTCTGTAAGTCGAAAATATTCGACAATCTCTTCCCTAACTAAAAAGCTTGATGTACATTACATAATTCTTACATAGTAGGACGTGTAGTTGTCTGAACCAATATACCTGACTCACTTGACTATGTCCCTTGTTCACACACTTCGTGCAAATCCAACTTAAGGTTATCAAGCCTTGGATACTCTTACTGAATTTATATAGCCTCAACCCTCAATTTTTACTGAAATGCCCTTCACGTAAAGTATCTCTGGTACATCGTCCCAACACTAATATATATCTAAGTCTTAAGCGGGATGTTATAGTGGGTCCTTTGGAAATAAATTTTTTTTAAAGCCTTTCCTTTTCTCTGAACCTTAGACCTTAGACTCTGTCGTGTAGATTTATTCAAGACTTCTGAGATTGAAGAATTTAATCTTGAGTATTTCTTTACAGTGGATTCTGAATCCCATTTAGCCATGGATTTGATAATTCTAAGATTGGATTTGTTCAGAATCTTAGCCTTTGGATCTAGGTTAGAAAGTAGAACTTTCTGAATGTGTTCAGAACAAGATGATGTCTTTGTCTTTACAGAGTTCTATTCCTTCTTAACAGAGGATTTTGTGAAGTCAATTTCTTTTCTTTTGTTCTTACCAGAATTACAATTTTTGAAGCCAGTTTACTTCTGTTAATGTTATCAATGCTAAGTTCCTCAAACGTGCTGTTGAATTTAGCCAAAGATCTGTTAGCTTTGTTAGGATTAGAAAATTGCCTTTTCTCTAGAAATTCATTTTTCAATTTCAGATCTTTGTTAAGAGCTGACAGTCTTTGATTTTGATAACTTAAGTGCTTTGACTCTTCTGATAGCAAATCACATTGTTTATGCAATTCTTTTAGAGATTTTGATTTGCTGAAATAGAGGTTCATAAGCTTATTGACAGTGGTCGCATATTCATTGCAAGATAGACTAGAGATTATGTCATCATCTTCATCAGAATCTGAACTTGGTACAGCTTCAGAAACAACAATGACTACTAGACCCACATTGGCTTCCTTCTTGTTGTCTTCAGAATCTGTCTCTTCATCAAGCATCTCCCAGGTGGCCATAAAACTCTCTTTGAGTTTTCTTCTATAAGCATCCTTTCTGGAGCTTTCCCTTCTTCTTGAAGCTTCAGAGCACTCAGGTATGAAGTGATCTGTCTTTCCACAGTTAAAACACCCTTTCTGAGCATCCTTGTTGTCTTTGGAACTGGATGCCTCAGAGCCATTGTTTCTACCAAAAATCTTCTTCTCTTAGTCAGGTATTGGAACCTCTTTGTTAAGTATGCCATTTCTTTAAGATCTGCATCATCATTAGATTCATCATCAGAATTTTCATCTTTTGATTTAGTAGTCTTAATAAATTTTACAGACTTCTCCTTAGATGCTAAAGCTATAGACTTAGACTTCTTAGCCAGTTCATCTCCTTCAAGTTCGATCTCATGACTCTTGAGAGAACTTATCAGACATTCCAGACTTAGCTTGTCTAGGTCTTTTGCTTCTTATATGGCAGTGACCTTTGGTCTAAACGTTGTTGGAAGACTTCTAAGAATCTTCTTTACATGATCTGGTACAACATAACTTTTCTTTAGAACTTGAAGTCCAGACACAAGAGTTTGAAACCTGAAATACATGGTTTCAATGTCCTCATCTTCCTTCATCTTGAATAGCTCTTATCGATGTACCAGTTGGTTTGCCTTAGCTTCTTTTACTTGCTGATTCCCTTCATAGGTAGAACACAACGATTCAAAGATGGCCTTTGCAGTTGATCTATCTACAATCTTCATGTACTCAGCATGAGGTCAAGCATCCACTGAAATCCCTCTTACTCTGTGGTACTTTATGTAGATCCTTTTCTGAGTGATTGTCAGCTTCTTTCTATCTGACACCATTCCTTCTTGATCAAATTTAAAGCTTATGCCATCTTCAAAAATGTCCCAAAGTTCATCATCAACACTTATGATGTGACTGTACATTTTTCTCTTCCACCATAAAAACTGAGTAACATCTCCATTGAAGGATGAAGGTTTGACTGAGTAAGTGTTCTTTTCATTGGTGGGGGTGTTGTTGATATCAGATGTAGATATTTCACTTGCGGAAGACACGTTTTTCTCTTTGGATCCTTTTCTGTTGCAGGGTTAAATGCACAGACCGTGCTCTGATACCAACTGAAGGTGAGAAAAACACAAGAAGAGGGGGGGGGGGGTTGAATTGTGTTCGCTTTTTCCTGGTTTTCTTTTCTAAGTGTTTATGTGCTGATCATAATCTGTGGTATGTGGATTCTGATATAGAGTCTGTTTGGAGCGGATATAATAAAACACAAAAATATGTAGATATCAAGAAAGAAAGAGAGAGAGAGAGAGGGAAAGCACATACACAAGGCAATTTTTATACTGGTTCCTTCTATAACCTAGGAGTATTCCTGTTCCCTTGCACTTCCAAGGGATTTCACAATAATCACTCTGGATTACAATTGCTCAAGGACAACTCCAAGAGACTTTCCCTTTGCTCAGGCACACCTGCTCAAGACTTCCTACTCTAGGACTCTTCCTAAAGACTTCCTTGCTTAAGCACACCTGCCTAAGACTTCCTTGCTTAAGCACACCTGCCTAAGACTTCCTTTCTTAAGAACACAATTTAAGACTTCCTGCTCTAGGACTCTCCTAAAGACTTCCTTGCTCAAGGACTACTCCAAGAGACTTACAAAGGCTCAAGTACGCATGCAAGATACTTCCAATGCTCTAAGAACACACCTAAGAGACTTCTAATTGCCCAAGGTTTCACCAAGAGACTTATACGCTTTAGCTTTGCAACTAAAGACTTCTAATTTGTTCAACACCTAATTTAACAATATTTGGTGTATATGAACAAATGAACAGACTCTCTACAACGCTATTGAATTTGGTAGAGTATAGGCACTTTGAAGTAGCAGAGTCTTGTTGATCTTCTTCGTGGTCTTCAGCTCCTTTTATAGGCATGGATTTGAGAGACGTTGGAGAAGAGTGCCAACGCAAATAGAGTTGTTTAGAAGCTGTAACGACCCTATTTTCGTATGTTATATTTTTATATATTTTATTTTATGGATTTGCATTTAAAAATATTTTCTCGTAATCGAGAAATAATTATTTGGCGCGACGATAAGTTCGTAATCGAGATTTTAGAGTTTTGGGCGAAATTGGGCCTAGGGGGTAAATAGTATTGGGCTTTTGAGTTTATGAGTAGTAATGATCCTATGTATATGATAGTAGTAAGCTTAGATGAAAATAGAAGGCTAGGACTGGTCCTTGAGAGTTAGTAAGGATTGGATGGCCATGATTGATTTGATTGGGTTATAAAGATTATCACAAAAACTTTGACAATCACTATTCATTGTCTTTGTGGAGAAGTTGGAAACGTGAAAGAGAAGGGGAAAAGCAAGAGGAACTAGGGCAAGTGGAAAAGCTTGAGTTTGCTAGGTAAGAGAGGTAGTATGCTTATTCACAAGTGATTTTGAGAAGGGGAGAATGTCTATTTCTCCATCCCAAACTTCTACTTTCACTTTGTTTATGGTTTGATGGAAAGTTTTTATGATTAAAGTTGTTAATGATCATGTTATGCTTATTTGATGCTAAGTGATGTTGCTAGCATGTTTAATTGAAGTTATATGATGTTTATCTATGTTTTGGAATTTTCGAAAATGTTGTTGTTGTTCAAGAAAAGCTTGAGTAAAACTCTAACATGGTGGTTTTTGTTAAGGGCATCATGTTGTGTGAGTATGTGTTATATAATACTTGGAATGGCTGTTAGGAACTAATAGAGTGTGTCTAAGGTTTTGAAAGTGGATTTGGACTTAATAATGTTAAAGACTAAGGTGTGGGAAGTGATGAATATGTTTGAAATGGATAAGTTATCAAAGTGTGTGGGTTTTCCTTTGAAACCCTTATGTGTTTGAGATTTTGGTATGATTGCTTGGTTTATTTGAGATTGTTGAACATGGTTGAGTATATACATGTTGTGTCTTATGATCTGGCCATGAGAGCCTAGTGTTTGTGTTTGTTGTTGTTGTGATAATTATCAGAGTGCTGATAATTAGTTGTGTTAGTAAGTATAGTGATAAGTGTACACTAATATTAGTGAATATGTAGTGTAAGTATCATATATTTGCTAAGTAAATCATCATGCATTTCATGATTGTATGATACCCGGTGCGGGTTATTCGATGATATCCGTGTGCGGATATGAAATCCAAGAGTGCTTGGTTATCAAGAGTGCTTGATAAGGATATAAGTTTATCCAAAATGATTTGGTACCACATGCATTAGAGAATGCATTTGAGGCATGCATCCTTTGTGACATTAGTGTTCATTTAGGAATTATGTGTGCATAATGGTTGTTAAGTGATAATTGTTATTGATGAGTTTTGTACTTGAGGAATTATGTGTGCATAATGGTTGTTAAGTGATAATTGTTATTGATGAGTTTTGTGCTTTGTCAATTACGTGTTGTGTTTTGGTTATGTATAATAATGTGTTATTTATACATGTTTATTGGTTGTGATACTAACACTCTCTGTTTTGTGTTATTTGCTGGATCTTTGGGGATCCAGAATATCAGGGTGACGAGACTATCGTCGAGGAGTAGCATTTTGCTGTTTAGAAGCTTGCGTAGTGGTGAGGGCATAGCTTAGCTATCCTTACTTTTTTTGTACTAGGTGTTGTATCCTAGTTAGAGTTTAGGGCTCTGATAGTTGTAACACTACTTTGGGTATCTGAACGTGTATGTATAAATTTGGTAATGGTCTCTGTTGTAGATTTGGATGTTAGTTTTCTAATGCCGTTGGTCTGACGTCAAAACGATTTATTGAACTTGAGTTATGGTCAAATTACTGCACGTAGGTCACAGTGAATTTTTCTGGATTTTCTGCACATCTTTTCCGAATTTAAAACGAAAACTGGTATTGATCGGTACAGAATTGGCCTTGGGTGTAAACATGAAAGTTTTAGATAATTTTGTTAGCTTTCCAGTGGATTTGGTTTGACGTGAAAATGACTTTTAGTTTTTGAGTTATGATGAAAATACTCCAAGGAGGTCTTAGTGAAATTGTATGGTGACAGCATTTTCTGTTTCATGTTTTTGTGTCTTTTTCACACGTCTCTGTTTTAAATTGGTCTTTGGTATAAACATGAGAAATGTTGTAATGTGTTTTGAAAACGAGGAAAAAAATGACGCAATCGATTTCGTGAACATTGATATAGAAGGGGTATGAGCTAGAAGGGGTATCCTAGTTAGAAGGGGTATCGCCATTTGTTTTTTTTTTCCGCTGCTGTATGTGAATCAAATATATTTTGATCTGTTGATGTTTATGAAAATGCGTTTTCATTATGTTGTAACTTCCTATGTCCTTAACGTTTTTTTTTATTAAAGTTAATAATCGGCGATTAAGGGTTAGGGTGTTACAATAGGTGGTATCAGAGCAGGTCGATCCATTGGATCAATTAAGTTTAGTATACCCTTTGTGTGACATGTGTTTCCTTAAACACTGTGTTCTCACTTGTGTTATGTGATGATTGGTAGTGTGGATATGACGCAACGAGCACTTGCGGACGCGATGGAGCGGATGGCGAATGCCATGGCTCAGGAGGCTGCTAGTAGGACCGCGGATAGAGCCGCACAACAAGCTAGAGGAGGCGGGGAAGATGAGCTGAGGCTCGAGAGGTTTATGAACAACAAACCGCCTATCTTCAAGGGAGGATACGATCCAGATGGAGCTCAGACTTGGTTGGAAGGAATTGAGAGAATTTTCGGGGCTATGCGTTGTCTGGACGCGCATAAGGTATTGTTAGGAGGGTATGTTCTCCATGATGAGGCCGATCATTGGTGGGGAAACGCTAGTTAGAGGTTGGGAGCTGGTGGAGCTTTGGTTACTTGGGCTCGTTTCCGGAGAGAGTTTTTAACCAAGTATTTTCCGGCAGACGAGAGGAACCGTAAGGTGATTGAGTTCATGGAGCTCAAGCAGGGGAGTTTATCTGTTTCTGAATATGCGGCTAAGTTTGAAGACTTGTGTCGTTTTGCTCCTCATTACAACACGATGGAAGCTGAGGAAGACAAGTGCGTAAAGTTTGAAAATGGGCTGAGGCCAGACATCAAGCAGTTGATTGGGTTTAGCGAGATCAGGAATTTTCCGATGTTGGTGAATAAGAGCCGAATATGTGATAAGGACAGTAAAGCTAAGGCTAATTACTACAAAGCCGCGAATGAGAAGAGGGGAAAGGACATGGCTAGAGGTAAACCGTATGGCAGAGGTGGGAAGAGACCCGATGAAGGTGGGAGTAGTGGTGGTAAGTTTGGAGGTAATAGGAATTGCTTTAAGTGTGGACAACCGGGACATCGTTTTTTTGAGTGCCCGAAGAATGATGGAAAATGTTTCAAGTGTGGTGATCCTAACCACAAAGCTGATCAGTGCAAGAAGGGTATTGTGTGCTTCAACTGCAAAGAAGCGGGTCATAAGAGCAACGTGTGTAAGAAGCCTAGAGCGGCTGGAGGAAAAGTGTTTGCTTTAGATGGTGGTGATGCGAAGGCGGACAACTTGATCAGAGGTACATGCTTTATCAATAATACTCCTTTTTCTGCTATTATTGATACGGGTGCTACCCACTCGTTTATTTCTGTGGATTGCGTTAAGAGGTTGGGTCTTAGAGTAGAAAATATGATGGGACGCATGGTTATAGAAACGCCTGCGAGTGGTTCGGTATCGACTACTCTAGTCTGTGTAGACTGTTCAGTCACTATGTATGGTCGACACTTTGGAATGGATTTAGTCTGCATTCCGTTGAGCGGAATAGACGTTATCTTTGGTATGAACTGGTTAGAATTTAATCGGGTTCATATCAACTGTGGTAAGAAGACGGTTATGTTTCCAAGACTGGAGCCAGAGTTGTGTTCGAAGCTCATGTGTTGTCGAGAAGTGGTAAGATCAGTGAAGGCTCAAGAGGACGTGTTTGCTATGTTTGCTTCGTTGAGAGTGGAAGAGAAGAATGAGGTTGATGCGTTGCCGGTGGTGCGTGATTTCACAGATGTTTTTCCAGATGACATTTTGGATTTACCACCCGAGAGAGAGGTTGAATTCGCAATTGACATAGTACCTAGCACTAGTCCGATATCAATGGCGCCGTATCGTATGTCAGCTGCTGAACTAGAAAAGTTGAAGGAACAATTGGAGGAATTGTTAGAGAAAAGGTTTGTAAGACCGAGTGTATCGCCGTGGGGTGCGCCGGTTCTGTTGGTAAAGAAGAAAGATGGTAGTATGCGTCTGTGCATCGACTATCGTCAGTTGAATAAAGCAACTATCAAGAATAAGTATCCACTTCCGAGGATAGATGATTTGATGGATCAGTTAGTGGGAGCCTGTGTGTTCAGCAAGATTGATTTGAGATCGGGATATCACCAGATAAGAGTTAAGGCGGAGGATATACCGAAGACTGCTTTCAGGACAAGGTATGGTCACTACGAGTACGCTGTTATGCCTTTTGGAGTTACTAATGCACCTGGAGTGTTTATGGAATATATGAATCGTATATTTCATTCCTTTTTGGATCGATTCGTGGTGGTCTTCATAGACGATATTTTGGTATACTCGAAGACGGAAGAGGAACATGCCGAGCATTTGAGGATTGTGTTGGAGGTGTTGCGCGAGAAGAAGCTTTATGCAAAATTTTCTAAGTGTGAATTTTGGTTGCATAAGGTTAGCTTTTTGGGTCACGTCATTTCAAGTGGTGGTATAGCAGTGGATCCTGCTAAGGTAGAGGCCGTGCAAGATTGGGGAACGCCGGAGTCTGTTACTGAGATCCGAAGTTTTCTTGGTTTGGCCGGTTACTATCGGAGGTTCATCGAAGGATTTTCAAAGTTGGCGTTGCCGTTGACACAGTTGACTAGGAAGAGTCAAGCTTTCGTTTGGGATGACAAGTGTGAGCAGAGTTTCCAAGAGCTGAAGAGGAGGTTGACATCTGCACCTGTGCTAATTCTGCCAAATCCGAAGGAACCGTTCGTGGTTTATTGTGATGCGTCGAAGATGGGTCTAGGTGGTGTGTTGATGCAGAAGGGACAAGTCGTTGCTTATGCATCAAGACAGCTGAAGATTCATGAGAGGAACTATCCTACGCACGATTTGGAGCTAGCTGCTGTCGTGTTTGTTCTCAAGATTTGGAGGCACTACTTGTATGGGTCAAGGTTCGAGGTTTTCAGCGATCACAAGAGTCTGAAATACTTGTTTGATCAGAAGGAGCTCAATATGAGGCAAAGAAGATGGTTAGAGTTTCTTAAGGATTATGATTTCGAGTTGAGCTATCACCCGGGTAAGGCTAATGTGGTAGCCGATGCGTTGAGTAGGAAGTCTCTGCATATGTCGTCTCTGATGGCGAAGGAACTGAGATTGATTGAAGAGTTTAGAGACCTCAGTTTGGTTTGTGAAAGGACAACCAGAAGCGTGAAGCTAGGAATGTTGAGGTTGACGAATGATTTTCTTGAAGAGGTTGTGGAAAAGCAAAAGTCTGATGTGATATTGACGAAGCTTAAGACGCTCATCGAGCAAGGGAAAAAGGTAAACGTTGAGATCGATGAGAAAGGCGTGATGAGGTGTCAGGGAAGGTTATGTGTACCTGATGTGCCTGAGTTGAAGCGGATGATCTTGGAGGAAGGTCACAGAAGCAACTTAAGTATTCATCCTGGTGTTACTAAGATGTATCAAGATCTGAGGGAAATGTTTTGGTGGCAAGGGATGAAGAAAGAGATCGCCGAGTTTGTTTTCGCGTGTTTGACTTATCAGAAGTCCAAGGTGGAGCATCAGAAGCCGTCGGGGCTATTGCAACCTATGTTTATTCCAGAGTGGAAATGGGATAGTATTGCGATGGATTTTGTAAGCGGTTTGCCGAAAACGTCGAAAGGTAACAATATGATTTGGGTAGTTGTCGACAGGTTAACAAAGTCTGCTCATTTCATAGCTATCAAGACCGGTATGCTAGTACCGAAGTTGGCTGAGATTTATGTTGAGCAAATCGTGAGATTGCATGGAATTCCGTCGAGTATCGTATCAGATCGAGATCCCCGTTTTACTTCAAGGTTTTGGAAGAGTTTGCAAGAGGCGTTGGGGACTAAGTTGCGGATGAGTTCTGCTTATCACCCGCAGACGGATGGTCAGTCGGAGAGGACGATTCAATCATTGGAGGATTTATTAAGATCGTGCATTTTGGAACAAGGAGTGAGTTGGGAAGCTTGCTTACCATTGATTGAGTTTACGTATAACAACAGTTTTCATTCGAGCATTGGTATGGCACCTTTTGAAGCGTTGTATGGGAGAAGATGTAGAACACCTTTGTGTTGGTTTGAATCGGGAGAAAGTGTGGTGCTTGGACCTGAGATTGTGCAACAAACGACCGAGAAGATCAAGATGATCCAAGAAAAGATGAGAGCGTCGCAGAGTCGTCAGAAAAGCTATGCCGACAAGAGAAGAAAGGATATAGAATTTCAAGAAGGAGATCATGTGTTTCTAAGAGTTACATCGACTACGGGTATTGGACGAGCTTTGAAATCGAAGAAGTTAGCGTCGAGGTTCATTGGTCCGTATCAGATTTTGAAGAGGATTGGGAAGGTGGCGTATAGGATTGCGTTACCGCCGTCGTTGTCAAATCTACATGACGTTTTTCACGTGTCTCAACTAAGGAAATACGTATCGGATCCGTCACATGTGATTGAGTCGGACGAGATACAAGTGAGAGAGAATTTAACGGTTGCAACGGTACCCTTAAGGATTGAAGGACAAGAGATGAAGAGGCTCAGGAACAAAGAGATTTCATCGGTGAAAGTCGTTTGGGGAGGCCCAGCCGGTGAATATGCGACGTGGGAGCTCGAGAGCAAGATGCGGGACTCCTATCCAGAGTTGTTTTCAGGTATTTTCGAGGGCGAAAATTCTTTTTAGGGGGGTAGAGTTGTAACGACCCTATTTTCGTATGTTATATTTTTATATATTTTATTTTATGGATTTGCATTTAAAAATATTTTCTCGTAATCGAGAAATAATTATTTGGCGCGAGGATAAGTTCGTAATCGAGATTTTAGAGTTTTGGGCGAAATTGGGCCTAGGGCGTGAATAGTATTGGGCTTTTGAGTTTATGAGTAGTAATGATCCTATGTATATGATAGTAGTAAGCTTAGATGAAAATAGAAGGCTAGGATTGGTCCTTGAGAGTTAGTAAGGAATGGATGGCCATGATTGATTTGATTGGGTTATAAAGATTATCACAAAAACTTTGACAATCACTATTCATTGTCTTTGTGGAGAAGTTGGAAACGTGAAAGAGAAGGGGAAAAGCAAGAGGAACTAGGGCAAGTGGAAAAGCTTGAGTTTGCTAGGTAAGAGAGGTAGTATGCTTATTCACAAGTGATTTTGAGAAGGGGAGAATGTCTATTTCTCCATCCCAAACTTCTACTTTCACTTTGTTTATGGTTTGATGGAAAGTTTTTATGATTAAAGTTGTTAATGATCATGTTATGCTTATTTGATGCTAAGTGATGTTGCTAGCATGTTTAATTGAAGTTATATGATGTTTATCTATGTTTTGGAATTTTCGAAAATGTTGTTGTTGTTCAAGAAAAGCTTGAGTAAAACTCTAACATGGTGGTTTTTGTTAAGGGCATCATGTTGTGTGAGTATGTGTTATATAATACTTGGAATGGCTGTTAGGAACTAATAGAGTGTGTCTAAGGTTTTGAAAGTGGATTTGGACTTAATATTGTTAAAGACTAAGGTGTGGGAAGTGATGAATATGTTTGAAATGGATAAGTTATCAAAGTGTGTGGGTTTTCCTTTGAAACCCTTATGTGTTTGAGATTTTGGTATGATTGCTTGGTTTATTTGAGATTGTTGAACATGGTTGAGTATATACATGTTGTGTCTTATGATCTGGCCATGAGAGCCTAGTGTTTGTGTTTGTTGTTGTTGTGATAATTATCAGAGTGCTGATAATTAGTTGTGTTAGTAAGTATAGTGATAAGTGTACACTAATATTAGTGAATATGTAGTGTAAGTATCATATATTTGCTAAGTAAATCATCATGCATTTCATGATTGTATGATACCCGGTGCGGGTTATTCGATGATATCCGTGTGCGGATATGAAATCCAAGAGTGCTTGGTTATCAAGAGTGCTTGATAAGGATATAAGTTTATCCAAAATGATTTGGTACCACATGCATTAGAGAATGCATTTGAGGCATGCATCCTTTGTGACATTAGTGTTCATTTAGGAATTATGTGTGCATAATGGTTGTTAAGTGATAATTGTTATTGATGAGTTTTGTACTTGAGGAATTATGTGTGCATAATGGTTGTTAAGTGATAATTGTTATTGATGAGTTTTGTGCTTTGTCAATTACGTGTTGTGTTTTGGTTATGTATAATAATGTGTTATTTATACATGTTTATTGGTTGTGATACTAACACTCTCTGTTTTGTGTTATTTGCTGGATCTTTGGGGATCCAGAATATCAGGGTGACGAGACTATCGTCGAGGAGTAGCATTTTGCTGTTTAGAAGCTTGCGTAGTGGTGAGGGCATAGCTTAGCTATCCTTACTTTTTTTGTACTAGGTGTTGTATCCTAGTTAGAGTTTAGGGCTCTGATAGTTGTAACACTACTTTGGGTATCTGAACGTGTATGTATAAATTTGGTAATGGTCTCTGTTGTAGATTTGGATGTTAGTTTTCTAATGCCGTTGGTCTGACGTCAAAACGATTTATTGAACTTGAGTTATGGTCAAATTACTGCACGTAGGTCACAGTGAATTTTTCTGGATTTTCTGCACAACTTTTCCGAATTTAAAACGAAAACTGGTATTGATCGGTACAGAATTGGCCTTGGGTATAAACATGAAAGTTTTAGATAATTTTGTTAGCTTTCCAGTGGCTTTGGTTTGACGTGAAAATGACTTTTAGTTTTTGAGTTATGATGAAAATACTCCAAGGAGGTCTTAGTGAAATTGTATGGTGACAGCATTTTCTGTTTCATGTTTTTGTGTCTTTTTCACACGTCTCTGTTTTAAATTGGTCTTTGGTATAAACATGAGAAATGTTGTAATGTGTTTTGAAAACGAGGAAAAAAATGACGCAATCGATTTCGTGAACATTGATATAGAAGGGGTATGAGCTAGAAGGGGTATCCTAGTTAGAAGGGGTATCGCCATTTGTTTTTTTTTTTCCGCTGCTGTATGTGAATCAAATATATTTTGATCTGTTGATGTTTATGAAAATGCGTTTTCATTATGTTGTAACTTCCTATGTCCTTAACGTTTTTTTTTATTAAAGTTAATAATCGGCGATTAAGGGTTAGGGTGTTACAGAAGCTTTGATTAAGAACGTTGGTCCTTTGTCTGATATGTGAAGGGATTTTAAGAGGGGTTTTTCAAAAATTTAATCCTCTTAACGGAACAAATCCCATTTGAAAAAGATCTTGATTAAATCATTAATCACAAATCAAACTCATAGGATTCATGTTTTTACCTCTTGAAGCGCATAACCTTTGTAGCAGAAATGTTTCTGATTACAAGCAAAGAAATGTAGCGATGCCTTTACTCAGTCCATACGAACAGAACTTATTTGATGACCGGTGCTAGCCAATTCCAACGGAGATTCAGAGAGAATCGGGTTTAGAGAGCGGCGGCTATGTTTCTAACCTTGTGAATTAGGTTAAGCACTTCTACCAAAGTCAGTAATGCTTTAGCACAAGGGTTCTATTTATGGAACCACTTGTGTGGTCAACAAGCTAAGCACTTAAATACACCGTACCTTACGGTGCACCATATTTCACTTAAACACACCGTACCTTACGGTTGACCGCGTTTCTCTATTTTTTATAAATTAAATAATTAGTCATACTTAATTATTTAATTACTAATAAGTCCTACTTATTATTTTATAAATAAGTCTTCCTTATTTATTTCTCTCATCTATCTGTCCTTTGTGTGTGACGCCTATAGGTTCCCGTAACGTTGGCCATAATATTAAATCACATATTTAATATTATAAATGTAGTACCCTAATTTTGTCCTAAGCATTTTAAACCAAAAAATCAAAAAAAATCAAAGAGGGGAAAAAGTCAAAAGTCAACAAAAGTCAACAGAAAAGTCAACATTTCAAAATTGAGGACTTCGCAATGCGAAGCCCACTTCGCACTGCGAAGTCTGCGATTTTTCTGCAGATTTTTGGTTTCTTGGATTTAATTCCAGAATTTGTTGCATATCATTTCCATAATTATTTTAAGTAGCATTCATGGCTAATTGGGCCAAGCAAAGCCAGAGTTGAAGGACTTGCCATTAATGCCAAGGTTGGAAGCTTTTTCTTCCAACCTAGCATGTGACAAGCAAGTGGGCTTGCCCTTGGGCAGCTCTAGTACCTCCCAGGTGACCTGCTAACCACCACAAGGTTGCCAGCCACCTGCTTGAGGACTTTCCTCCTGCTTGCTGCCCCAAAAACCAGTCAAACCAGCTGGATTCCTCACTTGAAAAGCCATGAGTGCCTACTCTGTTTTGCAGCAGCTTTTCACCCTCTCACACCAGCCAATTTTAGCCTTTTCATCCCTCAATCTCTGCACATCACAGTGCACGTTTTTATTGACCAACCATTGAGATTGCAAGGATTGATCCCCAAGCATTAGCCAATTGCAAATCAGCTTTGTTCTTCATCATTACCTTCTAGAATTGGTTGAATTTGTGGCTGAAATCAAGCTGGATCTTGCCCCTTGGTACAAGGCAGGGTTGCCTCTATCCATTAGCATTTAATGCAAAGGGATTCAGCTTGATCTTGGCCACAAATCAGCTGAATTTTGGGATTGTGTAATGATGACAAAGATTTGATTTTGGCCTATAAATAGAAGGCAATGCCCAAAGGAACAAACACAGCTAACACAGCATTCAAAGAGCAGAAACTCTACTCATTTCAACCTACAAATCTCCCCAAACAACCAGAAAAAAACCAATCCACACAAAGCATTACAAAGTTCCAAAACCATCACAAATACTCAAACCTCTTGCACAAGCTTTCAACCAAATCAAACCAAGTGCAGTTGGAGCTTTGCTAAGGAGTTCTGTAAGTTACTAAGCTCTTTATCTTGCATTTTTAATTGTGTTTGCATAGCCATTTTGGCTCAAAACCTTTTGATCCTAAAAAACCCTTTTTGAATTTCAAAGAAATCCCAAGGTTTTCAAAACATCAAAACTGGTTTGTCCAACCTTTTTCACCCCAAAAACTCAAAGTTTTTCACCCCCCTATAAGGTCTTGAGTGTGTTCAGAAGTTGTTTCTGAACAAAAGTTCAGAAACAGCTTCTGAACCCAAAATTTCGCATGCTTCGCAGTGCGAAGTCATGGTCGCAGTGCGACCATGACAGAACTCAGAACCTGAGTTTTTGTATCAAACCAACCAATTTTTGAGGTTCTAGCCCCAGAGCTCAGAACTTAAGAGTTTTTAAATCCATGTTCTTCAAACCACAACAAGGTTTTTGCATAATTTTGGCAAAATCACAAGTTTGTATAATCATTTTGTGGGTAACTTGCAAAGCAAGTTATGTTCCCAAATTCTCAAACAAGCATGAACAAACAAGCTATGTTCATCTTTTCAATCCAAACTTGAACAATAAATATTGTTCATGATGTTCAAAACTCAAAGATGAACATACACCGTTTACGTTCGCATTTTCGCAAAATGAGACGAACTTGCGCGTTTTCTAGCAAATTTGCTAAACCTTCCCATTTTTGGATTTTCAAACCAAATGTTTTGACATACCTTGGGATTTCTAAAGAATTCAATCCAAAAATATGAATGAAAAAGGGATGGTGTGACGTATGTCTCTCCATCGCCCCGATTGTACGAATGCGTGACGTATGTCTCGTCGCTCGGACAATCGTCATTCCCTTTTTTAATATGTACAACCCTAACCAAACCAAATCTTGGCCCCTTGTGGTCAATCCAAACCTTTTGGTCCCCCGTTGGCCATTAGACTCAACCCCTCGACTCGTTAGAGTCCACTCGGTCAATGTTCGACTCATCCGAGTCCATTGTACCCGTTCTTGATCTCAGTGGATCAATCGAACAATCGCCCGACTCTTCGGAGTCCACTCGGTCAATGTTTGACTTATATGAGTCCATTGTACCTCTCTTGGTCCCATAGCGACCAATTCAACCCTCTACCCTAACGGACGTACCTTTTAACAATTCTAATGTGATTCGCGAACGAACGCTTAATAAGTCTCCAAGTGCGAGCATACAAGCTACGTTTAATCGCAAGAATTCGGTTAAAACATCGTCCAATTAAAATCAACCAACACATATACGTTTTTCTACCAAAGAACTACGTATGCTTTGAATTCTCCGACTACCGGGAGATACGTAGGAGCAAGATCGACATCTTGTCAAGCACAATAATAATAAAAACTTTTTCTTCGTTTGTTTTTATCTCTTTCCCCCCTTTTTTATTATATTTTTAACATAAATGAACATGCACGCAAAGTATAAAAAAAACAATTCAAACTTTAACCAAATAGAAGGTTCCCGTTGAGTACAACGGACGTGAGGGGTGCTAATACCTTCCCCTCGCGTAACCGACTCCCGAACCCGACAATGGTTGCGATGACCTAATCCTTATCCTCATCGTCAAAGGGTTTTATTATCGTTTCCCTTTAAACAAAAAAAAACTTAAG
The DNA here is from genome assembly GCA_018208015.1 of Medicago ruthenica. Lineage (NCBI taxonomy): Eukaryota > Viridiplantae > Streptophyta > Magnoliopsida > Fabales > Fabaceae > Medicago > Medicago ruthenica. The sequence goes on along the minus strand of CM031373.1, from coordinate 34,046,767 downwards.
GGTTTATCAACGTTCCCTTTACACAAAAACTTTGGTGGCGGCTTCACAAAGGCCCTCCGAGCGTTCGAGGACGTCCTCGGAGGATTTGCGCGTCTTTTTCCCGAGGAAAAAAACGAGGTGCGCACAATAAACATTGAGCGGTATCTAGCAACACATCACTGCTACCCATGTGCGAGAATGTCATGTGATATGAAGAAACCTTTCTGTGATAATGATCGTGTGTATAATTACCCTTTTGCCCTTATGTCTATATTTTACTCAAGGCATAGACTGTGTCATCCTTGTCTAGTTCAATATAGGGCCCATAGACATTTCTCCTATTATGTAGGAGGGGAAAATTCCATCTAGGTCACTCTGTTGGTATAAGCCCTAGAGGCCAATAGTTTATGTCAAACTTTTATATGTATCATGACTTTTATTATGAATAAAATATGGCGTTCTTTATTACACTTGTTATAAGATAAATAAAGTCCCTAGAATAGTTGGTTCATGTGATGGAATATTAAGTGTGACTTAATCATGAGATTACATCAACGGAAAGAACACTATTCTTAAATGTATCCGTAGTCAAGCTTTAATATGAATTGGGATAATATTAAAGCATGGAGACTATTATGTATGTAGACTGATGACCACATCTCATGGGTCATGAATATGAGATATTAAGTCTATACATAGGTATAAGTATTAGGAGTAATATTTATACTGGATTGACCCATCGTGAGAATACTACATAGTATGTTATGAAATCGTCATAAGTTATTCTCACAATGATAATAGTGTATATCACTCTTAGACCTGAAACCACTATGATCCCTAGATGTGGACTCAAGTGTTTTATTGCCATTCAAACGTTGTCTGTAACAAGATGACTATAACGTTGGTTAATGGGCACTCGACGAATCATGCTGAGGGACATGAGTGTCCTAGATGGGATTTGTCCCTCCTCATAACAGGAGATATATCTTTAGGCCTCTTGATGGAATATGACTGGAAAAATGCATGGCCATGCCGAATTAAGTCAATATGAGATATTGGACTTATTCGTTGTTCAGTATATTTCGGGATCAAGAAATATAGATATTGAACTAAACAAGGGTGACGTAATCTATGCCTTGTGTTCAATAAAGATATTAGGACAAAGGAGTAATCGTACGCATTGATATTATCATGGAAAAGGTTTCGTCAGATCACTTGACATTCTTGTCACTTGGGTAGCAGTGATGTGTTGCTAGATACCGCTCACTGTTTATAATATTAATGGGATTTAATATTATTGCCAACGTTACAAGAACCTATAGGGTCACACACAATAGAACGGTAAAAGGAGAAATATAAGTAGTACTTATATGATGGGGTACGTTTAGCAATAGGCGCTAATTAGTTAGCGGAAGCTGATGGGCTAATGGGCTTTTGAAGCTCAAGCTGATTTTGTGCAGCAAGGAGTTCTATAAATAGAAGCTCTAGTGCTGAAATCAGCAAGTGCTTTTCGTCTAACCCTAGAGCAAAACCATAACCCTGTTTCTCCTCCTAACCTCTGATCGCTTGGCTAGCACCGGGAACCAGAGGAAGCCGTTCGTGTGGACGAGTAGAGGCTTTGCTTATTTGCTCAGCTGTGATCAAAGAAACAATTTCTGCACTAAGAGGTAACAACTCTATCACTGATTCATGTGATATTCGTAATGATCCAAGGAAAGGAAATCAAAAATTTTAAACTTCCGCTGCACTTTATATGTCGATTTCCCTTCACACTCATGTCCCTTAGCATGATTCATGGAGTACCCATCAACCAACTTTATAGTCATCTTATTACAAACAACATTTGAATGGTGATAAAGCACTCGACTCCTACATCTAGGTACATAGTGGTTTCAGGTCAGAGGGTGGAATACACCACTATCACTATGAGAATATCTTATGTCACTTTTCATAATTTTTACTATGTAGTATTCTCATGGAGGTTAATTCCAATATAAATATTACTCCTAATATTTATACCTATGTAAAGACTTGATAATTCTTTATCTATGATCTGTGAGATGTGATCATCAGTCTACCCACATAATAGTCTCGACAATTTAATGTTATCTCATTTCACAATAAAGCTTGACTATAGATACTTTAAGAATAATGTCCTTTCATTTAATGGGTCTCACGATTAAGTCACACTTAATGCTCCATTAAACGGACTAATTATTCTAGGCAATTTATTATTTTGAAACAAAAACAAAAGAATAAAAAAATGCCTTATATATATATATATATATATCAAAGTCATGATACAAAGTCAAATCCAATCAAAATAGATTGGCTATTAGGGCTTACTCCAACAATCTCCCACTAGCACTAAAAGCCAATCAAATATTAACTCAATATCTATTGGTCAAGTGTTAGTATCAAGCACACACAATGAGCAAGATACTCTACTAGCATATAAGGAACTTTTCCTATGTTGGTAGGTTATACTTCTTTCATTGTCCACTTTCCATCTTCTATCGAAAGGAAAGAGAACTGTCAACATATACATTTGAATCATTGGTGAGATCTAGTTTTCATTGCTCGCAAGATTAAACCAATTTCACCTCAGAAGGGTTCAATGGAATCCACAACGCAAGAAACACACGTTGTCGCTCAATTATAAGCTAAACAATCCAAATCATATATCTGACATCTGTAATAGAAACAACAACTATCTAAAGCTTGTTGTTTTAGAAATTTCATAGTTGATATCCAAGCATAACATTTTTTCCAGATTGCGATCTGGATATACTGTAACTGATATGAAAGTCGTCATCATTGTAACTCCTTTACGATGTTCCTTTCATATGTGTTCAAGAAACAATCCTATGTCCTTTAAGACATTCATGGTAATTCTTGAAAGTATTCTAGTGTTGAAAACTATAATTAATTTTGGTACATATTAGAAATACTTTTCTAACCATGTCTCACATGTGTACATAAATTGTTTTGGTGACTAGTATGTCATCCACATACTCCACCAGACGAATATAAATGCTCCAACTAATCTCCTTCTGTGCACAAGATTTAAATTTGTTCTTTTATTAATCTAACTTTTCATAAAACTTTATTAATAAAATAAACAATTCAACTTCGGGAAGTTTGCTCCAATCCATACATGAATTTTGTAATATATGTACCTTTCTAGCATCTGATTAACGAAACCCTACATATATGTTAAATACATATATAAGGTCATTCCAACTAAGGAATGCAACCTCGTTATCCATCCTCCAGAATAAATATTATAAAAGAATGGCAAGTGGAATCGTTAGATTTAAGAATTATCATGATGTAATGATTTCATCATGAGTTTGCACGAAACCGTCTACGATCAATCATATCTTAAAGGTATTCATAATACCATCCATGTCAATTTTCTATAAGAAAACTCACTTCATCATATGGGTCATACCCATTTACATGATATTAACCAATATCCATATATGATTTGTGTACAAGGACTCTATATAAGATCCCATGAAATCTAGTCACTTCACAGAATTCAGGCCATTTATGGCCTTCTAGTAAGTCAGGTGCTAATCTTCCATTAGCATCATATCTTGAGCCATGACAAAATCATGTTTCTCATCCTAGTGATATGACATGTCAGACTCATCTAAATCTTGTGCTACTTGAACTAGTGATTTAACAACAACCCTTTGTTGAATCAGTTCATGTTCCATTCTTAGATAAACATGTATTTTTGTGGTACTTGACTTAATTCAAGTTCTACATCACTCCAACTGGCTCTTGCAGAGATATATTCCTTCAAGAGGAATACTCCAGTTCTAGCGACAAACAACTTTTGTAATGTGATGTAGAATTAGTATCATTTAGTTTCCTAAGGATACCTCCACAAGTATACATTCATCAAGTTTGGAATTTTGTTTATCTAATAAACATCATAACCCCAAAATATCATAAAGTCAAACTAGGTACTTTTCCTCCATATCTAATATGGTGTCTCTATGATTACCTCGATTGGAACTTATTGTGGGTGAAAAATAACTGTAATTTAATCAATTTCAAGAGTCATGGAGTTATAATCAAACTATTTTAGATCGAGTCATGTCAAACATGAAGCAATATAAATTATCAATTTACTCTTAATTATGTATTAACCATCACGACATACTCATATGGTCTTGATACTTTTCAAAATTATTCCTTTTACTCCATTGTTGAACTCTATGAACAAATTCAAGGATTTCTAACTCTTGTCAAACACACACATTCACATATACTAATTTAATTAGTAATGTAAACGAAGTAAGAGAAACAAAGTATATCTAGAAAATATGTTCATTGGTCCATATACATCTGATATGTATTTTGGTTCAAATAAATCAGATGTCTTTTCACCTTGGTTGGTGATTAATACACTAAAATATTTTCAAAAAGGAGAAACTCACATACTTCAAATGATATAAAATCAAATGAGTCCAATAGTCCATATTCATGGAATCTGGAAATGTGAATCGAACTTATTTGTACTAAACAGTAATGCAAACCATATACAAATGGTTCAAATCTCATTTGATTCTTTTCACATATGTTTGTAGATCATCTTATCAAGTTCAGGAACTCAAGTCCATTACTTGACTTTCACACTTGTATAGAAAACATAGTTTGGATAATAGGACAATGTTTCTCTATTATTCGACTATACATTCCTTCTCTTGTCAATACAAGATATAGGATTTTATGCTTTTATTTTATATGGAATTTAATAACAATTATTTGATTCCATACCAGCTAAAATAAGTCGAACCAAAAGTTTCTATAGTCAATGAAACAATTTGTTTCAATCTAGACGTAGGTGGACTTTGCTTATAGTTAATGTCCTACTTGTTTAAAACTCTTTATTTTTCAAAAAAAATGAGATTAACATCGAGTATCGTATACTTATGATGCAGAAGTAGAAATTTAACTTTCTATAACTATATGGGTAATGAAGAAGTCTTACTTCTTTATATTGACTCTTTCAAGAACCATTATCAACTTTCTTTTCAACATTTGAAATAATTGCTTTCCTTTCTGCAACTATTTTTAATCTTTTCTAAAATAGAGGAACAAAATGTGAATTTTATTCTTAGTTGTGTCCATCTACTTGATAGACATAAATTATTTATCTTATCTTGTAGTTATAACATTGAGGTTAATGATCATATCATTCTCCATCGTCGTTACCACTATGAGATATCCTATATCTACTCATTCGACCCAATGCTTCTGACAAACATTCTTTTCAAATTTAGATATAGAAAGTTGATAGGAAATGGTTGCTCGAGAATATACAGTTTTTCTCTTTCTTAAGAAGAATTCTTAATTTTGTACCAATTCAGAAACCACTTTCTGAAGATTTTGTTCTTCATAAGAACATTTAACAGTCTAAGTATAATAAAATGTTTATGACAGAGAAATTCTAAATACAGAAAATAAATAAAATAAATGTATCATGATTTAAAACATATTTAATTAGGTCTTTAATTATAAATATGCTCCCAATATTATAGTAAGTGCACTTTGCAGAGGTGAACCCACACATTTCAATATTAGTCTTGAAGGGTGTTATACTTTGGAAAACAATTAATTCATATTTTATTAAGTTTGATCTCGTCGACATGTGTATCTCATACACATGTCTCTCAAGATGCATGACATTCATGCTCATAGATATATTAACAAGCAAGTATATAAACTTAAAAGACACACATGCTATCGTACATCTAAAACATGTTAAACATACATATATCATACATGCACTAACTAAACATATATTTCATGCATCATATACATAAAATAATAAATTAGGTAGTGTAACACCCATACTAATTTAATCTAGAATATTAGCATGTGCATTAAACTGATACTGGATACATTTAAAATTTTCAATAATAATAATATTACATCACATCTGAATGAATACCAGTTTACTCGTTGTACAAATAATCCATTACTATTACAATACTTATACAATGTCCAATAAGCTCCTGAGCTGGTACACGACGAGCAACTGTACTCCATCCAGTATCCCTCCGAAGAATCCCATCACGAACCTCTGACTTACCTGTAAACCTGCACCAGAAGGAATGGGATGAGACATAATGTCTCAGTGAGCTCCAGCCCAACCATCTGTTGGCAACCTCAGGGAACCTAGGGTCGCCATGCCTACCTTGGCAATCTAGGGGAAAATACTATGATCGCCAAGTCTTACCTATAAGTATATCTTTAACTGCCTGTAACTATAACTGTAAACTATCTGTAACTATAACTGTAATCTGCCTATAACTATAACTTAGTGATCGAGGGGAAACCTAGGACCACTTTCTGATAACTGTCTATAACTATAACTGTAAATTTCCTGTAACTATAACTGTAATTGTAACTGTAACTTTGACTATACCTGTGAAACATAATACATATAAACAGTTTTATGTTAGCTGTTAGCGTTGAACAAACATTATTATCTGAGTTCATTTTACGGAGTGCGGTCCGGGTGGAGTAACCCCAAAGTACATCTCCCTATGACCCGGTGAAATTCCTATCAAACAGGCTAACACAGGACTCCACTGTGAAATTGCATGTGGACAACCCTCTCGGAGAAGTCCCATCCGGCGTATCCCAGAGTCTGCTGAACATGCCTATGACTGTGATATATTATTCTTTAACTTTGACATATAAATATACATATCTGTTACTTTAATCATATAATAACAATCCTATAACACTTAACCTATAACACAAGGTTCTTGGCTTATCGTTCTCATAAGCCACCTATTAATTGCTGGAGAACCAACACTATAAGCTTATCTTAAACTTTGATTGCCGAAGCATTACTATTACCCTTGTATTCTAAACTGAATACATCTATAATCTTGTATACCTAATGTAGGTTCTTGACTTTCTAAGTCATATGCTTTTCCTTAAGAGTTAACAACTCTTATGTAATGGATTATCTACCTAATCCTTACTCTCATACCTTAATTCTTGTTTTCCTATCAAGGATTTCGACATATCGTTATCATATGCCGTTCTTAGGGCTTACACATTCCTATAACCTTAGTTCCTGCATTTCCACGCCTTGCGTAATCCTTGCTCCTATGATTTCTCAACCATTGGAAGCCTTTAGGATGAGTTTAAATGGTGGATAATGTTTCTAAAATGTTTTAGGAGAAAACAGTTGCAAAAAGTCACGCCCACGCGCACCAGAACCCCCAGAACAGCTCATGCTGTCATGAGCTGTTCTGGTTTGGTCGCTACAAGCGACGGCTGGTTACTTCAAGCGACGGTGACCAGAATGAAAATTCCTGTCTGGTCGCTATAGCGACGGCTGGTCGCTGTAGCGACCATGACAGTACAGAACTTGTTAAAAATCATGTTTTTCCACCATTTTTGCTCATTCAAAGTTACCCAAGCTTCCCAAACTTGTTAGGAATGATTTTCTATTACAAAATGATAGTTTAAAACATATATGAGCAAGGAATTAGCAAGCATAGAGAATTAGGGTAAAAACTATAAAACTTTGCTCAAAGGCATAAACACACCCAACTCACTCAAAGAGGGTTCTAAAACCCTTAGGAGGTCACTTTAAACTGATTTGGTGCTGGCTTAACCTTTAGCTTCAAACCCTAGCTTGATCACTTGATCTTTCTTGCTTTCTCTTAACTTCTTCTTGTTCCAAGTTTCCCCAAGACTATGATTTCTTGAATCACAAGAGTTTAGGAAGAAGTTTGATGGATTAAGGGTGTTTGATGATGAGGGGCGAAATCTAGAGAGAGAGAGAGAGGAGAAGAATTCTGATTCTTGAGAGAGAAAAGAGTTGATAAATATGAAGAAAAACTCATATTTATCCTATTTAGGTCCTTATCTCAATATTTACCATAATGCCATTCCATTCGTTTAATTCCTGTAATACTGTTAAAAGTCACGCTTAAGCGGGATATTACACTCTACCCCCCTTAAAAGAAATTTCATCCTCGAAATTTAGATAATCCTTTTGAGATCATGAAAAGATAAATCCTTTCTACCTCTTTCTCTACTATGCAAATCTCTAATTCTTTTTGCTTATTGGGATTCCATGGCAACTCTAGTGTCTGACATGTAGTTTAGTCACGCACCTCGATTAAACCATACTGGTTAAAACTTGTTCTTTAGCCATGATTTCCATCTCTGTAAGTCAAAACATATGACAATCTCTTTCCAACTGAAAGGTCTGATGCATGTTACATAACTATCACTTGTTAAGACGTATGGTTATCTGAACCAACATATCCATATTATCTGACTATGATCTTTGTTCGACATATTTCTTACAAATCCAATTTAAGATTATTAAGTCTTGGATTTCCTTTACTGAATTCTATTAGTTCTTCCTTCATCGACCGTTCAACCTTAAACTGAAGACGTCGGGTCGATCCGATTTTCCTCAATTGTTTCAACTTTCTGAGGAATCTATTACATTACTTTTAATTCGAAATAATTCTTGTCTTTGACTTTCTCCTTGTAAGACGACATTTTACTGTTATGTTCGTAACTTTCTTTATATAGATTTATTCTTACACTGAAAGGCATCTGATATTGAGTAATCTCAAACGGAAGCAAAGTCTATTACAATTACTGTAATATCCCGCTTAAATGTAACAGTTATAAGTGTTAAAAGCTTAATGTGCAAGCAATGGCAAGGTTGTAATTAGAGGAGTGGCATAGTTGTAATTAGAGGGAAAGGACCCTTTTGGATAAATATGAGAAATTCTCATGTTTTCTCTCATTTTCATTTGAAAGAAAAAAACAGATTTTCTCCCTCTTTTTCTCTCAATTTTCGCCCCCATCTTCATCTTCATCATCATCAAATCATCACCCCTTAATTCATTAAACTCCTTCCTAGACTCTTGTGTTGCAAGCAAGCTTATTTTGGGGGAATTTGAAGCAAGAAGAAGCTAGGAAAGCCAAGGAATAGAAGTTTTCTTGAGTAGAGGCTTTGGGCTTGAAGCTAGGGTTTGGATTTCTGAACTTAGCAAGCATCTTTTGAGGTTAAGGTGAGCTCCTAGAGGGTTTTAGAACCCACTTTGTATAAGCTTTGATGTTAATAGTATTGAGAGCTAGTTATGCAAATTTTATGCCCTAGTTCCCTTTGGTTGGTAATTTCTTGTTCACATATGTTATAAGCTGTCATATGCCTTAGAATTATGCCTTAAGCTGTTGTGATGTTTGGGTAAGATTGGATAAGCTAAAATGGTGGAAAATTATGTTTTGAACTTGCCTTATGCTGTCCAACTGCAGGTAAAATCGTGTCACGATTTTACAACCGTGTCACGATTTTATAGGCAGATCATAGCACGTTTTCTGGGTAGAAAATCGTGACACGATTTCCAAATCGTGTCACGATTCCACAACATACAGGGGAGACTTTGTTTTTCATCAGCTCTTGCACCATTTTAGTCGTTCAATACTACTTCAAACTCCTTAAGCATCGTGCAATGGCTAGGTATCACTTCTAAGTATTAGATGACTTATTCCTTAGGGAATGTATGAATTACACCGGACTCCCTATGACTTATTCCTATATCAGGTGATTAAGGTTATAGACGTATTCTTTTGGAATACATAGGCAATGGGAATGCTTCGGCAATTATAGTTACAGATAGGTTTATAGTGTTGGTCCTCTAACGATCATAGGTGGCTTGTGGGAACAATAAGCCAAGAATCATAGGTTATAGGTTATATGTTACAGGAATGTTATACGATTATAGTAACAGATTATATGTTCATATGTTAAAGTCAAAGAATTATTCAAAGATAATGGCGTGTTCGCACGTTTCACAGTCATAGGGCGTGTTCATCAGACTCCGGGATTCGCCGGATGGGACTTCTCCGAGAGGGTTGTCCACACGTTTCATAGGGAGTCCGGTGTTAGCCTGATTGTCAGGAGTTTCATCGGGTCATAGGGAGATGTACTTCGGGGTTACTCCACCCGGATGCACTCCGTAATTGTTTGTTCAACGCTAACAGCTAACATAAAACACTTTATTGTATTATGTTTTACAGTTATAGTTAAAGTTATAGTCACAAGAAGTTTACAGTTACAGGCAGGTTATAGTTAAATTTATAGGCAGGTTTATAAGACTTGGCGATTCTAGAATTCCCCTAAATTGCCAAGGTAGGCATGGCGACCCTAGGTTCCCTGTGGTTGCCAACAATAGGTTGGGTATGTAACGCCTAGAATTTAATTTTATTATTTTATTGAATTATAATGAATTAATATAATTTAATAGATTAAATAGAATTAAAATGGCATTAAGGGCATTATGGGAAATTAAGAAAGAGGGAAGTGGAATAGAAAAAGAGGTATACGCGTGAAGAGGTTTCATTTTGTTGTGTTTTCACGTGAAACAGAGAAGAGAAAAGAGGAGAAGCAGAGCCAAGGAAGAAGGTGAAGAACTTGAGAAGAGGAAAAGCTGAAGGGGGCGATTTCTTCATAACAAGGTAAGGGTGGGACTAGCTTCTATAAATCTAAGTTCCATAATCCCTAAATTTTGATTTAACATGTTGATGTTGGTGAATTTGGGAATTAGGGTTGTTGATTATGATAAACTAATGATGGAATGTTAAATTGATGATTTCTATGTTGAGATGTTGATTTTGTTGTGATTCTATGGTGTTGTTACTGATTGGTGCCATGCTTATGCATAAATTGATGAAGTTTTGAATGTTCATAAACATGTGTCAGATGAATGAGTTGTTGGATGATTTTGATGTTAAAGTTGCTTTTCCTGAGTTTTCTTATCTCTGCCCCGAATTTTGAAATAAAAACTGGTATTGATCGGTACAGAATTGGTCTTAGGTGTAAACACAAAAGTTGTAGGTATGGATGTTAGTTTTCTAATGCCGTTGGTCTGACGTCAAAACGATTTATAGAACTTGAGTTATGGTCAAATTACTGCACGTAGGTCACAGTGAATTTTTATGGACTCTCTGCACAACTTTTCCGAATTTGAAACGAAAACTGGTATTGATCGGTACAGAATTGGCCTTGGGTGTAAACATGAAGGTTTTAGATAATTTTGTTAGCTTTCCAGTGGCTTTGGTTTGACGTGAAAATGACTTTTAGTTTTTGAGTTATGATGAAAATACTCCAAGGAGGTCTTAGCGAAATTGTACGGTGGCAGCATTCTCTGTTTCATGTTTTTGCGTCTTTTTCACACGTCTCCGTTTTAAATTGGTCTTTGGTATAAACATGAAAGTTGTTGATAATTGTGATAATGATGTGTTGTGATAATGATGTGTGATGATAACGATGTGCTGTGATAATGCTTTGTTGTGATGATGATGTTAAACGATGATGATGTATATGATAATGAAGTTGTTGTTGACGTTGTATTTGTTGTAAATGTTGCATTGTCGAGTCCAGTACATATGCATTAAGTGATGGGGGTGTATGCCCGACATGTCTATTATGACATTATGAATTAAGTGATGGGGGTGTATGCCCGACATGTCTATATGACATTTACGATGGGGGTGTATGCCCGACATGTCCTATTATGACATATTTTGCGATGAATTGGTACCACATGCATGTTGCATACTTGAGTCAGTGATGTTGCATTGTTGAGTCGGTCGATGTTATTGTATTTGATGTTGCATTGAGAGGTGAGATTATGATGTGTATGTGTGATGTATGTATAAGATCTGATGGTGTTGTTTGATGATGTTTATGTGAAATGTTAAATTCATCTTTATGAATTATGTACTTATGTTTATTGAATGTGAATCTCACCCCTTCTGTTTGAATGTTGCCTCTACGTGGGTAACGTGCAGATAACCAGGAGTAATCGCTGAAGTGAGTTGATTCCTCGTGTCATTAGGAGTCGCTCTGATATGTAACGGGATGGGAAACTTTTTGATGAATTCATGTGCTATGTATTTTAATTTCAAACTGATGTTGAACCACATTTAGTGGAGTTTTAAACTACGTTGTTTTTGATGTGGCCTTGTGCCTAATGATGTTTAGATTTAATTATGAAGTTGAATTTCCGCTGCGATGGTTTTGACGTTATTGAAAAGTCTGTTTTGAAATAAATAGCAAATTATCCTATTTATAAATTGTAAACGAAGTGCGACATCCCGTCAAGGTTGAAACTCTGATTTATTTTAAATGAAATTTTCAAGTTGGGAAAACGGGGTGTTACAATTGGTATCAGAGCAGGTCGGTCCGTCCGACTAATTAGATGAGTCTTGAGTCCCTTGTGTCGCGTGATAGCTAAATACTATCATTGTGATGTTGATGTTTGATTGTTGTCTGCTGTGTAGATTTTAGAATATGGCTGGAAGAGGACAAGGTGCTGCTATTGCTGCTGCGTTGCATGCCGTTGCTCAAGCTGTGGGGCAACATCCGAATGCTGGTGCTGGAGGTAATGATGGAGTGAGAATGCTGGACATGTTCCTGAAGAATCATCCGCCTACTTTCAAAGGGAGGTATGATCCTGATGGAGCACAGACTTGGCTAAAAGAGGTGGAAAGAATTTTCCGAGTCATGCCGTGCAGTGATGCTCAGATGGTGCGCTTTGGCACACACATGTTGGCAGAAGAAGCTGATGATTGGTGGGTGAGCCTTCAACCAATTCTTGCGAATGGGGGCGAGGTGGTGACTTGGGATGTGTTTAGGAGAGAGTTCCTGAACAGGTATTTTCCGGAGGATGTCCGTGGAAAGAAGGAGATCGAATTCCTTGAATTGAAGCAGGGTGATATGACGGTGACAGAGTATGCTGCGAAATTTGTGGAGCTGGCGAAATTTTACCCGCATTATACACCTGAGACAGCTGAGTTTTCGAAGTGTATCAAGTTTGAGAATGGTCTGCGTGCTGAGATTAAGCGGGCCATTGGTTACCAGAAGATCCGTCGGTTTTCTGAGTTGGTGAGTAGCTGCAGGATTTACGAAGAGGACACCAAAGCTCATTACAAAATTATGAATGAGCGGAGGGGAAAGAATCAACAGAACCGTCCTAAACCTTACAGTGCTCCAGCTGATAAGGGTAAGCAGAAGGTGAATGATGAGAGGAGACCCAAGAGGAAAGAAACTCCGACTGAGATTGTTTGCTACCAATGTGGTGAGAAGGGTCATAAGAGTACTACTTGCAATGTTGAAGTGAAAAGATGTTTCCGCTGTGGCAAGAAAGGGCATGTAGTTGCAGATTGTAAGTTTAATGACGTTGTCTGTTTCAACTGTAATGAGGAAGGTCATACTAGTACTCAGTGCAAGAAACCCAAGAAGCCTCAGAATAGTGGAAAGGTGTTTGCTCTAGCTGGTGCCCAGACAACTAATGAAGACCGTTTGATCAGAGGTACTTGTTTCATTAATGGTACTCCTTTAATTGCTATTATTGATACTGGTGCTACTCATTGTTTTATTGCTGCTGATTGTGCATCTAAGTTGGGTCTTGTGTTATCTAGTATGAATGGGGAAATGGTTGTCGAAACTCCATCTATGGGTTCGGTGACTACTTCGCTAGTGTGTCTGAGATGTCCATTGTCTATGTTTGGTCGAGATTTTGAAGTTGATTTGGTTTGTTTACCTTTGAGTGGAATGGATGTCATCCTTGGTATGAACTGGTTGGAGTATAACCGTGTTCATATTAACTGTTTTAATAAGTCGGTGCGTTTTTCTTCTGTTGAAGAAGATAGTGGAGTTGAGCTTTTGTCTACTAAGCAGCTGAAGCAGATGGCATGTGATGAAGTCCAGATGTTCTCCTTGATGGCATTTTTGTCCATTGAGAATCAAGAGAAGATTGATAAGTTGCCTGTGGTGTGTGAATTTCCAGAAGTTTTTCCCGATGAGATTCCTGATGTGCCGCCGGAGAGGGAAGTTGAATTTTCAATTGATCTTGTTCCGGGTACGAAGCCGGTGTCGATGGCACCTTACCGAATGTCGGCTTCCGAGCTAGCAGAGTTGAAGAAACAATTGGAAGACTTGTTGGATAAGAAGTTTGTAAGGCCGAGTGTTTCACCGTGGGGAGCACCTGTGTTGTTGGTTAAGAAGAAAGATGGCAGCATGAGGTTGTGTGTTGATTATCGGCAGCTGAACAAAGTGACGATCAAGAATAGATATCCGCTCCCGAGGATTGATGATTTGATGGACCAGTTGGTGGGTGCTTGTGTTTTTAGCAAAATTGATTTGAGATCGGGTTATCATCAGATTAAAGTGAAGGATGAAGATGTTCAGAAGACGGCCTTTAGAACACGTTACGGACATTATGAATATTCGGTGATGCCGTTCGGTGTTACGAATGCGCCAGGAGTATTTATGGAATATATGAACCGTATTTTTCATAACTATTTGGATCAATTTGTTGTTGTTTTTATAGATGACATTTTGATATACTCCAAGACCGAGGAAGATCATGCGGAGCATTTGAAGATTGTGTTGCAAGTGTTGAAAGAGAAGAAGCTGTATGCCAAGTTATCAAAGTGTGAATTTTGGTTGAAAGAGGTGAGTTTTCTTGGCCACATTATTTCAGGTAGTGGTATTGCGGTTGACCCATCTAAAGTGGAAGCAGTATCACAATGGGAGACCCCTAAGTCGGTGACTGAGATTAGAAGTTTCCTTGGTTTGGCTGGATATTATCGCAGATTTATAGAAGGATTTTCGAGGATTGCACTTCCGTTGACGCAGTTGACTTGTAAAGGTAAAGCTTTTGTGTGGGATGTTCATTGTGAAACCAGTTTTAATGAATTGAAGCAGCGTTTGACGACGGCTCCAATCTTGATTTTGCCGAAGCCAGATGAGCCTTTTGTGGTGTATTGTGACGCGTCCAAGTTGGGATTAGGTGGTGTGCTTATGCAAGATGGTAAAGTAGTGGCTTATGCATCAAGACAGTTGAGAATTCATGAACGGAACTATCCTACGCATGATCTTGAGTTGGCCGCAGTGGTATTTGTGCTGAAGATTTGGAGACACTATTTATATGGTTCAAGATTTGAGGTGTTTAGTGATCATAAAAGTTTGAAGTATCTATTTGATCAGAAGGAGCTAAATATGAGGCAGCGAAGATGGCTTGAACTGTTGAAGGATTATGATTTTGGACTGAATTATCATCCAGGTAAAGCTAACGTTGTTGCTGATGCTCTAAGCAGGAAAACCTTGCATATGTCTGCTATGATGGTTAAAGAGTTTGAGTTGCTTGAACAATTCAGAGATATGAGTTTGGTTTGTGAATTGGCACCTCAGAGTGTGAAGTTGGGTATGTTGAAGATTAACAATGAATTTTTGAGTAATATCAGAGAAGCTCAGAAAGTAGATGTGAAGTTGGTGGATTTGATGAATGAGGCTGAGGGTAGTGATTTCAAAATTGATGATCAAGGAGTGTTGAGGTTTAGAGGCAGAATTTGTATACCTGATAACGATGAGATGAAGAAGATGATTCTTGAGGAAAGTCACAGAAGTAGCTTGAGTATTCATCCGGGAGCTACAAAAATGTATCATGATTTGAAGAAGCTGTTTTGGTGGTCTGGTTTGAAGCGAGATGTGGCTCAATTTGTGTATTCATGTTTAACTTGTCAGAAGTCGAAGGTTGAGCATCAGAAACCTGCTGGGTTGTTGACACCGTTGGATGTGCCAGAGTGGAAGTGGGATAGTATATCCATGGATTTTGTGACGAGTTTGCCGAATACTCAGAGAGGACATGATTCAATTTGGGTGATTGTGGATAGGTTGACGAAGTCTGCGCATTTCCTTCCGATAAATATTAGTTATCCTGTGTCGCAGTTGGCAGAGATTTACATTCGAGAGATTGTGAAGTTGCATGGTGTTCCGTCGAGTATTGTGTCAGACAGAGATCCAAGATTTACTTCTAGATTTTGGAAGAGTTTGCAGGAAGCATTGGGTTCTAAATTGAGGTTGAGCTCGGCTTATCATCCGCAAACAGATGGTCAGTCGGAAAGGACGATTCAATCACTCGAAGATTTGTTGAGAATATGTGTTCTTGAGCAGGGTGGAGCTTGGGATAGTCATCTACCGTTGATAGAGTTCACTTATAACAACAGTTACCATTCTAGCATTGGAATGGCACCTTTTGAGGCATTGTATGGTAGGAGGTGCAGAACTCCTTTGTGTTGGTTCGAGGCTGGTGAGAGTGCAATTGTGGGACCAGAAATTATTCAGCAAACTACTGAGAAGGTCAAATTGATACAAGAGAAGATGAAAGCATCGCAGAGTCGGCAGAAAAGTTATCATGATAAGCGAAGAAAAGACCTTGAGTTCCAAGAAGGTGATCATGTGTTTTTGAGAGTCACTCCGATGACTGGTGTTGGACGTGCATTGAAATCGAAGAAGCTGACTCCGAAGTTCATTGGTCCTTATCAGATATCAGAAAGGATAGGAACAGTTGCTTATAGAGTGGGATTACCACCGCATCTTTCAAATTTGCATGATGTGTTTCACGTGTCGCAACTTCGGAAGTATGTTGCAGATCCCTCTCATGTGATTCCGAGAGATGATGTGCAGGTTAGAGACAATCTTACGGTGGAGACATTACCACTGAGGATTGAAGGCCGTGAGATGAAGAAGTTGAGGGGCAAAGAGATTCCTCTCGTGAAAGTTGTTTGGGGAGGACCAACTGGTGAAAGCTTGACGTGGGAGCTGGAAAGCAAGATGTTGGAGTCTTATCCAGAGTTATTTGCATGAGGTACATTTTCGAGGACGAAAATTTTATAAGTTGGGGAGAGTTGTAACGCCTAGAATTTAATTTTTATTATTTTATTGAATTATAATGAATTAATATAATTTAATAGATTAAATAGAATTAAAATGGCATTAAGGGCATTATGGGAAATTAAGAAAGAGGGAAGTGGAATAGAAAAAGAGGTATACGCGTGAAGAGGTTTCATTTTGTTGTGTTTTCACGTGAAACAGAGAAGAGAAAAGAGGAGAAGCAGAGCCAAGGAAGAAGGTGAAGAACTTGAGAAGAGGAAAAGCTGAAGGGGGCGATTTCTTCATAACAAGGTAAGGGTGGGACTAGCTTCTATAAATCTAAGTTCCATAATCCCTAAATTTTGATTTAACATGTTGATGTTGGTGAATTTGGGAATTAGGGTTGTTGATTATGATAAACTAATGATGGAATGTTAAATTGATGATTTCTATGTTGAGATGTTGATTTTGTTGTGATTCTATGGTGTTGTTACTGATTGGTGCCATGCTTATGCATAAATTGATGAAGTTTTGAATGTTCATAAACATGTGTCAGATGAATGAGTTGTTGGATGATTTTGATGTTAAAGTTGCTTTTCCTGAGTTTTCTTATCTCTGCCCCGAATTTTGAAATAAAAACTGGTATTGATCGGTACAGAATTGGTCTTAGGTGTAAACACAAAAGTTGTAGGTATGGATGTTAGTTTTCTAATGCCGTTGGTCTGACGTCAAAACGATTTATAGAACTTGAGTTATGGTCAAATTACTGCACGTAGGTCACAGTGAATTTTTATGGACTCTCTGCACAACTTTTCCGAATTTGAAACGAAAACTGGTATTGATCGGTACAGAATTGGCCTTGGGTGTAAACATGAAGGTTTTAGATAATTTTGTTAGCTTTCCAGTGGCTTTGGTTTGACGTGAAAATGACTTTTAGTTTTTGAGTTATGATGAAAATACTCCAAGGAGGTCTTAGCGAAATTGTACGGTGACAGCATTCTCTGTTTCATGTTTTTGCGTCTTTTTCACACGTCTCCGTTTTAAATTGGTCTTCGGTATAAACATGAAAGTTGTTGGTAATTGTGATAATGATGTGTTGTGATAATGATGTGTGATGATAACGATGTGCTGTGATAATGCTTTGTTGTGATGATGATGTTAAACGATGATGATGTATATGATAATGAAGTTGTTGTTGACGTTGTATTTGTTGTAAATGTTGCATTGTCGAGTCCAGTACATATGCATTAAGTGATGGGGGTGTATGCCCGACATGTCTATTATGACATTATGAATTAAGTGATGGGGGTGTATGCCCGACATGTCTATATGACATTTACGATGGGGGTGTATGCCCGACATGTCCTATTATGACATATTTTGCGATGAATTGGTACCACATGCATGTTGCATACTTGAGTCAGTGATGTTGCATTGTTGAGTCGGTCGATGTTATTGTATTTGATGTTGCATTGAGAGGTGAGATTATGATGTGTATGTGTGATGTATGTATAAGATCTGATGGTGTTGTTTGATGATGTTTATGTGAAATGTTAAATTCATCTTTATGAATTATGTACTTATGTTTATTGAATGTGAATCTCACCCCTTCTGTTTGAATGTTGCCTCTACGTGGGTAACGTGCAGATAACCAGGAGTAATCGCTGAAGTGAGTTGATTCCTCGTGTCATTAGGAGTCGCTCTGATATGTAACGGGATGGGAAACTTTTTGATGAATTCATGTGCTATGTATTTTAATTTCAAACTGATGTTGAACCACATTTAGTGGAGTTTTAAACTACGTTGTTTTTGATGTGGCCTTGTGCCTAATGATGTTTAGATTTAATTATGAAGTTGAATTTCCGCTGCGATGGTTTTGACGTTATACAAAAGTCTGTTTTGAAATAAATAGCAAATTATCCTATTTATAAATTGTAAACGAAGTGCGACATCCCGTCAAGGTTGAAACTCTGATTTATTTTAAATGAAATTTTCAAGTTGGGAAAACGGGGTGTTATAGGGTAGAGCTCACTGAGACATTATGTCTCATCCCATTCCTTCTGGTGCAGGTTCACAGGCAGGATCGCAGTCAGCACGCAACAAGGGTAAGGTGAAGGCTACGGACTGATCGTGCTGATGTTATATGTTATGGTTGATTGTATTATATGTCGTTGTATTTTTGATGTACATGTATCAAAGAAGTACTGTATAAACCTTGGGTTGTAATATTACAATGTGATGTAATATATTGAATGAACTTTTTATATTGTAAATTAATGTATCCAGTACGAAATTTTAAAGCTCGTATAAGATCCTAGGCAATCTTATTATGGGTGTTACAATTTGGTATCAGAGCAGGTCGATTCAGACCGTGCCTTGGGTCATTAAAATACAATTCAAGTTTGTGGATCTCTTGGATCCGGGGAATTATTCTAAATGTTATATCTGGTTGAAACTGATCACTTTGACTTGTGTATGACAGTTAGGATAAGATGTCCGGGAGGAGAAGAGGTGCTGGCAGGCCTAGATCGAACCAGGCCAATGCTGAGGAAGCCGGAGGAGACCCTAATATGAATTTTTGGGCTCAAATGATGCAACAGCAGCAGGCGTTGCAGCAACAGTATCAAGAGCAGCAGGCTCAAGCTGCATTACAGCATCAGCAGATGATGCTTATGATGCAGCAACAAGCCCAACAACAGGCCCAAACTCAGCATGATTGGATGGAGATGATGCACCAAGGGCAAGGTGCTCAACAGCAGACACCACCACCAGTAGTGGCAAATCCGTCCTTCCGGGAATTTAACAGAAACCACCCTCCTGAGATTAATGGGGAAGGTGAACCTCCAGAAGCCAAGAGATGGCTAAAGCAGATTGAAAAAGTGTTCCGGATGGTGGAGTGCCCAGAAGAGAGTAAGGTATTGTTGGCAACCAACCAGTTCAGAGGCGCAGCAGAAGATTGGTGGGAATCTGCTCAACGCCGAATGATAGCAAATGACTTAGAGATTAATTGGGATAACTTCAAGGAAGCAATGCTTGAAAAGTATATCCCGATGTCGTACAAAGTAAAGAAAGAACAGGAGTTCCTTGAGTTGAAACAAGGTGGCATGACAGTCACTGAGTTTACCAAAAAGTTTGAAGAATTGTCGTACTACTCCTCTCACAACGAGTATGCCGGTAATGAGAACTGGAAGATGAATCAGTATAGGCGTGGGTTGAGAGGTGAAATTGATACAACAGTGAGCCTTCAAAGGAATATCAGTTATGATGAAATGGTTCACGACAGTTTGGTTGCTGAGGCGGGTTTTGCTAAAACCGCTAAAGAAAAAGCTGCACTATTTGAAAAGAGAAAGGGCAAGTTTCAAGATAGGTACCATGAGAATAAGCCTAAGGGCTCTTCTAAGAGGGGTAAGCAGTCATTTCCACACCAGGCGAGTGCTGCTTGTAAATACTGTGGGAAAATGCATTACGGTGAATGCATGAGGCAAACAGGTGTGTGTTTCGGGTGTAGGCAGTCGGGGCACATTTTAGCAAATTGTCCAGAAAGAAGAGGTAAAAGTGGAGCTGAAGGTACTACAACAAGTAAGGGCAGGGTGTACTCCCTTGATGGCCAGAAGGCTTTGGCAAATGAAGATTTAATTGCCGGTATGTGTTACTTAGGCCAAACTCTAGTTAAAGTGCTTTTTGATTGTGGTGCAACATGTTCCTTTATTTCTTACAAGTGTGTAGAAGCATTACAGTTGTCTATGTCACCGTTGATACCTCCTATGACGGTATCTACCGCTACTGAGGGCGGAGTTGTAGCTAGTTTTATATGTGAAAATTGCCCGATCACTGTATCTAGCAAGACATACTACATAGATTTGGTGTGTCTCCCCATGATACAACTTGATGTGATCCTAGGAATGGATTGTCTTTCTGCTAATCATGTGTACATTGGATGTGCGGAAAAGTGTATTTTTATGCCTACAGATGATACAACCGAAGGTGTGGCTTTGTCAGAGTTAATCAACCGCACTCATCAGCTTACACAACTTATGTGTGCCCAGGATAGGGGTTTTTATGTAATGGTTACTGTGACTTCAGAGTCAGAACTGAGTCCCAGTGACATTCCTGTTGTCAGTGATTATTTAGATGTCTTTCCTTCTGAGATAAGCAATTTACCCCCAGAACGGGAAGTTGAGTTTTCTATTGATCTCATCCCAGGATCGGAGCCAGTATCAGTGGCGCCTTATAGAATGTCACCGTCAGAGTTAAAGGAATTGAAGTCTCAGTTAGAAGACTTAATTCAGAAACATTTTATCAGGCCCAGTGTGTCACCTTGGGGTGCACCAGTGTTGTTGGTTAAGAAGAAGGATGGTAGTATGAGATTGTGTATCGACTATCGTCGGCTGAATAAAGTAACAATTAAGAACAAGTATCCGTTACCAAGGATTGATGATCTTTTGGATCAACTCAAAGGAGCCGCAGTGTTTTCAAAGATTGATCTCAGATCAGGATACCACCAGATTCGTATCAAATCGTCAGATGTGTCCAAGACAGCGTTCAGAACACGTTACGGACATTATGAATTTCTAGTTATGCCGTTTGGAGTGACTAATGCTCCAGCTGAGTTTATGGACTACATGAATAGAATTTTCCAGCCTTACCAGGATCAGTTTGTAGTAATCTTCATTGATGATATCTTGATCTATTCAAAGGACTCACAGGAACATGCTCAGCATCTGAGGATCGTTTTGGACATTCTCAGAGAAAATCAGTTATATGCAAAATTCAGCAAATGTGAATTTTGGTTATCGGAAATTCAGTTTTTAGGCCATGTTATTATCTCTAAAGGAGGAGTGTCAGTAGACTCATCTAAAGTTGAAGCTGTCCTTAATTGGGCCAGACCAGCGAATGTAACAGAAGTTCGGAGTTTCCTGGGTTTAGCAGGTTACTACCGAAGATTTATTATGAGATTTTCACAGGTTGCTTTGCCTTTGACACGCCTCACGAGGAAAGATGTGCCTTTTGTCTGGGACGAAGATTGTGAGAAAAGTTTCCGGACTTTGAGGAAGAAATTATCCAAGGCTCCAGTGCTAGCAATACCGGATCCCAAAAAGAAATATGTTGTATATTGTGATGCGTCCTCTAAAGGACTAGGCAGTGTGCTCATGCAAGAAGGTAATGTAATAGCTTATGCTTCTCGGCAACTATAGTTTTTGCTCTGAAAGTATGGAGGCACCATTTATATGGAGCACAATTCGACTTGTTCAGTGACCACAAAAGTTTAAAGTATTTGTTCGATCAACGAGAACTGAACATGAGACAGAGAAGATGGATGGAATACTTAAAGGATTTTGATTTTGAATTAAAGTATCACCCGGGAAAGGCGAACGTAGTTGCTGACGCCTTGAGCAGGAAATCCTTAATGAGAGCAGAAGTGCTGATGCACACCTGTGGTTT
The DNA here is from genome assembly GCA_018208015.1 of Medicago ruthenica. Taxonomy (NCBI): domain Eukaryota; kingdom Viridiplantae; phylum Streptophyta; class Magnoliopsida; order Fabales; family Fabaceae; genus Medicago; species Medicago ruthenica. The sequence continues at coordinate 34,024,617 of CM031373.1, read as the reverse complement.
GTATGAGAAATTTAGAGATCTTAATCTCAGCGTTACAGAGATGGGTGATGGCATTTTGTTGCAAAGATTAGAGGTTACTTGTGATTTGCGATCCCGAATCGCACAAGCTCAAGAATCGGATGTGGATCTTCAGAGGAGGATTGGAAAGTCAGAGTTTTCAAGGGCATCGGATGGTACTCTGCTGTTTGAAGGTAGAGTTTGTGTTCCTAATGATTCTAATTTAAAAAGGTTGATTTTGGAAGAGGCACACAAGAGTAGTTTCAGTATTCACCCAGGTACCACAAAAATGTACCAAGATTTAAAGAAAGATTATTGGTGGCCAGAGATGAAGACCGATATTGCGGAATTCGTATCGCGATGTATTGTGTGTCAACAAGTGAAGATTGAACATCAGAGGCCTGCATGGATGCTTGTACCATTGGAAATCCCTCAGTGGAAATGGGAAGAGATCTCTATGGATTTTGTAACAGGGTTACCTCGGACTCAACGGGTACATGATTCAATTTGGGTAGTTGTCGACCGGTTAACTAAGTCTGCTCACTTTTTACCGGTTAGGACTACGTACAGGGCTGCTCAGTATGCAGAATTGTTCATAGCGGAGATTGTGAAACTACATGGTGTTCCAACCAGCATTGTGTCAGATAGAGATCCTATCTTTACTTCTCACTTTTGGAAAGCTTTCCAAAAGGCTTTGGGAACAAGGTTAAAGTTGAGTACGTCTCATCATCCTCAAACAGATGGACAATCTGAGAGAACTATACAGACGTTAGAGGATATGCTACGTGCATGCATATTAGAGGATGGAGAAAGTTGGAATAACCATCTGCCTTTAATTGAATTTTCTTATAATAACAGTTACCATTCTAGTATCGGAATGTCACCTTATGAGGCACTGTATGGCAGAAGGTGTAGAACACCGCTTTGTTGGTCAGAGGTTGGAGATAAAAGGATTCTGGGACCTGAGATTATCCAGGAGACCACGTTAAAGATTAAATAAATTCAGGATAAGATCAGAACTGCTCAAAATCGACAGAAGAGTTATGCGGACAAGAGGCGAAGACCTCTAGAGTTCGAAGTGGGAGATCATCTTTTCCTGAAAGTTACCCCTAAGTTGGGATTACGAGGTGTTTACAGGACAAAGAAGTTGAGTCCAAGATTTATTGGGCCATTCCAGATACTCAAACGTGTCGGACCAGCAGCTTACCAATTGGCTTTGCCACCGGCAATGTCAGGATTACATGATGTTTTCCATGTTTCACAGTTAAGGAAGTTCATTCCTGATCCTCACCAACCAGTAGAGTTGGAAACTATCGACTTGAGATTGGATTTGACTTTTCGGCCCGAACCGGAACGGATTATTGAACGTGATGTCAAAGCATTAAGGAACAAAGAGATTCCAATTGTTAAAGTCATATGGAAAGGTTCTCCCTACGGTGAAGCTACATGGGAATTGGAAGCAGAGATGCTGGAGAGCTATCCGCATCTTTTTACAGGTAATTTCTAAATTTCGAGGACGAAATTTCTTTTAAGGGGGGTAGAGTGTAATATCCCGCTTAAATGTAACAGTTATAAGTGTTAGAAGCTTAATGTGCAAGCAATGGCAAGGTTGTAATTAGAGGAGTGGCATAGTTGTAATTAGAGGGAAAGGACCCTTTTGGATAAATATGAGAAATTCTCATGTTCTCTCTCATTTTCATTTGAAAGAAAAAAACAGATTTTCTCCCTCTTTTTCTCTCAATTTTCGCCCCCATCTTCATCTTCATCATCATCAAATCATCACCCCTTAATTCATTAAACTCCTTCCTAGACTCTTGTGTTGCAAGCAAGCTTATTTTGGGGGAATTTGGAGCAAGAAGAAGCTAGGAAAGCCAAGGAATAGAAGTTTTCTTGAGTAGAGGCTTTGGGCTTGAAGCTAGGGTTTGGATTTCTGAACTTAGCAAGCATCTTTTGAGGTTAAGGTGAGCTCCTAGAGGGTTTTAGAACCCACTTTGTATAAGCTTTGATGTTAATAGTATTGAGAGCTAGTTATGCAAATTTTATGCCCTAGTTCCCTTTGGTTGGTAATTTCTTGTTCACATATGTTATAAGCTGTCATATGCCTTAGAATTATGCCTTAAGCTGTTGTGATGTTTGGGTAAGATTGGATAAGCTAAAATGGTGGAAAATTATGTTTTGAACTTGCCTTATGCTGTCCAACTGCAGGTAAAATCGTGTCACGATTTTACAACCGTGTCACGATTTTATAGGCAGATCATAGCACGTTTTCTGGGTAGAAAATCGTGACACGATTTCCAAATCGTGTCACGATTCCACAACATACAGGGGAGACTTTGTTTTTCATCAGCTCTTGCACCATTTTAGTCGTTCAATACTACTTCAAACTCCTTAAGCATCGTGCAATGGCTAGGTATCACTTCTAAGTATTAGATGACTTATTCCTTAGGGAATGTATGAATTACAAGGGAGAGATTATAGCTTAATAATTTGAGAACCTATATCAGGTGATTAAGGTTATAGACGTATTCTTTTGGAATACATAGGCAATGGGAATGCTTCGGCAATTATAGTTACAGATAGGTTTATAGTGTTGGTCCTCCAACGATCATAGGTGGCTTGTGAGAACGATAAGCCAAGAATCATAGGTTATAGGTTATATGTTACAGGAATGTTATACGATTATAGTAACAGATTATATGTTCATATGTTAAAGTCAAAGAATTATTCAAAGATAATGGCGTGTTCGCACGTTTCACAGTCATAGGGCGTGTTCATCAGACTCCGGGATTCGCCGGATGGGACTTCTTCGAGAGGGTTGTCCACACGTTTCATAGGGAGTCCGGTGTTAGCCTGATTGTCAGGAGTTTCATCGGGTCATAGGGAGATGTACTTCGAGGTTACTCCACCCGGATGCACTCCGTAAAATGAACTCAGATTAATTGTTTGTTCAACGCTAACAGCTAACATAAAACACGTTATTGTATTATGTTTTACAGTTATAGTTAAAGTTATAGTCACAGGAAGTTTACAGTTACAGGCAGGTTGTAGTTAAAGTTATAGGCAGGTTTATAAGACTTGGCGATTCTAGAATTCCCCTAAATTGCCAAGGTAGGCATGGCGACCCTAGGTTCCCTGTGGTTGCCAACAGTAGGTTGGGTAGAGCTCACTGAGACATTATGTCTCATCCCATTCCTTCTGGTGCAGGTTCACAGGCAGGATCGCAGTCAGCACGCAACAAGGGTAAGGAGAAGGCTACAGACTGATCGTGCTGATGTTATATGTTATGGTTGATTGTATTATATGTCGTTGTATTTTTGATGTACATGTATCAAAGAAGTACTGTATAAACCTTGGGTTGTAATATTACAATGTGATGTAATATATTGAATGAACTTTTTATATTGTAAATTAATGTATCCAGTACGAAATTTTAATGCTCGTATAAGATCCTAGGCAATCTTATTATGGGTGTTACAATTACCTTCACGATTCAAATACACGGAGGTGGCTGAACTTATGGTACAAGTTCCTTTCTTTCTGCCATCCTGGTGTAACTATTATCACACCCATGAGCATTGTTCACATTCCCCCTGCGGGAATCCTTAAGGCTCGAGAAATCATATGAGCCACTCGTGCTCCAATTTAATTAATCCACGATAACACATAGCCAAAGGTCTTAGGAGCTTTATTCCTTCTAGGACTCTGACAATCTTGCAACATTCAAGATATTCCTTACTCATGGGATTAATATTTCCTTTACCAATAAATTCAAACTTATGAAAGTTTAGTACAAGTGACGTGTGGCATAAGCCGTCTCACATATCATCATATAATACAGTCCATAGCACATAGCTTACATACATGATCGAGTACGTGTACACTACTATCGGGTACACAGTACGCCGCATCATCATTGTCCAACTAATGGGACACCATACTTAGTCAACATATACTTGAGACAATGCCACGTCAACCAAGGTCACTCTTCTTACTCTTAACTCATGCTTGTATTCTTTGAGTATCCACAATCCCATAACGTAAATTATGGTTACATTCCGTTGGCGGTATAAACTTATTTCGTCCAAGGACATTCTCCGTTTTCTAAAAGAAAACTCTATTCTGATCGCTATTCAAAATAGCACTCTTAAACTCTGAGTCCTTTATTTCATGACTTCAATTCACGTAGCCTTTTACTGTAAACTATGAGTAATCTTCTGATCTGTGTAAAACATTTCCTTCCTTTAACTATGAAACTTAAGTTCAAGAATTTCTGAATTCCTCAACTAAGATTTGTGCGTTAACAACAAACCTGTTTTGCTTAAGACTTCCTGTTAAAACATTACCGACTGCGTACCACGATTACTAATACATGTCTCATAACTGTAAAAATGTTACACTACTGTCTAAGTAGTATAAACTCTGCCTGATCAGTATACATAATACTAATCATAACCTGTTACATGCCTGTTACATGCAACATGCTAGCATAATGTGGGTACGATGCGGAATAACTGCATGCCACGGCATAATTCCTCTTTGGTTAAACTTACTATTCAAATCAACTTAAAGTTACTGAGCTAAAATAGCTAGATTACCGTATTAGATGTGGCCTTCTTCGCTATGTACTTATTGTGTTAGAAGCACATCCTTTAAATTTTCAAACTGCTTCGATTTTCATTTCTCATGAGTTTCGAGGTCTGAAGCATTCCTCGACTTATCTCTTAAAATTTTATTTTTCTGTTAAAGCTGATGATAAATTCAAGTCATCACTGCTTACAATTATTCTGTAACTTGAGAATTAATCACTGAATACCTTTCCTGTAATTCATCTGGCCAAGACTTTACAAACATCATCTTTCTCTAGGCTTCAGCTTTGAATTGTCTGTTAACTCATTATTGGATTACTTCTCCGCTGCGCAACTCTGATTTAAACAATTCACCTTGAGATAGAAGTAATACACCACTATTACCATATAAAATCTCCTTGGCCAATCCTTTGACTTAATAACTTTGTAGTTACCATACATGACCATCTTACATTATAATTCTCTTGTGGTTTAATCCACCTATTTAACTTACTGATTGATCGACACTTGACTTCGCGTTTCCTTTCGGACATAAACAAAATTCTTACTTTCACGAAAATACGCCGAAACCTGTAAACAGTCTTTAGCAATAATTTACGAGCCCAACAATGCTCCTGCCAAAACAACTTATACACTTGTTCTAGCTTTACTCTTCATATCCTGAATTCTATATCCATCTCATAGTTGGCTCAACATGTATATTCATTTAAACCTTGCAGAAACCCTACTGAAAGTATACCTGAAGCAACTTAAGTTCATACATTATTTACTTGTGGTAACTTCTAGAAGCATTTATGACTTCTGAAAATTTTCATCTTCATATACTGAATCGAGTTCCGTTCTATAATTATACGTAAGGATTTTACATCCACAACCTTTTTCCAATACAACTTAGGTCCACATAACTCTATCATAACTCTTGGTTACCCCTCGAGTTTCTCTGGAAACCATCCGTCTTGAATTAAATTCAAACTCTGACCGGTTCTCCTGTATGCCCAATATAGGTTACGTCTCTTCGAGTACCCGGCTAACTGGTCTTATCTCCAGCACTTATTATTATTAATGGAATTCTTCCAGTAACTTATTACTGTATCGACAATTCACATCTAATCTTATTATCTGAGTAATTCTCCATAGGTCTTTTCATCCATGACCCTCTTCATATGGTTTCGAGCAATCCAACGTCTATATTTCCATCATATTTAACACATACCAACATAAAGTGATCTTTGTCGGCTTATCCGAATACTTGTGTAAGGAGCCCATCAAAAGAAAACATAGAATTCCTTAACATTAACCATAGCTTTAACTGTAACTCGTACGTTAGTGACGATCTTCCTGCTGCTAGAGTCTCACAATAGTCCTTGGCTAATTCCCGCTTAATCCTCGAAACCGATCTGCTATAATCCGTCAACATAAGATTCAAACTTTACTTCACTTATCGTTAAGCTTGCGTTCCTCATACCAAGCATCTTGATGACCCATAATAAAGGAAGATAATATGTTTCATCTGTCCAATATTTCGCTTAATCCATAAATAAGTCTCTTACCTGTTGGATATTAAAATCTCATCCGTCTAAGTGCGCAAGTCCTTCCATCCTTACACACTATATCCTTACTGGAAGTCCAGAGCTTCCAATAATTAACTGATCATTCCTTATAGTATTCCATAATTCTTTACTCTACACGTCTCCTCGGAGAAGGCATCGCTCACTGATGCGTCCAACTAGCTAAGATACTTGACCTTACTCTTAGATACTCTTAAATACCTCTTATATTCCAGAGACTTTGCCATTAACATGCTCAGTTATATCACTGTTAGAGAACCATCCTTTGGCATTATATACCTTGCCAATTTCCGTCTTAAAATATGACGTCTTAACCTTCACCCTTCGTACACTTCTTTCCTCCTTGGTCACATTCAGCTCTCGGATATTTGTCCTAACTGTCATATACTAGACTGAGTTGAACAGGCTCAACTAGATGTGACCTTTAGAACAATATCCGGAACCCAATGATTCCACTACTTTTATTGAATCTTTTAATGACCCATGGCACGGTCTGAATCGACCTGCTCTGATACCAATTGTAACACCCATACTAATTTAATCTAGAATCTTAGCATGTGCATTAAACTGATGCTGGATACATTTAAAATTTTCAATAATAATAATATTACATCACATCTTAATGAATACCAGTTTACTCGTTGTACAAATAATCCATTACTATTACAATACTTATACAATATCCAATAAGCTCCTGAGCTGGTACACGACTAGCAACTGTACTCCATCCAGTATCCCTCCGAAGAATCCCATCACGAACCTCTGACTTACCTGTAAACCTGCACCAGAAGGAATGGGATGAGACATAATGTCTCAGTGAGCTCCAGCCCAACCATCTGTTGGCAACCTCAGGGAACCTAGGGTCGCCATGCCTACCTTGGCAATCTAGGGGAAAATACTATGATCGCCAAGTCTTACCTATAACTATATCTTTAACTGCCTGTAACTATAACTGTAAACAATCTGTAACTATAACTGTAATCTGCCTATAACTATAACTTAGTGATCAAGGGGAAACCTAGGACCACTTTCTGATAACTGTCTATAACTATAACTGTAAATTTCCTGTAACTATAACTGTAACTGTAACTGTAACTTTGACTATAACTGTGAAACATAATACATATAAACAGTTTTATGTTAGCTGTTAGCGCTGAACAAACATTGTTATATGAGTTCATTTTACGGAGTGCGGTCCGGGTGGAGTAACCCCGAAGTACATCTCCCTATGACCCGGTGAAATTCCTATCAAACAGGCTAACACAGGACTCCACTATGAAATTGCATGTGGACAACCCTCTCGGAGAAGTCCCATCCGGCGTATCCCGGAGTCTGCTGAACATGCCTCTGACTGTGATATATTATTCTTTAACTTTGACATATAAATATACATATATGTTACTTTAATCATATAATAACAATCCTATAACACTTAACCTATAACACAAGGTTCTTGGCTTATCGTTCTCATAAGCCACCTATTAATTGCTGGAGAACCAAGATTATAAGCTTATCTTAAACTTTGATTGCCGAAGCATTACTATTAACCTTGTATTCTAAACTGAATACATCTATAATCTTGTACACCTAATGTAGGTTCTTGACTTTCTAAGTCATATGCTTTTGCTTAAGAGTTAACAACTCTTATGTAATGGATTATCTGTAACACCCGGGTCCCTCACACTGGACCCGCGATGTCACTCACGACCTTCTCCACCCCCCCTGTGGAGTTTTTGCCTTCCGTGGGAATCGAACTCCGTACCTGAGGCTTAAGTACAAGTTCCTTGCATTCCCACTACCAATTGAGCTAGTAGCTCAATTGGTAGTGGGAATGCAAGGAACTTGTACTTAAGCCTCAGGTACGGAGTTCGATTCCCACGGAAGGCAAAAACTCCACAGGGGGGGTGGAGAAGGTCGTGAGTGACATCGCGGGTCCAGTGTGAGGGACCCGGGTGTTACAAAAAAAATTGGTATCAGAGCAGGTCGGTCTGTCCGGCCAATGTTGTCTAATGTTGTTTGTCCCTTAGTACTCGACATGTGTGTGAAACACTGTCGGTACTTGTTTGTTAGCTCATAGTCGTTGTCTGCAGGAGTTGGTTTGGAATAAGTGGGGGAGAAGCTTGCCTCCCGGACGTGTTGATAGTATGTAGAAGTTGGTTCGAGGTGATGTTGATTGTAAGAGTGCAAACGTTATTGAAGCGATGTTGTTGGGAACCGGCGAGAGTATGGACTCATGAATTCGTATTAGTCGAGTTTGAGATGTGTGTAGATTATGGATGGTGAATTAATTGAGAATGAGGAATTATTCCAATGGAAGAGATAGTTGATGGATTAATTCGGTAGATGGTATGTCTTGAGTGTAGTTGGATTAAATTCGGGTGATTTTCATAGTTGGATGAAAAGAAAGGATGTTGGTAGATCTTGGAAGCGAGAGGGAGAGATGGAACTTATGTTCATCAACCTCAAATTCTGATTTTCACAATTATGGAGCAGCTGTCAGTAAAAGGGGCATAACTTTTTACTCGTGTTTCTGATGGAAGCGATTCTGGACTTTTTGGAAAGCTCAAGAAATTCCCTACAGTTTGCATATAAGATTTGTCTTCAGGAAGTTTGTGAAGAGGAAGAAAAGTGCATTTTAATGTTTGGGTCTGATGCTGATTTTTGGAAAATTCTGCATACGGGAATTCTGGACCAGTCCCATTGCAAGGATGATAACTTTTTACTCGTAACTCGGATTTGGGAGATTCTTGAAGTTCTGGAATCTACACGAAATTCCCTTCATTTTGGAATATAATTTTGTGCTTGGGAGGTCTGTATTGGAAGATATAATTGTGTTTGAAGTTGGGTGATTCTTGCTGAAAATTGAAAAGGTGAAGAAGGGTGTAAGATATGGATAAGGAATGAAACGTTGGTATTTGTAAGAATGCGAAGGTATCGGAAAATGCATGGAGATGCAATTTATGTTGAATAAGAATGATTATAGTGACGGATTGTGGTAGACTTCATTGTGGAATATTAGTGAGTAATTATAATGAGTTGCTGAAGTTGTTGGAAATGCGAAGAATGAGATTTCAAGGATAGGAAGTGTTGGTAATGACCTAAAAGAAATTATGTCTGATGTTATCGTCAGAGGTTGTATTAGTATGTAGCTGCAAGACGTCGGTGTTAGCATGTTCAGATGATTTTGGGAATTGTTGAAGTATGGTGCTTTTGGGTGACGTGAGTATAAGTTGGAAAAGAACTCTATTGTAGTTAGTAACGATAGTTTATGCTCCATTACGGTTGTCGGATATCTCGACAAATTGAGGACTTGATCACCCTTAATCTCTTGTTGATAGTAGACGAGATCGTGTTGGATGGTGTAGATTTGATTTGCTATCTTGATAGTGCATGAAGTGAATAATGTTATATCGTGTTTGTGTGAATTAATAAGGGAGTGGATAGGAAAGAGTCGAGAAGTATTGAACGATTCAGAGTAGAGGATTTATATGCGAGCTAATGTCGCAAAGTGAAAGATTGAGGATATTAAGTTAACGATGATGTTATGATGGATGTTAAAGAAAGTCCGAACTTAAATTAAGACTTGTAACCCATGTAGTTGATGGAAATTTTAATGAGTACGATGACTTAAGATAGATTATCAGAGTTGCGCAGCAGAAGTGTATGTAGCGCAGTTGCTATAAGTATACGACTCTACATGTTTGATTTGGTGAGTTATGGATGTGAGAATTATGTGTCAAGGTGTTTTGATGTCGAAGATGTTGTTAAGATAATAATGTGACGTTGTATGTCGAGGTATAAGAGTGTGATGGATGTTGCTCCTTAAATGATGGTGTGTTGGAATATAGTTGAAGATGGTAGTGTCGGATAGATTTTCGAGGACGAAAATATCCTAAGTGGGGGAGAGTTGTAACGCCCGGAAATTTAATTAATTATTTAATTAAATATTTCTGAGTATTTTCGGAATTAATTGTTGAAAGTATTGAGGTTGGAATTTAATCGGTGTATTTCTATGAAGTATTATTTAATTGGTGGATCGACGAAGTTGTAGAAATAATATTGGATTATTATGTTGTTTGAGTTGTTCAGTGGATAGTCGAGTAATTAAGTTGGTTAAGATGGAGAAATAATATTAGAAATAATATTGATAAAGAAATTATAATAAAAATTAGTTTATTGGTTGGGTTTAATATTTGGTTGCATGAAGTAAAAGTGGGGGGGTGTGAAAGTGAAGCCCAATGGATTACATAAAGGTATTATTATTATTATTATTTGGTTATGAAAAAGAAAGAAAATAGGTTATCAGTAAAAAGAAAAGAAAAGGGTTTGTAAAGAAACAAAAAGAAAAAGGCAGGTTGTACGTAAGAGAAAGAGAATAAGGAGAAGAAGAAGAGACGAGAAAGTGCTGTACGGACAGAGGAGGAAAAGAGGCAAAGTGAAAGCTATGGCAAAAAGGATTCAATCCGGTGGAATGGAGCGGTCTCCAATCCAAGGTAAGGGTGGGGTTCTTACATTCTAAGGGATTGCATAATGATGGGGTATGGTAGACTCTAGGTATATGTGATTGTATGGATTTTGATCCCTTTTGTTCAATTCATGAGGTCTGTGATTTTGATGATGAAATTGGCATGATACATGCTGTTGTTGTGCATTATAATTGTGGTTTGTGATGTATGTTGATGTGTGTGATTCCATGAATTCGTATTCTGTGATAAATGGCTTTTGGGATGATTTGGGATGGGTTGAAATTGGGATTTTTCGTAGCAGAATTGCAGATTTTTGCCTCTGTTAATGCTGTAATCGGTTACCGCAGTCCCGACAGATTTTTGAAAACTTGTAAAACTCATAACTTTTGACTCGGGTGTCCGTTTGACGCGCCGTTCGAACCGTTGTTTCTCTAAAAACATTTGCTATGATTCTATGACTATTTGAAGAGCTGTAACCTTGCTTTATTTGGAATGAATGAATGAGAAGTTTGAATAATATAAGTTGCTTTTCCTGAGTTTTCTTATCTCTGCCCCGAATTATGAAATAAAAACTGGTATTGATTGGTACAGAATTGGTCTTAGGTGTAAACACAAAAGTTGTAGGTATGGATGTTAGTTTTCTAATGCCGTTGGTCTGACGTCAAAACGAATTATAGAACTTGAGTTATGGTCAAATTACTGCACGTAGGTCACAGTGAATTTTTATGGACTTTCTGCACAACTTTTCCGAATTTGAAACGAAAACTGGTATTGATCGGTACAGAATTGGCCTTGGGTGTAAACATGAAGGTTTTAGATAATTTTGTTAGCTTTCCAGTGGCTTTGGTTTGACGTGAAAATGACTTTTAGTTTTTGAGTTATGATGAAAATACTACAAGGAGGTCTTAGTGAAATTGTACGGTGACAGCATTCTCTGTTTCATGTTTTTGCGTCTTTTTCACACGTCTCTGTTTTAAATTGGTCTTTGGTATAAACATGAAAGTTGTTGATAATTGTGATATCTTTCTAGTATCCTTGGTTTGACATGGAAATATGTTATGTATAATTTGTTATGGTTTTACAAAATTGTATGATGAATTGTTGATGTTTGAATACGATGTTATATGATGAATTGTTGATGTTTGAATACGATGTTATATGACGTTGTTCATGATTGATCGGTTTGCGATGATGACGTGAAAGCAGTGCTACTGCTGTAATTGTGAATTTGAATGACAGTGATGTAGCCTTATATGGCATAGATGTGGTTTATGTATGATGCTTGCATGTGTTTTGTTGTTTCATTTTAGAAGTCTCATTCATTGCATCTGGTGACGATGGCCTGAAATTTTGGTAAAGCGACGTAGCCTTGTTTGGCAAAGTGACGTGGGGCTCCGGCCTGACATGCCCTATTTGGCATTATTTTGCGACGTTTGGTACCACATGCATATAGGTGAAGTCGGGTCTCATTGCATTATGTGTCGATGATAAATTGTTATAACCGTGACGTGTGGCGATGTTCATGATGTGCTTGATGTGATGATGTTGAATATTGGTGATGATGATTGTTTATGAAAATGATGTGTGAACATGAATAAAATGATTGGTGAGATAATGAAGTATGATCTTGTGCTTATGTTTTTACTTGCTCATTATTATGCTTTCGTTTATATTGTTTGATATCTCACCCCTTCTGCTGATGTTTCCCCTACCATGGGAAATGGGCAGGTACTTAAGAATAGCTATGGAAGTTGAAGTAACTTTATGAAGTCTCTAGTTGCTGTTAGTTCAAGTTGGTGTCTTGCTCTGATACCAATTGTAACACCCCAAATCTACCCGGTAAATATAAACGAAAATCAGAGTATTTTAAAAACTTCCAACAAACATGGGATGTCACATTTCAACATAAAACAACAAAACAACCTGTATTTCATTTAACATTGATACATAGCATTCGAAATCACAACTTTATTCAGCATGAATTCAAACTTCATCTTATGATTTAGAATCAACTTAGAAACATCTTTTAAACGACAAAGTACTTAACAAAATTCCACTTAATATTTTTCTTCAACTGAAATAAATTTTAACTTAGAATACAACAACTGAAATAATAACAACTATTTCCCCGAGTGCTACGTATCAGAGCAAGACACCAACTTGAACTAACAGCAACTAGAGACTTCATAAAGTTGTTATTAAACCTCAGGTACTTAAGCCTCAGGTACGGAGTTCGATTGGTAGTGGGAATGCAAGGAACTTGTACTTAAGCCTCAGGTACGGAGTTCGATTCCCACGGAAGGCAAAAACTCCACAGGGGGGTGGAGAAGGTCGTGAGTGACATCGCGGGTCCAGTGTGAGGGACCCGGGTGTTACATTATCTACCTAATCCTTACTCTCATACCTTAATTCTTGTTTTCCTATCAAGGATTTCGACATATCGTTATCATATGCCGTTCTTAGGGCTTACACATTCTTATAACCTTAGTTCTTGCATTTCCACGCCTTGCGTAATCCTTGCTCCTATGATTTCTCAACCATTGGAAGCCTTTAGGATGAGTTTAAATGGTGGATAATGTTTCTAAAATGTTTTAGGAGAAAACAGTTGCAAAAAGCCACGCCCACGTGCACCAGAACCCCCAGAACAGCTCAACTGTCATGAGCTGTTCTGGTTTGGTCGCTACAAGCGACGGCTGGTCGCTTCAAGCGACGGTGACCAGAATGAAAATTGCTGTCTGGTCGCTATAGCGATGGCTGGTCGCTGTAGCGACCATGACAGTACAGAACTTGTTAAAAATCATGTTTTTCCACCATTTTTGCTCATTCAAAGTTACCCAAGCTTCCCAAACTTGTTAGGGATGATTTTCTATTACAAAATGATAGTTTAAAACATATATGAGCAAGGAATTAGCAAGCATAGAGAATTAGGGTAAAAACTATAAAACTTTGCTCAAAGGCATAAACACACCCAACTCACTCAAAGAGGGTTCTAAAACCCTTAGGAGCTCACTTTAAACTGATTTGGTGCTGGCTTAACCTTTAGCTTCAAACCCTAGCTTGATCACTTGATCTTTCTTGCTTTCTCTTAACTTCTTCTTGTTCCAAGTTTCCCCAAGACTATGATTGCTTGAATCACAAGAGTTTAGGAAGAAGTTTGATGGATTAAGGGTGTTTGATGATGAGGGGTGAAATCTAGAGAGAGACAGGAGAAGAATTCTGATTCTTGAGAGAGAAAAGAGTTGATAAATATGAAGAAAAACTCATATTTATCCTATTTAGGTCCTTATCTCAATATTTACCATAATGCCATTCCATTCGTTTAATTCCTGTAATACTGTTAAAAGCCACACTTAAGCGGGATATTATAGGTAGTATGACTATGACCTCCTAACACGTAAGAATTAAATAAACTACTTCATTACAATTCTTTGACCCACGACCAAACTTCTCAAGTTTCTCCATTGATATCATCAGTTGGCATTGTCTTCTCTTCAACTCGAGCAATTACATTATTTAACTCTTTAAATAAAATAAATAAATGTCACGACACACAATTCGTATTTAAATAAAATAAATTATGACACAAATGTTATATTTAATTAAATGAATAAACGCCAAAATAAACTAAGCTCATAACCATATACCATATATTTAATAATAAACAATAATAACTCCTGAAATTCTGGCCAGGCAATAATAAGAGTTTACCAGGTTCTGAACCAAACAGGTTCTGAACAATACGCAGGGCACAGTAAATTGCAAAAACAGAGCACAACAAAACAAACAGAAGCAGCAAAATAAAAGTGCAGGAAAGCTAAAAACACACAGGGTTTGTTAACCCAGTTCGGAGTAAACACCTCCTACTCTGGGGGATACCAATCCAGGAAGGAAATCCACTATTGGATTTAATCCTCAAGACTCAGACACTGACTCCCAGTTCCTATCCCAAGCAATTAACCTCCACCTAGTCAGACATCTACCCAACTCTGAGTATTAGAATCCTCTAACTTCCTATTCAAGCAACTAAACCTAGCTACTTGAACAACCCTTAACAATACCCTGTTTTTGAACACAATTTCAATGACAGACCTTCATTCGTACCTACAGGCTTTGAATGAATTTACAACTCAATAAAAACTCTAAACCAACTCAAACAATGAGTGGTGCACAATCAAAACTCTAAGTTTAAAACACAGACTCAATTCTGAATTATACTCTCTAAATTCGTAAGACTTGAATAGCAGCAAAGCTCTCCTTTTATAATCTTCAGTAATCAGAATAAAACTTATTCAAATCTTCTGAATTGATACGCTTCTAATTTATGCAAGGCTCAATCAGGAAACATATAATTCTGCAGTATATCTCTTCAAAGATTTCTTCTGAAAATATGAACTCCATACATACGAGCCAAATCTTCATTAGATCTTCCACAAAACAATCAGCATTCTAGAAGCATTAATCCATAATAAAACCTTAGCATATCTTGCAAAGATTCTCGTAGAAATAACTTGAAAAACACCAGCTTCTAATGAAGTCACCATAAGTCAACGCTGGCATCAGAACCTGAATCAGCTTCTGAAGTGCTACAGTGCTTCTGATGGGCATTCAGCTTCTGATGTAAATTCAGATTCTGAACAGCTTCAAATGAGAAAACTTGTAACTGAAGAAATGTTCTAAATAACGAGATGCTTCTAAACAACACTTTGGTTTTGCCAAAATATGCAGCCAACACCAAAATACTCAACAATCTCCCCCTTTGGCAAATTTTTGGCTAAAACCATCCAAGTTCTTCAATCTTCCTTATAATCAACTCAGCAATGAAGAACTCGACAATAATCAATCATAACATATCAAAGAGATAGGCAGCGAACAAAACACTCTCTGAGCTATGTTAAGCAATATAAACCAATCAGTTTCAGCTTCTGAACACTGATACACACAATGCAGCTTCTGATCAACTTGAAGCAAACAAAACACAGTCACTGATCAACTCCTGATCATCACAAACACTCCCCCTGAAGCTTTACATACACAAACTGAAATTCTGGCCAGGCAATAAAAAGAGATTACCAGGTTCTGAACCAGACAGGTTCTGAACAATATGCAGGGCACAATAAATTGCTTAAAACAGAGCACACACAAACATAACACAAGCAGCAAAATAAAGTGCAGGAAAGTAAAAGGCACACAAGGTTTGTTAACCCAGTTCGGAGTAAACACCTCCTACTCTGGGGGATACCAATCCAGGAAGGAAATCCACTATAGGATTTAACCCAAAGACTCAAGACACTGACTCCCAGTTCCCAGCCTCAGCAATTAAACTCCTCCTAGTCAGACTTCTACCCAACTCTGAGTATTAGAATCCTCTAACTTTCTATTCAAGCAACTAAACCCAGCTACTTGAACAACCCTTAACAATCCCCTGTTTTTGAACACAATTTCAATGACAACACTTCATTCGTACCTAAAGGCTTAGAATGAATTACAACTCAATAAAAACTCTAAACCAACTCAAACAATGAGTGGTGTACAAAGAAAACTCTAAGTTAAAAAACACAGACTCAATATTCTGAAATATATCACTAAAAACGTGAGTCTTGAATAGCAGCAGCCCTCCTCTTTTTATAGCTTTCAGTCTTGCAGCATAAAGAACGAACTAATCTTCTGAATTGATTTGTTACTGGAATAAGAATGATCCAATAAAGTAACAAATAAAACTGCATCCAATCTTTGAAAGATTTAAAACAGAAAATACGAAGATCATGAAACTGAACCAAATCTTCAAAGATATCTTCTCCAATTTAATCAGCATTCTAGAAGCAATTATACAAAGATAATTCCTTGCTAAATCTCCCAAGATACGCGCAAAAACTAATCTGAAAACCCAGCTTCTGATGTGGTCAACAGAAGTCAACGCTGGCTTCAGAACCTGAATCAGCTTCTGAACTGCTACAGTGCTTTCAGCTTCTGATGGCATTTTCAGCTTCTGAATGGCTTCAAAATTAAAAACTTCCAACTAAAGAAATGTTCTACATATGGAGATGCTTCTATTCAATACCTTGGTTTTGCCAAACAATGCAGCCAACACCAAAATACTCAACAATCTCCCCCTTTGGCAAATTTTTGGCTAAAACCATCCAAGTTCTTCAATCTCCCTTATAATCAACTCAGCAATGAAGAACTCCACAATAATATATCATAGCATAAACATAAGCAGCGGACACAGCTATGAATAACACAAACCAGCTTCAGTTCTACAAAACATAACAGCTACTGAAGCACACATCAACCAAGTACTGATCAACTTCTGATCATAACCATGGTATCAGAGCTACTGATCAACTCCTGATCATCACACACACACTCCCCCAGAAGCTTCACAAATACATAAACAAATACTAAGATTTACAACACTCCCCCTGCAACTCAGCTTCTCATACAAACTCCCCCTTACTACTGAACTACAGAGAAACAAAAGTATCAGAGCATACTTCAGGACCACACCATCACTCAGGTATATAACAATCTTGTACTCCTCCTGAGACACATATTCCCCCTTGATCATATCTGGACATATAATGCTTGGTATCAGAGCAAAACTAGTCACCTTCTGAATCAATAACACACTTTCTGAATAACACTGACAGCTGAACATCTGAAATGCAGCAATATATCTTCTAATTTTTGGTATCAGAGCCAATACATTGCATAGGATTTTCTCCCTCTTTTTAGCCACAAAATTCTGACAGATCTCAGACTACAAATAGGGAAGGAAAACTGCACAAACATCTTCAACTACTGTCCCAGTTTGAACTTCAGACTTAGTATCAAAAACAGCATCACACTTAGCACTAACAAAGCTGGCAGGTACTCTATCTTCCTCACATCCAGTTTGCTTTAATTGCTAGAATTCTTCATATAAGCATACACCTAACTTGCTTCTCAGATTCTCAAACTGTTTAGCATCCAAGGCTTTTGTGAAAATGTCAGCAACTTGCTTTTCAGTAGCTACATGTTCCAGCTGAATGACTTTATCCTCCACAAGGTTTCTGATAAAATGATGTCTGATATCAATGTGTTTAGTTCTGCTGTGCTGTATTGGGTTCTTAGAGATGTTGATAGCACTCAAATTGTCACAGAACAATGTCATAGTTCCTTGATTAATGTTGTACTCCTCAAGCATCTGTTTCATCCAAACCAGTTGTGAATAACTACTCCCAGCAGCAATATATTCAGCCTCAGCAGTTGACAATGAAACACAATTTTGTTTCTTGCTGAACCATGAAATTAAATTATTTACTAGAAAGAAACATCCTCCTGAAGTGCTCTTCCTGTCATCAGCACTTCCAGCCCAGTCAGCATCACAAAATCCTGTAGGGTTTTTGTAGATTGGCTACATTTTGCAAAAACATCTACTAGCCAGATGCTGGGACAGATGTGGTAGCATATGGAACAGCATTATGTGAGTTGTGTTTTCGCGCCAGCTAGCGCTTTATATTTGTATATGCAATCTTCCAAAGATTTGCTTGAAGATTTATTTTCCTCTAGCTTGCTGATCAAGGCGCGTGTATCTGATAGAAGATTTGCTTGAAGTTTTATTTGCCTTGCCATTTGTTCCACAAGATATTGTTCTATATTTGGAAGCTTTTTATTATTTTCTAGAAGATGCTTTCAGCTGGACCGGACAATGTCCATGCTCTATTTCGAAGCCCAGACCCGTGGTATCTCAGTGCTATATATTTGTGAAGACAAACCCTAGTTGGGTAACTAAAAACCGTGTGTGTTAGCAAAGCGTGTGTTTTAAGGTTTTTAGGGTTTTGTTTGTTAATTGTGAGCCTTGCTTGTATCTCCCTGATTCAAGCTAAGGACTGAGTTTGTTTTGAGTTGTAATTTGTAAGCTACTCCTAAGCTTTTAAGTACGGAGTGAGTATGTGTTATTAGCGTGTGTTTCTCTTGGTTGTGTCTTATGTTTTGTGTGTTTGATAACAATACTGTGTGTGTTGTTCGTAGGAATTGAGACGGGGTCTCATATCTAGGAGTTCCTAGATAGAGTTGCCACTGGTAGGGTCTAGGTGCAAGGTCAAGTAGTGTGTCTGCGTTGGTCTTTTCACTAGAACTATAATAGTGGAATCATTCCTGGATTGGTATCCCCCAGAGTAGGAGAGTTGCTCCGAACTGGGTTAACAAACTCTCTGTGTACTTTTTATTTCCGCTGTGTTCCTTTTAATTTGCGCTTTGTTACGTTGTGCTATTTTAATTGTAGTTCTGAGTAGACACGCGCTCGGACAGTTGTGCCAACATTGTGCACAGCATATTTCAGTCAGGTTGCCAGGAATTTCAATTGGTATCAGAGCAGGCACCCTGTTCTGTGTGGGTGAGCTCCAGGGAAAGAAGTTTCTGGCTCAATGGATAAAGAAGGAGGACTGGTGAACAGACCACCCTTGTTGGATGGGTCAAACTATGACATTTGGAAATCACGCATGACAGCTTTCTTGAAATCTCTAGACAGCAGAGCTTGGAAGGCTGTGATCAAGGCATGGGTCCCTCCTAAAATAAAAGATGCGAATAATGTTGATACTGATGAGTTGAAACCAGAAGAGGAGTGGTCTACAGAAGAAGACACTGCAGCTATTGGAAACTCTAAAGCCCTGAATGCTTTGTTTAATGGTGTTGACAAGAACATGTTCAGGTTGATTAAACAATGTACTATTGCCAAGGAAGCTTGGGATATCCTAAGAACAGCTCATGAAGGTACTCAAAAGGTCAAGAAGTCAAGGCTACAACTGCTAACAACACAGTTTGAGAATTTGAGAATGAAAGAAGGAGAGAGTGTTCATGACTTTCACATGAATGTGCTAGAATATGCTAACACTTTTGAATCCTTGGGGGAAAAGATATCCGATGAAAAACTGGTAAGCAAAATTCTCAGGTCCCTGCCTAAGAAATTTGATATGAAAGTATGTGCTATCGAGGAGGCCCAAGATATTGGAGATATGAAAGTTGATGAGTTGATTGGATCTCTCCAAACTTTTGAATTAAAGGTTAATGAAAGATCTGAAAAGAAAGACAAGAACATTGCTTTCATCTCCAACATTGATGAAGATGATGTGGAGAGTAATTTAGATACTGATGAGAGCATCTCTGAAGATATTGTGTTGTTGGGCAAACAATTTAATAAAGTTGTGAAGAGGATGGACAGACGCCCTAGGACAAATGCTCCGGACAACAGTCGCAGCATCTATAAAAATGTCAACAATCAGAGGAAACCTAGAACTGATGACAAAATCAATCAAAGCAAAGGGGTGCAATGCCATGAATGCGAAGGTTTTGGTCACATCAGAACTGAGTGTGCAACGTATCTGAAGAAACAAAAGAAGGTGATGACTGTGTCTTGGACTGATGAGGATGAATCAGAAGAAGAACCTGAAACTGCAAAACATGTGAATGCCTTGACTGGAGTGTGCACATCTGACAATGAATCTAGTGATGAAGAGCTAACATATGATGAACTGGCTGATTCTTACAAGGAGCTATATCTCAAAAGTGAGGAAGTTTGTAAAACTCTAGAAAAACAAAAAGGGACCATCGCTCTCCTGCAAGCTGAGAAAGACAAACTTCTGAAAATAAACTCAGACCTCAATGATGAGGTTATCTTACTTACTTCCAAGATTGGCAATATGAACAAGCAACTGCGGATGATGAACAAAGGTACTGATGCTTTAGACGAAATTCTGGAAATAGGACAGAAACCTGGAGATTCTAAAGGTATTGGGTTTGACTACAGTTCTATGCCTCAGCAGAAACTATTACCAGTGAGACAGTTTGTGGCACCTGTTAGTACTCATGATCATACTATGCCAAGACAGATGCCCCAGCATCAGGTGAGACAACAGGCATCAGGATATAGGACCAGATCAAAAGGAAGGAATTATGCTTGGGTATGTCATTACTGTGGAAGAAAAGGACATATCAGACCTTTCTGTTTTAAATTACATGGTTACCCAGACAGGACCTATTCACCAAGACCTGATCCCATAGTAAAGATCACCAAGAAGCAGTGGAAGCAGAAAAATGATAATTTCACAAGCAACACTATGAATCCTAGAAAAATAGAACCAGAAGCTGATGAGATTGCTCAAATTGCGCATACTTCTCTGAGAGTGTCATCCAGAAATGATTGGTACTTTGACAGTGGATGCTCCAGGCATATGACTGGTGATAAAAATTACTTGACTGATGTTAAGCCTTATGCTACAAGCTTTGTGACTTTTGGGGATGGAGCCAAAGGAGAAATAAAGGGTGTAGGAAATCTTGTGGAAGAGGGTCTACCCAAACTTGATAAGGTGCTTCTTGTGAAAGGATTAACTGCAAACTTAATTAGTATTAGTCAACTGTGCGATCAAGGAATGAAGGTCAACTTTACTAAGAGTGAATGCTTAGTGGCTAACAGTGAAGGGGACATCCTGATGAAAGGTGTTAGATCAAAGGACAATTGCTACTTGTGGGTCTCTCAAGATAAAGCAAAGTTATCTAATTGTCTAATAACCAAAGAAGATGAAGTTAAGCTATGGCACCAAAAGCTTGGACATCTGAATCTCAGAAGCATGAAGAAAGCTATTGCTGAAGGAGCCATCAGAGGTTTACCAAAACTCCAAATTCAGGAAGGAAGTATATGTGGAGAATGCCAGATAGGAAAACAGACCAAGATGCCTCACCAGAAGCTGCAACATCTGTCCACATCCAGAGTTCTTGAGCTATTGCACATGGACTTAATGGGACCCATGCAAGTCGAAAGCTTAGGTGGTAAGAAGTATGCTTTTGTTGTTGTTGATGATTTTTCTAGATATACTTGGATAAATTTCATTAAGGAGAAATCAGACACTTTTGAAAAATTCAAGGATCTTTGCTTACAACTTCAGAGAGAAAAGGATTGTGGAATTGTTAGAATCAGAAGTGACCATGGGAAGGAGTTTGAGAATGGTAAGTTCTCTGATTTTTGTATTTCTGAAGGAATATTTCATGAGTTCTCTGCACCCATTACTCCTCAACAAAATGGGATAGTAGAGAGGAAGAACAGGACTTTGCAAGAATCTGCCAGGGTTATGCTACATGCAAAGAAGCTGCCATTTTTCTTTTGGGCTGAAGCCATGAACACAGCCTGCTATATTCATAATAGAGTGACTTTGAGAAAAGGTACATCTACAACCTTGTACGAGCTATGGAAGGACAGGAAGCCAACAGTGAAGCACTTTCATGTGTTTGGTAGTAAATGTTATATTCTAGCTGACAGGGAACCAAGAAGAAAGATGGATGCTAAAAGTGAAGAGGGAATCTTTCTAGGCTATTCTACAAACAGCAGAGCCTATAGAGTATACAACTCCAGAACCAAGACAGTGATGGAATCCATAAATGTTGTTGTAGATGATGAAGGAAATAATGCTATGCCAGATGATGCTACATTTGACGCAGCTTCTGACCTACAGGAAGCAAAGAAAGCAGATGAAGCAAGTGATAAGCAAGATTCTGAAGTAACTGGCCCAGAGAAGACTGCTCCCAACAAAGGACCATCTATCAGAGTTCAGAAAAATCATCCCATAGATCAAGTCATTGGCGATCCTAACCAAGGGATCACAACTAGAAGGAACTATGATGAGGTATCAAATTCTTGCTTTATATCTAAACTTGAACCAAAGAATGTTAAGGAAGCTCTAACTGATGAGTTCTTGATAAATGCTATGCAAGAAGAGTTAACTCAGTTCAAGAGAAGTAATGTGTGGGACCTAGTTCCTAGACCAGATAATGTGAATGTTATAGGTACCAAGTGGGTTTATAAAAACAAGTCTGATGAAAATGGTACTATCACTAGAAACAAAGCTAGACTGGTCGCACAAGGATATTCTCAAATTGAAGGTGTAGACTTTGATGAGACTTTTGCTCCTGTAGCTAGGTTGGAATCTATTAGATTGTTACTTGGGATTGCATGCATACTAAAATTCAAGTTGTATCAGATGGATGTCAAGAGTGCCTTTCTCAATGGGTACTTAAATGAAGAGGTTTATGTGGAACAGCCTAAAGGCTTCATTGATCCTAGTTTTCCAAACCATGTGTACAAATTGAAGAAAGCCCTATATGGCCTGAAGCAAGCTCCTAGAGCTTGGTATGAGAGACTTGCTGAGTTTCTAATCAACCATGGCTATAGAAACGGGGGAAATGACAAGACCCTGTTTGTGAAAGATGAAAATGGACAGTTGATGATTGCTCAAATATATGTAGATGACATAGTCTTTGGAGGAATGTCTGACCAGATGATAGAGCATTTTGTTCAGCAAATGCAATCTGAATTTGAGATGAGTCTTGTAGGTGAGCTAAAGTTCTTTCTTGGTCTTCAAGTGAAACAAATGGAAGATACTATATTTATCTCTCAAAGTAAGTATGCTAAAAATATAGTCAAGAAATTTGGGATGGAAAATGCTGCTCATAAAAGAACTCCTGCTCCCACACATGTAAAATTATCAAAGGATGAGAAAGGTGTGGATGTTGACCAAAGCATGTATAGGAGTATGATAGGAAGTCTTCTATATCTTACAGCAAGTAGGCCAGATATTACATTTGCAGTTGGAGTGTGTGCCAGGTACCAAGCTGAACCAAAAATAAGTCACCTGACTCAGGTAAAGAGAATTCTGAAGTATGTGAATGGTACTAGTGATTATGGTATGTTGTATTCTCATGGGGAAAGCACTGTGTTGTTTGGATATTGTGATGCTGACTGGGCTGGAAGTGCAGATGATAGAAAGAGTACCTCTGGTGGATGTTTCTTTCTAGGCAACAACCTTATATCCTGGTTCAGTAAGAAGCAAAATTGCATTTCTTTGTCTACAGCTGAAGCTGAGTACATAGCAGCTGGTAGTAGTTGTTCTCAATTGTTGTGGATGAGACAGATGCTGAGTGAATACAATGTCAAGACAGATGCTATGACATTATATTGTGACAATCTGAGTGCAATTAATATCTCCAAGAATCCTATTCAACATAGCAGGACCAAACACATTGACATTAGACATCATTTTATAAGGGATCTTGTTGAAGACAAAATTGTTACTCTTGAACATGTTTCAACTGAAGAGCAATTAGCAGATATTTTTACCAAAGCCCTTGATGCTAATCAATTTGAAAAATTAAGACGGAAGTTGGGGATATGCTTAGTTGAAGAATTGTAGCAATTAATGTGCAAGGGGCGTGCAGCTATTATTTTTTCCCTCGTCAACCACTTATTGCACGTCACTCAAGGAGGTTATTGCACACTTGCCTTTTTCAAAACTCTTGCACGTTATCATCATTGTCTTTGTCTTAACTTCTCTCAACCTCTCATTGCCTCTCTTACCGCGCACATCTTCATTCAAAAATCGTCCACTTCTCATACCTTCACATTCAAAATCATCACCATGGCTGATTCGTCTTCTCATCTAACTACACATGATCAAGCTGCTGAAGCCGTCATCACTGATGCGCAACCCCTCACCACTATCCTCAGCGCTCCTACGAAGAAGCGTCGAACTAGGGCATCTGCATCACAAAGGAAGACACCTGCCAAATCTAGCAAAGCTGACTCCTCCACCGCTGTGAACACCAGGTCAAAATCAAAAGGTAAATCCTCTATCACTCCTGCTGCTCCAAGAGTAGGACTTAGTATGGATGATCTGTACCTTAAGGACAACCCTTTTGTATCGACTGTTGTTGAACCACATGCTGAACCTTCTGTCACTGAATCTGAAAATGTCGCTGTTGAGAGTACTGTAGCCATGCCCGAAACCCTAGGTTCTGATAATCCTAAGGTAGATGAAAAATTAGTTGGTGTTTCTTCGAATTCTCCTATCGAAAAAGATGTTACTACTGATTCTGGTGCAAAGAATGATGTTGATACGGCCGTGTCTGAGACACCTGCTGATTCCCCTGCCACAACAAAGAATGCTGTGACAGATGCTCCCGCATCTTTGTCACAAGCTCGAGAGGAGCCTGATGTGGTAGTTCCTAATATTTCTGGTTCTGTGAGTGTCCCTGAGAGTGAGTCCTCAGAGTCTGAAGATGAAGGGACTGAGACTCAAGATGTTGTAGATGATACTGAGACTGCTATTTTAGACTGTGCTGACACTATTGTTGTTGAGGAAGCTGTGCCTGAAGAAAGACCTCAGGAAGAAACTGGTACTATTGGTGTTGCTCGCAGGACAAGGAGCAAAGCTGACAAAACTGCTGCAGTTGTCAGTGAAGGACAAAAGGATAAGAAGAAGAAAGCTGTTAATGCTGGGAAGAGGCCTGTGTATGGTCCCCCCAAGGCTGGAAGCAAGAAGGTGGCTCAAATTGGTCACAAGAAGAAGAGCTTAAAAAGAAAAGACCCTCCCTCTAGTGACTGAGTTTGAGGTTGCTGAGCTTGAAGCTGCCACATCTCGTGGGGCTTCCAGAAAAACAATGAAGGGTATGAAGATACCTCTGACTATTCCTCCTGCCCCTCTTGATAATGTTTCCTTTCATTTGGAAAATGGTTCCTCTAGGTGGAAGTTCATATACCACAGAAGACTGGGTCTTGAAAGAAATCTTAAAGAAGATGTGTTCAAGTGTCAAAAGCTGGTTGATTTGTTGGAGTTTGCTGGTCTGATGAAGACTGTGAGAAATCTGGGTCCATGCTATGATAAGCTGGTCAGGGAGTTTTTGGTGAATGTTTCTGATGAGTGTGATGACACAAGAAACCCTGAGTATAGGAAGGTTTTTGTTCGTGGTAAGTGTGTCAATTTTTCTCCTATGGTGATCAATGCATACCTTGAGAGGTCTACTGAGGAGACCCATGAGCTTGAGGTCACTGAGGACACTATCTGCAAGACAATCACTGATAACAAGCTTAGACATTGGCCAAAGCATTTGTCTTCTGCTCAACTGTCTCCTTTGTATGTTGCTTTGAATAGGATCTGTGCTCAAAATTGGACTCCAACCACTCACTCAAATTCTGTTGCATCTGGGTTGGCCAAGTTCATTTATGCTGTGGGAACCAAGTCTCCCTTTGATTATGGAGCTTACATCTATTATCAAGTTTTGGAGCATGCTAAATCTTTTGCTATTAAGTTTCCAATTGCTTTTCCTACCCTCCTGTGTGGAATTATTCTTCAGCAACACCCTGATATTTTGATCAGTAGTGATGAGCCCTGCAAGCGGCCTAGTCCTATGGCTTTGGATTGCAGTCTGTTGTCTGAGACACATGATGCTGATGTAGCTGGTACTTCTGTCCGGACATCTGGTGTGCTCTCCAGAAAGCAAATGATTGCTGATCTTACTGAGACAAGTGTGGCCCTTGGAGCTAGGAAGGTGAAGATTGACAAGATAATTGCAGCTTTGAAGGCTGAAGCAGATGCTGAGAGTGAGCAGGATGAGGAAGAAGGAGGAGATAAGGCTGTTGCTTCTGCTGGTGACTCTGAAGATTCCTCTGCTGATTCTGAGGATTTCTGATTTTCTTGTTTTTGTTCTGACCCCTTTTGATGTATTGTTTTGGTGACTGGGCTATGCCCTGAATTTCTTATGCACCTTTGTGTGCTTCTGGTCTGTAATATGCACTCTATGTGGTTTCTCTGCACTCTTTATGGCTCTATGCACTTTCTATGAGTTTGCCCTATCTGTTGGTTGTCAGAATTTTTGGCTAAAAAGGGGGAGTAGAATTTGATTTATTATCTGTCGCTTGTGTGCTGATTTGAAGCTTCTATTATGTATGGCTACATGTGTTGAGGGGGAGTGTAGTATGTGTTGAGGGGGAGTGTAGTAAATGTTGAGGGGGAGTTCTGGTACATGCATGTTTTGAGGGGGAGCTATCTTAAGTTTTTTTTTTCTTGGTGTGTGGAAATTTATTTTTTCCCTTATCTATGTGATTCCACTATATGAGAGTTTATTTCTCTCTGGTTGTTCCTATGAGGCTAGATGTTTGTGTTATCTGGTGCATGCCTCTGATTCTACTTGCAAGCCATCTTTGACTATTTCTCGCTTTGAAGTAATCTCACTCTATGCTACGATTTTTTCTTTCCTTGTTGTGTGCCTGTGTTGACGTGAAGGAATCTTATCTGTGTGTTTCCCAAAGTACTGGCTCTAGAGTGTTTTAGCCAAAATTTGCCAAAGGGGGAGATTGTAGGGTTTTTGTAGATTGGCTACATTTTGCAAAAACATCTACTAGCCAGATGCTGGGACAGATGTGGTAGCATATGGAACAGCATTATGTGAGTTGTGTTTTCGCGCCAGCTAGCGCTTTATATTTGTATATGCAATCTTCCAAAGATTTGCTTGAAGATTTATTTTCCTCTAGCTTGCTGATCAAGGCGCGTGTATCTGATAAAAGATTTGCTTGAAGTTTTATTTGCCTTGCCATTTGTTCCACAAGATATTGTTCTATATTTGGAAGCTTTTTATTATTTTCTAGAAGATGCTTTCAGCTGGACCGGACAATGTCCATGCTCTATTTCGAAGCCCAGACCCGTGGTATCTCAGTGCTATATATTTGTGAAGACAAACCCTAGTTGGGTAACTAAAAACCGTGTGTGTTAGCAAAGCGTGTGTTTTAAGGTTTTTAGGGTTTTGTTTGTTAATTGTGAGCCTTGCTTGTATCTCCCTGATTCAAGCTAAGGACTGAGTTTGTTTTGAGTTGTAATTTGTAAGCTACTCCTAAGCTTTTAAGTACGGAGTGAGTATGTGTTATTAGCGTGTGTTTCTCTTGGTTGTGTCTTATGTTTTGTGTGTTTGATAACAATACTGTGTGTGTTGTTCGTAGGAATTGAGACGGGGTCTCATATCTAGGAGTTCCTAGATAGAGTTGCCACTGGTAGGGTCTAGGTGCAAGGTCAAGTAGTGTGTCTGCGTTGGTCTTTTCACTAGAACTATAATAGTGGAATCATTCCTGGATTGGTATCCCCCAGAGTAGGAGAGTTGCTCCGAACTGGGTTAACAAACTCTCTGTGTACTTTTTATTTCCGCTGTGTTCCTTTTAATTTGCGCTTTGTTACGTTGTGCTATTTTAATTGTAGTTCTGAGTAGACACGCACTCGGACAGTTGTGCCAACATTGTGCACAGCATATTTCAGTCAGGCTGCCAGGAATTTCAAATCCCATCAGTTCAGAACTTGAACTATGTGAATACATGATTCCATAGTCACTTGTGCTATTCACATACTTCAGGATCCTTTTAGCTTGTGTCAGATGACTCATCTTAGGATCAACTTGATATCTTGCACACACTCAAACAGCAAAAGTAATGTCTGGTCTGCTTGCAGTCAAGTACAATAGACTCCCAATCATGCTTCTATATTGGCTTTGATCAACTGATACTCCATGTTCATCTTTGGTCAACTTCAGATGAGTAGCAGCTGGTGTCCTCTTATGAGCAGCTGATTCCATTCCAAACTTCTTCACTATGTTCTTGGCATATTTACTCTGAGAAATGAAGATTGTATCTTCCATTTGCTTGACTTGTAATCCAAGAAAATAAGTGAGTTCACCAACTAAGCTCATTTCAAATTCTGACTGCATCTGCTGAACAAACAATTTGACCATCTTCTGAGACATCCCTCCAAACACTATATCATCCACATAAATCTGAGCAATCATCAGACTCCCATTTTCATCTTTCACAAACAAAGTCTTATCAGAACCTCCTTTTCTGTAACCTTGAGCCACAAGAAATTGAGTAAGCCTTTCATACCATGATCTTGGTGCTTGCTTGAGTCCATACAAGGCTTTCTTCAACTTGTACACATGATCTGGAAACTTAGGATCCACAAAACCCTTAGGTTGTTCAACATATACTTCTTCTTGCAGATATCCATTCAGAAATGCACTCTTCACATCCATCTGAAATAGCTTGAACTTGAGAATGCAGGAAACACCCAACAGTAGTCTTATGGACTCTAGTCTGGCCACAGGTGCAAAGGTTTCATCAAAATCAAGTCCCTCAACTTGAGTATAACCCTGAGCAACCAACCTTGCCTTGTTTCTGACTACAGTACCATTTTCATCTGTTTTATTCTTGTATATCCACTTAGTACCAATCACATTCAACCCTTCAGGTCTAGGAACCAGATCCCATACTTCACTCCTTTTGAATTGATTCAACTCATCTTGCATAGCTTCAATCCAAAATTCATCAGTCAGGGCTTCTTTCACATTTTTAGGTTCAAGCTTTGACACAAAGCATGAATCAGTAGCAGCTGGTTCTGATCTCCTGGTTCTGACCCCTTGATCCAAACTCCCAATGATAAGCTCCTTAGGATGATCCTTCTGAACTCTAATTGATGGCCCTTTATTGGTAGGATCATGTTCTGGATGAACTTCTGCTTCTTCAGACTCTGGATGAATTTCTGCTTCTGAAGTTTGTTCTTCTGATGCTTCAGACTCTGGAACAACTTCAGACTCACTTCTATCTTTCTCAGCAGTCAGATCATCAATTACCACATTAATGGACTCCATCACAACTTTAGTTCTTGAGTTAAACACCCTATAGGCTTTGCTGTTTACTGAATATCCCAAAAATATGCCCTCATCAGACTTAGGATCCAGTTTTCTTCTATTTTCCCTGTCAGCCAAAATGTAGCATCTGCTCCCAAAAACATGGAAGTATTTGACTGTAGGCTTCCTTCCTTTCCATAGTTCATACAAGGTATAAGCTGTTCCCTTCTTCAGAGTGACTCTATTATGGATATAACATGCAGTGTTCATAGCTTCAGCCCAAAACATATATGGCAGCTTCTTAGCATGCAACATAACCCTTGCACATTCTGCTAATGTCCTATTCTTCCTCTCAACTACACCATTTTGCTGAGGTGTGATAGGTGCAGAAAACTCATGCTTTATACCTTCAGAAGCACAGAATTCTGAAAAACTCTTGTTTTCAAATTCTTTGCCATGATCACTTCTGATTCTGACTATGCCACAGTCTTTTTCTCTTTGTAATTGAATGCATAAGTCTTTAAACACTTCAAAAGTATCAGACTTCTCTCTAACAAAACTGATCCATGTGAATCTTGAGTAGTCATCTACCATTACAAAAGCATATCTTTTGCCTCCAATACTCTCAACTTGCATTGGCCCCATTAAATCCATATGAACAAGTTCTAGTACTTTAGTAGTTACCTGATGAACTAATCTGGGATGAGACTTTCTTGTTTGTTTCCCAATTTGACAATCACCACAAACATTGTCCTCATTGATCTTCAGATTAGGTACACCTTTGATAGCTTCAGTACTTAGGATTTTCTTCATGCCTTTCAAGTGCAGATGTCCCAGTTTCTGGTGCCAGAGCTTGACTTCCTCTTTTGAGCTCATAAGACAAGAAGTCAGACTTCTTTCTTCTTCAGACACCCACAAATAACAATTGTCTTTGGATCTGCAGCCCCTCATCTGAATCTTATCTTTCTGATCAGTAACAATGCACTCTTGCTTGTTGAAATTTACCTTTAATTCTTGATCACAAAGTTGGCTAATACTAATCAGATTAGAGGTTAATCCTTTCACCAGTAGCACATCATTAAGTCTGGGCAAGCCTTCTCTGTTCAAATCACCAATACCCAGAATCTGACCTTTTACACCATCTCCAAATGTCACATAACTTCTAGAGTATGATCTGATATTGCTCAGCAGCTTCTACACACCAGTCATGTGCCTTGAACACCCACTATCAAAATACCAATCTTCTTTTGAAGTGGCTCTCAAAGAAGTATGAGCAATCAGGCCTACATTCTGAACTTTGGGCTTCCATACCTTCTGAACATTGTGTCTGATAGCATCTGGTTCCACTCTTCTATACTGAAAATGTTCAGGATAGCCATAAAGTTTAAAGCAGAATGGTTTGATATGCCCTTTCTTTCCACAATGATGACAGACCCATGGATGATTCCTCCTCCTTCTGTTTCTGAAAGATTTCTGGGGTTGCTTCTGAGGTAGCATCTGACCATGCTTCTGACTTTGCATCTGAACATGCTTCTGACCTTGCATCTGAGGTCTCTTCTGAGCTTTCACAAACATAGGATTATCAGTTTTAGTGGCAGGAACAAATTCTTTAACAAGAATCTTCTGTTTGGGATTCTGAGTCTGATCAACAAAACCTAAACCAGTTTTTCCTTGCTTCTGAACATCTAGAATCTCCTCCAACTTATCAGTAGCTGAGTTCATCATCCTAACTTGCTTTTTCATCTGATCAAGTTGGGATTTTAGCTGGCTTACTTCTTCTTTTAGATCTGAATTCTGCACTAACAGTTCATCTTTTTCAGCCTCCAGTTGAAGAATAGTCTCCTTCTGATCCAAAACTTGTTTGCAAACCTCAGCACTTCTGGTATACAGCTTCTTGTAGTTATCAGCTAGTTCATCATATGAGGTTTTAGCAGCTTCAGACACAGAAGAAGCTTCAGACTCTGAGTCAGACTCTAAAAAAGTCTCAGACTCTAAAACAGCTTCCTTCTTCAAGATAGCTCCTGATCTTACTACCAGACCAGTATCACACATATCAGATTCACTAACATCATCTTCTTCAGAACCATCATCAGACCATGCAACAGCTAGGCTCTTCTTCTTCTGCTTCTTAAGAAAAGTAGGACATTCAGTTTTGATATGTCCATAACCCTCACACTCATAGCACTGCACACCTTTGGCTTGGTTACTTTTCTCCTCAGACTTGGTCTTTTTCATATCAGTTTGTTGCTTTTTGTTGTTGAATCTGAAGTTCTGTCCTTTGGCTTTGGCTTTTCTGTCAACATTCTTCAGAATCTTGTTGAACTGTTTTCCCAGCAACACTAGAACTTCTGATAAGTCATCCTCATCAGACTCTTGTTGATCATCAGCTTCAGAGTTCACAGTAAAAGCTACACCTTTTCCTTTCGTATCAGGCTGTTTGCAGAATGCAGTCTCAAAGTTCAACAAGGACCCAATTAGCTCCTCAACCTTCATGGTGGTGATGTCATGAGCTTCTTCTATGGCTGTAACTTTCATATCAAATCTTCTGGGCAGGGACCTGAGGATTTTTCTGACTAACTTCTCATCAGACATCTTTTCACCAAGAGAATCAAAAGAATTTGCCATATCAAGCACATTCATATAGAAATCCTGGATATTCTCATCCTTCTTCATCTTCAAGTTCTCAAACTTGGTGGTCAGCGGCTGCAATCTGGACATCTTCACCTTTGAAGTTCCTTCATGAGTTGTTTTCAGAATTTCCCAGGCATCCTTGGCCACAGTACATTGTTTGATTAGTCTGAACATGTTCTGATCAACACCATTGAAAATAGCATTCAAAGCTTTTGAATTTCCCAGTGACAGATCATCTTCAGCTTTGGTCCATTCTTCTTCAGGCTTCAGAATCTCAGTTTTATTACCATCTTTGTCCATATACACAGGATGATCCCAGCCTTTAATCACAGCTTTCCAAGTCCTGCTGTCAATAGACTTTAGAAAAGCACACATCCTTGACTTCCAATATTCATAGTTTGTGCCATCTAGTAGGGGTGGTCTATTGACATAGCCTCCTTCTCTATCCATGCTTGCCAGATATTAAGTCCTCTAGATCTCACCCAAAAATACAGCAGGGTGCCTGCTCTGATGCCAATTGAAATTCTGGCCAGGCAATAAAAAGAGATTACCAGGTTCTGAACCAGACAGGTTATGAACAATATGCAGGGCACAATAAATTGCTTAAAACAGAGCACACACAAACAAAACACAAGCAGCAAAATAAAGTGCAGGAAAGTAAAAGGCACACAAGGTTTGTTAACCCAGTTCGGAGTAAACACCTCCTACTCTGGGGGATACCAATCCAGGAAGGAAATCCACTATAGGATTTAACCCAAAGACTCAAGACACTGACTCCCAGTTCCCAGCCTCAGCAATTAAACTCCTCTTAGTCAGACTTCTACCCAACTCTGAGTATTAGAATCCACTAACTTCCTATTCAAGCAACTAAACCCAGCTACTTGAACAACCCTTAACAATCCCCTGTTTTTGAACACAATTTCAATGACAACACTTCATTCGTACCTAAAGGCTTAGAATGAATTACAACTCAATAAAAACTCTAAACCAACTCAAACAATGAGTGGTGTACAAAGAAAACTCTAAGTTAAAAAACACAGACTCAATTTTCTGAAATATATCACTAAAAACGTGAGTCTTGAATAGCAGCAGCCCTCCTCTTTTTATAGCCTTCAGTCTTGCAGCATAAAGAACGAACTAATCTTCTAAATTGATTTGTTACTGGAATAAGAATGATCCAATAAAGTAACAAATAAAACTGCATCCAATCTTTGAAAGATTTAAAACAGAAAATACGAAGATCATGAAACTGAACCAAATCTTCAAAGATATCTTCTCCAATTTAATCAGCATTCTAGAAGCAATTATACAAAGATAATTCCTTGCTAAATCTCCCAAGATACGCGCAAAAACTAATCTGAAAACCCAGCTTCTGATGTGGTCAACAGAAGTCAACGCTGGCCTCAGAACCTGAATCAGCTTCTGAACTGCTACAGTGCTTTCAGCTTCTGATGGCATTTTCAGCTTCTGAATGGCTTCAAAATTAAAAACTTCCAACTGAAGAAATGTTCTACATATGGAGATGCTTCTATTCAATACCTTGGTTTTGCCAAACAATGCAGCCAACACCAAAATACTCAACACAAACAAACACTCACATACTTCAGCTCCCCCTGCAACTCAGCATACATCAAACTCCCCCTTACTTCTGAACTGCAGTAACTTGGAAGACAAGTAACTTCTGAAACTCCAGGAATACATCAACACTCAGGAATATAATAACCTTGTACTCCCCCTGAGACACACACTCCCACTCAATATCACCAACACATCTCATGTTGCATTGGTTATGAATTCTGAGCAAAACCTGCAACTTCTGAACCACACTACAATCTGACAGCACACACTCTAAACAGCTCATGTCTGATCTTAAACATAAGTTTTTCTCCCCCTTTTTAGCCACAAAATTATGACACACCACAAGTTTAACATAGGGTTTAAAAACTACACATACATCATCTGAATCAGTCCCAGCAGTAACTTCAGACCCAGGATCAGACACACATTCAGCATTAGCAAAACTGGCAGGTACTCTATCTTCCTCACATCCAATTTGCAATAATTGCTATAAATCCTTATGCTGACTATCATTTGAAGAACCACAACCAAAAACATTCCTCCCAGCAATTTGTTTCTCAAAATCAGCCACTCTTTTCTGATCACAAGTCCTAGTAACTTCAGACTTACAAGAAAATAGTACCTTCTGAGCAGGAACATGAACTTTGCTCCAGACTTTGGATGGTCCAGCACCAAAATTCTTCTGTGCTATAGGAATTGGCTTGCTGTCATCAGCAACAGCCTTTCCCTTTCCTTTGTTCAGATTCTGAGGAATACCTTCACTCTTAGGTCTCCAAACTTTCTTGATTTTGCTCTTGTTCACAGCTGGTTCAACTTTTCTGTGTTGCAAATGTTTGGGATAACCATGCAATTTGTAACAAAAAGGTTTAATGTGACCCTTTTTACCACAATGATGACAGACCCAAGGTTGATTCCTTCTTTTGTTTCTGTTAAACTTCTGGGAATGCATCTGAGCATGCTTCTGACCTTGCATCTGAGGTCTCATTTGAATATGCTTCTGACCTTGCATCTGGGCTTGTTTCTGAGGTCTCCTCTTTGATGTTCCAACCATAGAATCATCAGTCTTAGTGGCAGGAACAAACTGACTAACAGGATTTTTGTCCTTGAGCTTCAGACTCTGATCAACATAACCTAACCCAGTTTTTCCTTGCTTCTGGACATCTAGAATCTCCTCCAACTTATCAGTAGCAAAGTTCATCATCCTAACTTGCTTTTTCATCTGATCAAGTTGGGATTTAAGCTGGTTTACTTCAGCTTTTAATTCTGAATTCTGCACTAGAAGTTCTCCTTTCTCAGCCTCCAGTTGAAAAATAGTCTCCTTCTGATCCAGAACTTGTTTGCAAACCTCAGCACTTCTGGTATACAGCTTCTTGTAATTGTCAGCTAGTTCATCATATGAGGTTTTAGCAGCTTCAGACACAGATGAAGCTTCAGACTCTGAGTCAGACTCTAAAAAAGTCTCAGACTCTAGAACAGCTTCCTTCTTCAAGATAGCCCCTGACCTAACAACCAGACCAGTATCACACATACCAGATTCACTTCCAGCATCTTCTTCAGAATAATCATCAGACCATGCAACTGCTAGTCTTTTCTTCTGCTTCTTAAGAAAAGTAGGACATTCAGTTTTGATATGTCCATAACCTTCACACTCATAGCATGCACACCTTTGGCTTGATTACTTTTCTCTTCAGACTTGGTCTTTTTCACATCAGTTTGTTGCTTCTTGTTGCTGAATCTGAAGTTCTGACCTTTGGCTTTGACTTTTCTGTCAACATTCTTCAGAATCTTATTGAACTGTTTTCCCAGCAACACTAGAGCTTCTGATAAGTCATCCTCATCAGACTCTTGTTGTTCATCAGCTTCATAATTCACATTAAAAGCTACACCTTTTCTTTTCTTTTCAGGCTGTTTACAAAAGGAAGTTTCAAAATTGAGTAATGACCCAATCAGCTCCTCAAGCTTCATAGTGGTAATATCATGGGCCTCTTCAATTGGTGTCACCTTCATATCAAACCTTCTGGGCAGGAACCTAAGGATTTTTCTTACTAACTTCTCATCAGACATCTTTTCACCAAGAGAATCAAAAGAATTTGCCATGTCCATCACATTCATGTAGAAATCCTGGATATTTTCATCTTCCTTCATCTTCAGGTTCTTAAACTTGGTGGTCAGCAACTGCAATCTGGACATCTTCACCTTAGAGGTTCCTTCATGAGTGGTTTTCAGAATTTCCCAAGCATCCTTAGCCACAATACATTGTTTGATGAGTCTGAACATATTCTGATCCACACCATTGAAAATAGCATTCAAAGCTTTTGAATTTCCCAGTGACAGATCATCTTCAGCTTTGGTCCATTCTTCTTCTGGCTTCAGAACCTCAGTCTTGTTCCCATCTTTGTCCAAAACTACTGGATGATCCCATCCCTTAATCACAGCTTTCCAAGTCCTGCTGTCAATAGACTTTAGAAAAGCACACATCCTAGACTTCCAATACTCATAGTTTGTGCCATCTAGTAGGGGTGGTCTATTGACATAGCCTCCTTCTCTATCCATGCTTTCCAGATATTAAAGCCTCTGGATCTCACCCAAAACACAGGCAGGGTACCTGCTCTGATACCAATTGAAATTCTGGCCAGGCAATAATAAGAGTTTACCAGGTTCTGAACCAAACAGGTTCTAAACAATACGCAGGGCACAGTAAATTGCAAAAACATATCACAACAAAACAAACAGAAGCAGCAAAATAAAAGTGCAGGAAAGCTAAAAACACACAAGGTTTGTTAACCCAGTTCGGAGTAAACACCTCCTACTCTGGGGGATACCAATCCAGGAAGGAAATCCACTATTGGATTTAATCCTCAAGACTCAGACACTGACTCCCAGTTCCTATCCCAAGCAATTAACCTCCACCTAGTCAGACTTCTACCCAACTCTGAGTATTAGAATCCTCTAACTTCCTATTCAAGCAACTAAACCCAGCTACTTGAACAACCCTTAACAATACCCTGTTTTTGAACACAATTTCAATGACAGACCTTCATTTGTACCTACAGGATTTGAATGAATTTACAACTCAATAAAAACTCTAAACCAACTCAAACAATGAGTGGTGCACAATAAAAACTCTAAGTTTAAAACACAGACTCAATTCTGAATTATACTCTCTAAATTCGTAAGACTGGAATAGCAGCAAAGCTCTCCTTTTATAATCTTCAGTAATCAGAATAAAACTGATTCAAATCTTCTGAATTGATACGTTTCTAATTTATGCAAGGCTCAATCAGGAAACATATAATTCTGCAATATATCTCTTCAAAGATTTCTTCTGATACATACGAGCCAAATCTTCATTAGATCTTCCACAAAACAATCAGCATTCTAGAAGCATTAATCCATAATAAAACCTTAGCATATCTTGCAAAGATTCTCGTAGAAATAACTTGAAAAACATCAGCTTCTAATGAAGTCAACATAAGTCAACGCTGGCATCAGAACCTGAATCAGCTTCTGAACTGTTACAGTGCTTCTGATGGGGATTCAGCTTCTGATGTAAAATTCAGCTTCTGAACAACTTCAAATGAGAAAACTTGTAACTGAAGAAATGTTCTAAATAAGGAGATGCTTCTAAACAACACTTTGGTTTTGCCAAAATATGCAGCCAACACCAAAATACTCAACAACTCCTAATAGTCATTTTTAAGTGTTTGTTCTGATTAACAGACTTAAGACTTACTGGTTTTGGTCTGCTTGGTTTCTCCATTGCTTTTCTTCAAATAACAAAAAATCTTATCAAAAGTAGTTTTCTCTCCTAAGGTCCCTGTCTTCTTCTGTCCTTTTGTGGGAGTTGGGTGTTTGATTGATTATCCTTAATCTAATCAAGGTGTTCTCGAGTAGGAATCCTCTTTTTCCTTCCTTTTAAGTTTCCTGATCCAGTAATCCCTCCCTCTTGCACTGAGTTTCTACCAGATCTTGAGGGATTTTGCTGGTAGTCTTTGAGGTCGGCCGTTATTGTAGCAGTAAATAAATTCATTTTGTCAAACTGTGACTTAATGAATTTGATTTGGTGTTTCATTAGTCAGATATGGAATATTACTAATTTGTTTGAGTATGGTAATATTCGTCCTGTTTGTAATTATAGCACGATTATTTCCCAATCAGGTAGCCTGAATTGCTTCACCATTTTATGGAATGCATGGCAGAATCAGAGATTCCTTTCTAGGTGGTATGTGCAGTTTTTAGCATGGTGCTATACATTACCAACCCCGTATCCCAATCCATTTAATGAGGATCGCTGGGATCCTGTTTCATCTGGATATGATATGGTGTTTTATGGAAAGAATCCAGCACCTTTATTGGTGTTTAATTGGATTTTATGTGGCAGGGTCCAGAATTTGTTACAAATACGTAGCAGGTACTATGCCAGTCACGCACAGCAGTTCATGAAACCCAACATTGAACCTTACACAAAAGCTATTTTAGTCCCTATTCTTATTCTTCTCTTTAGCCATATGGAAAACCTTAACATTGATGGTGAGGGGGGCTCATCCAACAACACCCCAACGCTCTCCCCTGCTGAACTACTCGACTTATGTCTCATTGGCCGAGTGGTAGTAAACAAGCCAGTTCACATTTCCACAATTGAAGAGAGACTTGGTCCAATTTGGAGACCCTGGAGGAAGATGGACCTCATTCAAATGGAGGAAAACAAGTTTATGGTGCAGTTGTTCCATAGGGGCGATATGGACAGAATTCTTGCAGGCAGCCCCTGGTTGATAGACAATAACATGCTTATCCTGAAGAAGGTAAATGTGGGGGAAGATCTGATATCCATTCCTATGACAAAAACGAATATTTGGGTCCAAATTCATCAACTTCCTTTTGGATTCATGGACAAATGTGTTGGTGCTTTTGGTGGGTAGCCATGTTGGGCGCATGGTGAAATATGACGACGAGAATAATTATGGTCCGTGGCGAAAATTTATGCGGGTAAGAGCTGAGATCGATTTGGAGGAACCTTTGCAACAAGACCTGCTGCTAGAGAGGGAAGGAGGGGATGCAATAAAGTTCGTGCTGAAATATGAGAAATTAGGCAAATTATGCTTCATTTGTGGCGTGCTAGGCCACACTGATATTTTTTGTAACAAAAAATTCGAGGCCAGTGAGCAGTACGAGAAACGCAACTGGGGTCCATATTTGCGTGCAGAAAGTAGTGCGGCAAATGGTGGTAAACCAGCAAGCAAGTGGCTAGTGAGTGGTCGGAGCTCCAATTCCGGTGGTCGGAGAGAGGAAAATTCAGCAATTAATGATGGTAAAGGCAATCATTCTAATTCAGGTAACAACATTGAAGGCTCTAATCACCGCATTTATGGATGTGTTAAAGTGACTATTGACCAGCGTACCAGACAGTTACACTTCTACAAGTTTACTGAATGTCAGCGAACTAATGGTCCAGATTTAGTCCGTTGGTGGACAACTATTGATCCTACGGAGGTTAGTCCTTCGTCCTTTTTATATGAGTCTAGGATCACTAGGGCAATGATTGATTGAGTGGGTGTGAGATGGGATCTCAGGTCTAGGAGTTCCTTGGCTGAAGTCAGTATGGGTAGTAGCTAGGTGATAAGTTGTAAACTTGGAGTTTGCTGAGAACTTAGAACTAGGACTACACTAGTGGACTTCCTCCTGGCTTGGTAGCCCCCAGAGTAGGTGTGTTTGTCACCGAACTGGGTTAACAATCTCCTTGTGCCTTTTTACCTTTTTGTCTGTTATTTTTTTGCGTTTATATGTGTTTTACTTATATCTTAACGTTGAAACATTATCCTTCACAATATTGCGCCAGAATTTCATCACCATTGGTACCCCACTTAATTCAACCTTCATGAATCCATCATCATCAAGTATCTCAGCCAAAAACACAATAGCAAAACCTTTTAAAACCACAACCTATTCAAGCACAACAAGCACAAAATACTCCATGGAAAGAAAAATGAGACCTTGTGTCTCGCTTCGATTTGGCTATATAACCTCCCTAGCTATATCTTTGCTTGAAATCAAGATATCTGCAAAACGCAAGAGTACCTACACCTGGAACATAGTCAAGAGGGCTTGCCCCTCAGCAATCATTGGAAAACAAATTTCTAGGAAAATGCAGCAACACCAACACGCGATTTTCCAGCCCATATCCAAGAAAGAGTGTGTGCCAATCAGAAAGAAGGCTGAAAAATCAAAAGTTGGTACTTGCAGAGAACTTGACAAAAGGTTTGCTGGATTTGATAAGGAGAAAAAGAAG
Organism: Medicago ruthenica; assembly: GCA_018208015.1. NCBI lineage: Eukaryota > Viridiplantae > Streptophyta > Magnoliopsida > Fabales > Fabaceae > Medicago > Medicago ruthenica. The sequence goes on along the minus strand of CM031373.1, from coordinate 33,985,040 downwards.
CTGAATACATGGTACCATCGTGAAATTCATGAGCGACATGTTGCTGCATACATGAAGTTATTGCTGCAACATGAGAAATATAGTGAGTATTTTAATAAAGGAATTGAAGCTGATGGACTTGAGAAAGATAAAAGGGATAATTGCAAGCAAGAAAATGGATGACTTATAACATATTGGCAAAGTAAGCTGGATCGTCAATCTCGCCCTCTTAGGGCTAGAAGCCCTAAAGTAGGGTTGGGCGCCCTCCAGAAGGGTACGAAGCCCATCTAAAGATCTCACATAACCTTAGGGGGTCGTGTTAAAAGCACCCCCAAAAGAGCTCTTAGCATCCAATAGGGCGCTCTAGCCATGGTTTTGGCCCCAAACGAATTGGGCCCAAAACCATGATTAATTAAGCCTAAATTCAGGCAACAAATAGAAACCTTGGGATCATTCCCAAGGCAGGGCCTAAACAGATCCCAAAAATCCTAGTTTCTAGATTGTACTCACAACAAGTACAATTGGCGCCCACCGTGGGACTACGGTAAAACTGCCCTAGCCGCCACCTCTGAATCAGAAAAGTGAGTGATTTGCGGCCTGAAAACACCATTTGGAGTCGCGAATCCCGCCTGCACGACTCAGAGCAACCTCAACCTTTTTGAATCCCTCACGATTCACGACCAGCATTCTCAAATCGGAAACAATCCGCCAGTAGGAAAACCCTAATTTGCAACCCCGCAATTCACGTTTCCAGGTCGCAAATCTGTGACCCCCAAGCCATAACCCTATTTCACAACCTCAAACAAACCCTCACCATCACTACGATGGCAGATCCGGCAGCCTTAGAAGCTTTATAACGCCAGATCCAACAGTTTCGTGACCACAACGAAGCCATGCAAGCAACCATAGAAACCATCCAATAGCAAAAACACGTCAAAGGAAATGGATCTTAACAGGATTGTTGGATATCTGAATGTTGGCTACATGTTTGGTAAAATCAAAATGTGCAAGCAATGCGTCTTCAGAAGCTATTTTGTGTCTTCAGAAGCTGGGTCAGAAGCTATAGTACTTCAGAAGCGGATAACTTGGCTCTGCGAAGCCACTGCGCTCTACGAAGTTCTTTAGACGCTGGTACTGTTCATCAAACGCAAAACTGGTCATCAGACGCACTGTTTAGACGTTGACTTCTGTTGACCTTCAGAAGCTGCATTTCAGAAGCTGAATTTCTGCGTTCTTTCTGTTAATTCTTTCTGCATCTTTTGAAGATTTGTTTGAAGTTTTATCCAGGCTAATGGTTCTAGAAGGTTGAGTAATTTTACGTGAAGATCTTGTTGAAGATTAGTTTCTTTTATTTATGAATATATTTTCAAAGGAATCTTTGCAAAATATATTTCAGAAATATATTTCCTTCTATGAGCTTTTAAGGAATTTCAGAATTATATCTTGGAAGATTATATTGTTCAGAATTATGTGTGCTGCTGAAGACTATTTAAGGAGGAACAATGAATTTGAAGACTTGATTGAAAAACCAGAAGTTAATATTATAAGAGTCTTAGGTTTTTGAGTCTGTGTAAGCTTAGTGCTTTGTTTTGTACACCACTCATCTGTTAGAGTTGGTTTAGTTTTTTTTGAGTTGTAATTCACTTAAAGCTTTTAAGCACGAGTGATGTCTTTGATGTTTTGAAGTGTGACTTCGTACTTGAGTTGTTTGAAGAGTTTGATAATCACTGGGCTGTGATTACTTGGTTGGGAAGTAAGTAGGTTCTTATATCTAGTTGTTTCTAGGTAGAAGTCTAAACGGGTGGAGATTAAGTGATAAGGCTGGGAACAGGGGATGTGTCTTGAGTCTTTGAATTAGTTCTACTTAGTGGATTTCCTTCCTGGATTGGTATCCTCCAGACGTAGGTGAAGTTTGCACCGAACTGGGTTAACAAATATCCTATGTTCTTTATTTTCTGTCCTTTGTTTTGCTGCTTCTGAACCTGTGTTTAAGTACTCTGTTTTGCATTTTTAGAACTCTGTTTTACGGTTCTGATTCAGTACCTGCCAGAATTTCAATTGGCATCAGAGCAGGCACCCTGCCTGTTATTGGGTGAGCTCCAGGGAAGGTTTTTCTGGCAAGAATGGACAAGGAAGGAGGATTTATTAACATACCACCTCTGTTGGATGGTTCCAACTATGAGTACTGGAAGTCTCGTATGTGTGCTTTCCTGAAATCCATAGACAGCAGGACTTGGAAAGCAGTGCTGAAGGGTTGGGAACATCCAATTGTTCTGGACAAAGATGGAAAAAAGACTGATGTGTTGAAACCAGAGGAAGAATGGTCAAAGGATGAAGATGAATTGGCTCTTGGAAACTCCAAAGCCTTGAATGCACTATTCAATGGAGTGGACAAGAACATGTTCAGACTGATCAAGCAGTGGACCATAGCCAAGGATGCCTGGGAGATTCTCAAGACCACTCATGAAGGCACTTCAAAGGTTAAGCTATCCAGACTTCATCTACTCACCACAAAATTTGAAAATTTGAAGATGTTGGAGGATGAGAACATACATGACTTTTATATGAATGTTCTGGATATGGCTAATTCTTATGATTCTCTTGGAGAGAAAATGTCTGATGAGAAGATTGTTAGAAAAATACTCAGATCTCTTCCTAAAAGATTTGACATGAAGGTGACTGCTATTGAGGAAGCTCATGACATATCCAATATGAAGGTTGAGGAGTTAATAGGATCCCTGCTGAATTTTGAAACAGCCTTCTGTAACCGTACTGACAAGAAAGAGAAATGAGTTGCTTTTGTAGTTAATACTGATGCTGAGGATCAACAAGGGATTGATGAGGATGATGAAGACTTATCAGAGGCACTTGTGTTGCTAGGAAGACAGTTTAATAATATTCAGAAACAAGTTGACAGGAGATCCAAATCCAAAGGTCAGAACATCAGATTTAACAACAGTAAGCAACAAAGTGATGTGAAGAAGACCAAGACTGATGAGAAGAGCAATCAATCAAAGGGTGTTAAGTGCTTTGAGTGTGAAGGATATGGTCATATCAAGTCAGAATGTGCTACTTATCTTAAGAAGCAGAAGAAGAGCTGGTTGTTTCCTGGTCTGATGAAGACTCAGAAGAAGATGTAGAGAGTGAATCTGCTAAGTATGTTGTTACCCTAACTGGAAGATACAAGTCTGATGTGAAGGTTAAGGCCTCAGAAGCTCTTTCAAAGACTGAAGCATTTTTAGAGTCTGATACATTATCAAAGTCTAAAACACTATCAGAGTTTGAAGCAGAGTCTGAAGTTCCATCAGAGTCTGGAGCCAGAGTTGAAAAATCATCTTATGAAGAACTGACTGACAATTACAAAATCCTATGAATCAGAAGTGTAGAAGTTTGCAAGCAACTTGTGGATCAGAAGAAGACAATCTGCCAGCTGAATGCTGAGAAAAGTGAACTCTTAGTGGAAAATTCTGATCTGAAAGATGAGGTGAGCCAACTGAATTTTCAGCTTGAAAACATGAAAAAGCAAGTCAGAATGATGAATATTGCTACTGATGTTCTGGAGGAGATATTGGAAAATCAGAATCAAGGGAAACAAAATGGCATAGGATTTGTTGATAAGACTTTGAACCTCAAACAGAAAAATCCAGCTAAGAGGTTTGTTCCTGCTGTTGAAACTTATGATCCAATGATAGGCACATCTAAGATGGAACATCACAAGTAACCTCAGAAGTCTAAAGGAAAGAGGAGAACTCATCCATGGGTTTGTCATCATTGTGGAAAGAAGGGGCACATTAAACCATTCTGTTTCAAGCTATATGGTTATCCTGAGCACTTTCAGTACAGAAAAGTGAAACCTGCTGCAGACAGAATCAATCTCAAGAAGGTATGGAAACCCAAAGCTAATAATGTTGGTCTCATAGCTCATACATCTTTGAGAGCCACCTCTAGGGAAGATTGGTATTTTGATAGTGGATGCTCCAGACACATGACTGGTGTGAAGAAGTTGTTAAGCAATTTAAAGTCATATTCCAGCAGCTATGTGACTTTTGGTGATGGAGCTAAAGGAGAGATTCTTGGAATAGGCAACTTTATCTGTGATGGATTACCAAGACTAAATAATGTGTTATTAATGAAAGGACTAACTTCAAATCTGATCAGCATAAGCCAATTGTGTGATCAAGAGTTGAAAGTGAATTTTAACAAGGAAGAATGTTTGGTAATTGGTAAAGAAGGAGAAGTGCTAATGAGGGGCTGCAGATCAAAGGACAATTGCTATTTGTGGATGTCTAAAGAAGAAACAAACCTGTCCACCTGTCTCATAAGTTCAGAAGAAGAAGTCAGACTCTAGCACCAGAAACTGGGTCACTTGCATCTGAAGGGCATGAAGAAAGTCATGAATACTGAAGCTATCAGAGGTCTACCCAAACTGAAGATTAATGAAGACAATATTTGTGGTGAATGTCAGATTGGTAAACAAACAAGAAAGTCTCATCCCAGATTAGAGCACCAGGTAACAACTAAAGTTCTTGAATTGTTACATATGGATTTAATGGGACCTATGCAAGTTGAGAGCATTGGAGGAAAGAAGTATGCTTTTGTGGTTGTTGATGATTATTCAAGATACACTTGGGTAAGCTTTATTAGAGAAAAATCATATACTTTTGATGTGTTTAAAGATCTGTGCACTCAGTTACAAAGAGAGAAGGACAATGTCATTGTCAGAATCAGAAGTGATCATAGGAAGGAGTTTGAAAATTAGAAGTTTTCTGAGTTCTGTGCTTCTGAAGGGATCAAGCATGAGTTTTCAGCACCTATAACACCTCAGCAAAATGGTTTAGCTGAGAGGAAGAACAGAACCTTAGCAGAATCAGCTAGAGTTATGTTACATGCTAAGAATTTACCTTATTTGTTCTGGGCAGAAGCAATGAATACATCTTGCTATATACACAATAGGGTGACTCTGAAGAAGGGAACTACCTCTACTCTATATGAGTTATGGAAAGGAAGAAAGCCTACTATCAAGTATTTTCATGTTTTTGGTAGAAAGTGTTACATTTTGGCTGATAGAGAAAACAGAAGAAAGATGGATCCTAAGTCTGATGAAGGAATTTTTCTGGGTTACTCAGTAAACAGCAGAGCTTATAGAGTGTTTAATTTCAGAACTAAGGTTGTAATGGAATCTATCAATGTTGTGATAGATGATTTATCTGCTGAAAAAGAAAAAGTTGAGTCTGAAGTGGTACCAGATGATGTAACATCAGAAGAACAACAGTCAGAAGCACTAGTTGTGGAGAATGAAGTAGAGTCTGAAGAAGAAGAAATTCATCCAGATCATGTACCTACTGGTAAAGGACCCTCAATTAGAGTTCAGAAGGATCACCCCATAGATTTAATCATTGGGAGTCTTGATCAAGGAGTCAGAACCAGAAGATCAGATGCAGTTACTACTGATTCATGTTTTGTGTCCAAATTTGAACCCAAAAATATTAAAGAAGCTCTTACTGATGAATTATGGATTGAAGCTATGCAAGAGGAACTGAATCAATTCAAAAGAAGTGAAGTGTGGGACCTTGTTCCAAGACCTGAAGGTATGAATGTCATTGGAACTAAGTGGATTTACAAGAATAAATCAGATGAACAAGGAACTGTGACCAGAAACAAGGCAAGGTTAGTTGCTCAAGGATACACTCAGGTGGAGGTACTTGATTTTGATGAAACCTTTGCACATGTGGCCAGATTAGAGTCCATAAGATTACTGTTGGGTGTAGCATGTATTCTAAAGTTCAAGCTGTTTCAAATGGATGTGAAGAGTGCTTTCCTAAATGGATATTTACAAGAGGAGGTTTATTGTAATATCCCGCTTAGAAGTATCAGTTATAGGTGTTAGTAGCTTAATGTGCAAGCAATGGCAAAGTTCTAATATGAGGCAATGGCAAAGTTGTAAATTGTGGGAAAATGACTAATTGGATAAATATGAAAATTGTTCAAGTTTATCATTCATTTTCTTTCACTCAAAATCAAAAAATTGCTCTCCCTTTCTCCCTCATTTTCGTCCCCCATCCTCGTCATTATCATCTCATCAATCATCATCCTTAAAGAATCAAACTCCCACCTAAACCCTTGTGTTCCAAGCAAGCTTGTGTTGGTGAAATTTTGGAGCAAAAAGAAGAAGGAAAGTCAAGGATAGGAAGTTCTCTTGAGTGAGGCTTTGAGTTGAAGCTAGGCCTTTGGATTTCTTAACTTAGCAAGCATCTTTTGAGGTTAAGGTGAGCTCCTAGAGGGTTTTAGAACCCACTTTGTATAAGCTTTGAGGTTTATAGTATTGAGGGCTAGTTTTGCAATTTTATGCCCTAAATCCTTTTGGCTTGTAATTACATGATCTCATATGTTATAAGCTGTTTATATGTCTTAGAAATATGCCTTAAGCTGTATGATGTTTGAGTATGTTTGGTTGTGCCAAGAATGGTGAAAATTATGCTTTGAAATTGCCCTATGTTGTCCAACTGCAGGTAAAATCGTGTCACGATTTTATAGGCAGTGTAAAACACGATTTCTGGGCATGAAATCGTGACACGATTTCCAAATCGTGTCACGATTTTGAAGGGGACAGAACCATGTTGTTTTTCTTCTTTACTTGAACCATTCCAGCCGTCCAATACTACTTCAAACTCATTAAGCAACGTGCAATGGCTATGTATCTCTTTTAAGTGTTAAAGGACCTATCCCTTAGAGAATGAATAGATCATTAGGGAAGGCTTATAGCTTGATAAGTTGAGACCCTATATCAGGTGATTAAGGTTATAGACGTATTCTTTTGGAATACATAGGCAATGGGAATGCTTCGACAATTATAGTTACAGAGAGGTCTATAGTGTTGGTCCTCCAACGATCATAGGTGGCTTATGAGAACGATAAGCCAAGAATCATAGGTTATAGGTTATATGTTACAGGAATGTTATACGATTATAGTAACAGATTATATGTTCATATGTTAAAGTCAAAGAATTATATCAAAGATAATGGCGTGTTCGCACTTTTAACAGTCATAGGTTGTGTTCATCAGACTCCGGGATTCGCCGGATGGGACTTCTCCGAGAGGGTTGTCCACACGTTTCATAGGGAGTCTGGTGTTAGCCTGATTGATAGGAATTTCACCGGGTCATAGGGAGATGTACTTCGGGGTTACTCCACCCGGATGCACTCCGTAAAACGAACTCAGATTAATTGTTTGTTCAACGCTAACAGCTAACATAAAACACTTTATTGTATTATGTTTTATAGTTATAGTTAAAGTTATAGTCACAGGAAGTTTACAGTTACAGGCAGGTTATAGTTAAAGTTATAGGCAGGTTTATAAGACTTGGCGATTCTAGAATTTCCCTAAATTGCCAAGGTAGGCATGGCGACCCTAGGTTCCCTGTGGTTGCCAATAGTAGGTTGGGTAGAGCTCATTGAGACATTATGTCTCATCCCATTCCTTCTGGTGCAGGTTCACAGGCAGGATCACAGGCAGCACGCAATAGGGGTAAGGAGAAGGCTATGGACTGATCGTGCTGATATTATGTTATAGTTTGACTGTTTTATATGTTGCTGAACTTGATGTACATGTATCAAGGGAATTGTATAAACTATGGATTGTAATATTACAATGTGGTGTAATATGTTGATGAACTTTTTATATTGTAAATTAATGTATCCAGTACGAAATTTTAATACTCGTATAAGATCCTAGGCAATCTTATTATGGGTGTTACAATTTGGTATCAGAGCAGGTCGATTCAGACATTGCCTTGGGTCATTAAAATACAATTCAAGTTTGTGGATCTCTTGGATCCGGGACATTATTCTAAATGTTATATCTGGTTGAAACTGATCACTTTGACTTGTGTATGAAAGTTAGGAGAAGATGTCCGGGAGGAGAAGAGGTCCTGGCAGGCCTAGATCGAATCAGGCCAATGCTGAGGAAGCCGGAGGAGACCCTAGTATGAATTTTTGGGCTCAAATGATGCAACAGCAGCAGGCGTTGCAGCAACAGTACCAAGAGTAGCAAGCTCAGGCTGCATTACAGCATCAACAGATGATGCTTATGATGCAGCAGCAAGCCCAACAGCAGGCTCAAACTCAGCATGAATGGATGGAGATGATGCACCATGGACAAGGTGCTCAACAGCAGACACCACCACCAGCAGTGGCAAATCCGTCCTTCCGGGAATTTAACAGAAACCACCCTCCTGAGTTTAATGGGGAAGGTGAACCTCCAGAGGCCAAGAGATGGCTAAAGCAGATTGAGAAAGTGTTCCGGATGGTGGACTGCCCAGAAGAAAGTAAAGTATTGTTGGCTAATAACGAGTTCAGAGGCGCAGCAGAAGATTGGTGGGAATCTGCTCAACGCCGAATGATAGCAAATGACACGGAGATTAACTAGGATAACTTCAAGGAAGCAATGATAGAGAAGTATATCCTGATGTCCTATAAAGTAAAGAAAGAACAGGAGTTTCTTGAGTTGAAACAAGGTGGCATGTCAGTCACCGAGTTTACAAAGAAGTTTGAAGAGTTGTCATATTACTCCTCTCACAACGAGTATGCCGGTAATGAGAACTGGAAGATGAATCAGTATAGGCGTGGGTTGAGAGGTGAAATTGATACAGCAATGATCCTTCAAAGGAATACCAGCTATGACGAGATGGTTCATGATAGTTTGGTTGCTGAAGCGGGTTTTGCCAAGACCGCTAAAGAGAAAGCTGCAGCATATGAAAAGAGAAAAGGATAAGTTTCAAGATAGGTACCATGAGAATAAGCCTAAGGGCTCTCCTAAGAGGGGTAAGCAGTCATTTCCACATCAGGCGAGTGCTGCTTGTAAATACTGTGGGAAAATGCATTACGGTGAATGCATGAGGCAAACAGGTGTGTGTTTCGGGTGTAGGCAGCCGGGGCACATTTTAGCAAATTGTCCAGAAAGAAGAGGTAAAAGTGGAGCTGAAGGTACTACAACAAGTAAGGGCAGGGCGTACTCCCTTGATGGCCAGAAGGCTTTGGCAAATGAAGATTTAATTGCCGGTATGTGTTACTTAGGCCAAACTCCAGTTAAAGTGCTTTTTGATTGTGGTGCAACATGTTCCTTTATTTCTTACAAGTGTGTAGAAGCATTACAGTTGTCTATGTCACCGTTGATACCTCCTATGACGGTATCTACCGCTACTGAGGGCGGAGTTGTAGCTAGTTTTATATGTGAAAATTGCCCGATCACTGTATCTAGTAAGACATACTACATAGATTTGGTGTGTCTTCCCATGATACAACTTGATGTGATCCTAGGAATGGATTGGTTATCTGCTAATCATGTGTACATTGGATGTGCGGAAAAGTGTATTTTTATGCCTACAGATGATACGACCGAAGGTGTGGCTTTATCAGAGTTAATCAACCGCACTCATCAGCTTACTCAGCTTATGTGTGCTCAGGATAGGGGTTTTTATGTGATGGTTACTGTGACTTCAGAATCAGAACTGAGTCCCAGTGACATTCCTATTATCAGTGATTATCTAGATGTCTTTCCTTCTGAGATAAGCAATTTACCCCCAGAACGGGAAGTTGAGTTTTCTATTGATCTCATCCCAGGATCAGAGCCAGTATCAGTGGCGCCTTATAGAATGTCACCGTCAAAGTTAAAGGAATTGAAGTCTCAGTTAGAAGACTTAATTCAGAAGCATTTTATCAGGCGTAGTGTGTCACCTTGGGGTGCACCAGTGTTGTTGGTTAAGAAGAAGGATGGTAGTATGAGATTGTGTATCGATTACCGTCGGCTGAACAAAGTAACAATTAAGAACAAGTATCCATTACCGAGGATTGATGATCTTTTGGATCAACTCAAAGGAGCCGCAGTGTTTTCAAAGATTGATCTCAGATCAGGATACCACCAGATTCGTATCAAATCGTCAGATGTGTCTAAGACGGCGTTCAGAACACGTTACGGACATTATGAATTTCTGGTTATGCCGTTTGGAGTGACTAATGCTCCAGCTGTGTTTATGGACTACATGAATAGAATTTTCCAGCCTTACCTGGATCAGTTTGTAGTCATCTTCATTGATGATATCTTGATCTATTCAAAGGACTCACAGGAACATGCTCAGCATCTGAGGATCGTTTTGGACATTCTCAGAGAAAATCAGTTATATGCAAAATTCAGCAAATGTGAATTTTGGTTATCGGAAATTCAGTTTTTAGGCCATGTTATCTCTAAAGGAGGAGTGTCAGTAGACCCATCCAAAGTTGAAGCTGTCCTTAATTGGGCCAAACCAGCGAATGTAACAGAAGTTCGGAGTTTCCTGGGTTTAGCAGGTTACTACCGAAGATTTATTATGAGATTTTCACAGATTGCTTTGCCTTTGACACGCCTCACGAGGAAAGATGTGCCTTTTGTATGGGACGAAGATTGTGAGAAAAGTTTCCGGATTTTGAGGAAGAAATTATCCAAGGCTCCAGTGCTGGCAATACCGGACCCCGAAAAGAAATATGTTGTATATTGTGATGCGTCCTCTAAGGGGCTAGGCAGTGTGCTCATGCAAGAAGCTAATGTAATAGCTTATGCTTCTCGGCAACTTAAATCTCATGAGGAGAATTACCCTACTCATGACCTTGAATTGGCAGCTATAGTTTTTGCTCTGAAAGTATGGAGGCACCATTTATATGGAGCACAATTCGACTTGTTCAGTGACCACAAAAGTTTAAAGTATTTGTTCGATCAACGGGAACTGAACATGAGACAGAGAAGATGGATGGAATACTTAAAAGATTTTGATTTTGAGTTAAAGTATCACCCTGGAAAGGCGAATGTAGTTGCTGACGCCTTAAGCAGGAAATCTTTGATGAGAGCAGAGGTACTAATGCACACTTTTGGGTTGTATGAGAAATTTAGAGATCTTAATCTCAGCGTTACAGAAATGGGTGATGGCATCTTGTTACAAAGATTAGAGGTTACTTGTGAGTTGCGATCCCGAATCGCACAAGCTCAAGAATCGAATGTGGATCTTCAGAGGAGGAGTGGACAGTCAGAGTTTTCAAGGGCATCGGATGGTACTCTGCTGTTTGAAGGTAGAGTTTGTGTTCCTAATGATGCTAATTTAAAAAGGTTGATTTTGGAAGAGGCACACAAGAGTAGTTTCAGTATTCACCCAGGTACCACTAAAATGTACCAAGATTTAAAGAAAGATTATTGGTGGCCGGGGATGAAGACCGATATTGCGGAATTCGTATCGCGATGTATTGTGTGTCAACAAGTGAAGATTGAACATCAGAGGCCTGCAGGGATGCTTGTACCATTGGAAATCCCTCAGTGGAAATGAGAAGAGATCTCTATGGATTTTGTAACAGGGTTACCTCGGACTCAACGGGGACATGATTCAATTTGGGTAGTTATCGACCGGTTAACTAAGTCTGCTCACTTTTTACCGGTTAGGACTACGTACAGGGCTGCTCAGTATGCAGAATTATTCATAGCGGAGATTGTGAAACTACATGGTGTTCCAACCAGCATTGTGTCAGATAGAGATCCTATCTTTACTTCTCACTTTTGGAAAGCTTTTCAAAAGGCTTTGGGAACAAGGTTAAAGTTGAGTACGTCTCATCATCCTCAAACAGATGGACAATCTGAGAGAACTATACAGACGTTAGAGGATATGCTACGTGCACGCATTTTAGAGGATGGAGAAAGTTGGAATAACCATCTGCCTTTAATTGAATTTTCTTATAATAACAGTTACCATTCTAGTATCGGAATTGCACCTTATGAGGCACTGTATGGCAGAAGGTGTAGAACACCGCTTTGTTGGTCAGAGGTTGGAGATAAAAGTATTCTGGGACCTGAGATTATTCAGGAGACCACTTTAAAGGTTAAATCCATTCAGGATAAGATCAGAACTGCTCAAAGTCGACAGAAGAGTTATGCGGACAAGAGGCGAAGACCTCTAGAGTTCGAAGTGGGAGATCATGTTTTCCTGAAAGTTACCCCTAAGCTGGGATTAAGAGGTGTTTACAGGACAAAGAAATTGAGTCCAAGATTTATTGGGCCATTCCAGATACTCAAACGTGTCGGACCAGCAGCTTACCAATTGGCTCTGCCACCGGCGATGTCAGGATTACATGATGTTTTCCATGTTTCACAGTTAAGGAAGTTCATTCCTGATCCTCACCAACCATGCATAAGTTGAAAAACCCATCTTATATGGTCCTCTAATCCAATAATTCTATTCAATTAAGTCAATTCAATAAATAAGATTGCAGTTTTAAAATTCAATTACCAACAATCAACAAACAAAAAAATTAATGAACATTCAAACTTAGTAATAATAGTAGCAACCATCAATCAACAATAACAAACAACAACCAATCTTAGTAGCAAACAAAATCAAACACCTTTAAATTCTAAAATCAAGAAGAAAATCAACAATAACCAATATTTTAAATTTCAATTTGTATTGGAATAACAAAGGTGGAAAAGAAAAAGGGTTTTTATTTCTCTAGTTGAGAGAGAGAAGTGAGTGCAATGAGAATGGAGGCTGCGGATCGGAACTAGGTGACACTGATCAGAGAAGTTAAATGGGTTATGTGTGTGTGGGTTGAGAGAATGAGAAAAGAAAGGGAAGTTTAGTTCATATCTAACAGAGGAACGTGCAGGGGTTGGGTGGGCCAGTTGGGAAAAAACAAAACAAATTAAGCTAAGGGTATTTTCGTAATTTCTCTCTAGAATTTTTTTTAAATTTTTTTGGGGGTGGGTCGTGGCCCACCTTAGCCCATACTGTCCTCCGCCACCGATCCAAACTGTGATAAAACCGTCCGGATTGTATAATCCAAATGTTATCATCACATAAACAAGTTCACCTTTTTTTGGCTGATGCATACACATGGTAAGAAATTGACTTAAACATGCATTCATGTAATTATACGAAAATACTTTAATGAAAAAAGTAAGAAACAACACAAATTAAACATAGATTGTACAAATTAAACACAAGTCATCCATAGGTTACATGCAAATATTCAAACATAAAATTAAAAACATTACATTTGTTCAAGTATTACAACACCATAAAACTACTGGGTAGCCCTATGACCCCTGCCACCACTACCACACATACGGCGATAAACCCGCCCTCCATGAACCTCTTGCAGAATTTCTTCAAAACAGTCCCCCTATCCACCACACCACTGCCCATGACGGAGAAAACATGGTCTTTGATACGCGTCAACCTTACGATCATGTCTAGATACCCCTGGTTGTCGTCCTGCTCAGCTGGCCTCAGGATATGAACATCCTCTTTCGGAGCTGTGATGTGTGGATGTGAAATGGTATAAAACCATCTTACGTAACCATGTGTCGCATCAATACCAGTCAGAGCAGCTACACCCAAGTCCTGGTCTCTCAGCATATAATCAACATAGTGTCATAAGGTCGTCTGGGGACTTGACTGTCATGTGGATTCTAGGGACAACCTGGACATAACCAAATTGGTGCAACTGCCACTCCGGCAGATATCACACCCTACGAGGTTCGTATCTAAGTCATTCAAAGTAAAGACTGATCGGCTCGAACAGACACATCTGACGGTGATCATGGTATGGGTTCATGTAAACACCCCCTAGCTCCAACCCATCCAGATGCGCTATTGCAAGATTTGGTCAAGCCTGACCGTTCAGCGGTATATACATCATGGCATATGGATGTTGATCGTCCTTGTATCCACCCATGCATGTTGTAGACAAAACCCTCATTTGATGTTTTAAAGATTACAAACATATTATATTTATTCCAAATTATTATCTACTAATTTGTTTTGTGAGAATTGTTTCATGAGAACGTTCTGGTCACTGTTCCAACAACATTCTGGATTCACAAAGCAAATAAAATCTTTACATAAAAAGACAAGAAAGCAAAAAAGGAACGCATGGCATGAAATCATATGAGAAGTTGTCTTGGGCTTTAAGAATTTTCGACCCATTTGAAGAAAAACCCATAAAAAGAAAATATCTCATCAAAGGATAAAAGCACATGTGAATTAAGATCATAACATCACTAAGTAAAAGAGAATGAAATAGGCGATGTTACTTCTACACAGCAAGCAACAGCTCACTACAGCTGTATCTCTCATGCAAAAACAACAAAAGGCAAGTTGAACATCCAGAACGTTCTGGATGTGAAAAAGAACATTTTGGTCAGATTGAAGAAGAAAAGTGAAATCAATTTAAGCTTTGGACAACTGTAAAAACATGTCCAACAACTCTATTTTTATACTTGATCACCAAGTCACTCCTCATTTATAAATACAAGAGTATTTGAAGGATCAAAATAAGATTTTTGAAAGCAAGCATTCTCTCAAGTGAAAATCATCACTACATACAAGCTCTTCACAAACAAACAAATTCCAAGCTCTACCATTATTAACCTAGCCAAGAATTCTATAGCACATGGAAGAAGTAAACACATTGAAACTAGGTTCCATTTCATCGGGGAACAAGTGACAAAGGGCATGATCAAAGTGATGTATTGTCCTACTGAGGTGCAACTAGCTGATGGATTCACAAAGGCATTGAAGCTTGTCAAATTTGTTTACTTCAGGGACAAGCTAGGTCTCATTGATTGTTAGGATTATGGATTAAAGGGGGTGTATTAGTTGTGATTAATCCATAATCATGTTTAGTATAGTTAGTTTTGATTAGCTTTACTTTTGGATAAGTTTGTTAGTTAGTTACATGGTGACTTACTCTTCAAGTCATGTATATAAATAACTTGTAATCTCTTTTCATCAATCAATGAAAATACATAACAACTTTCCAACAACCTTTTCCTCTCC